>CM055072.1:24314934-24497434 GCA_029204045.2 Tillandsia leiboldiana
AAAATTCCAATAAAAAATATCACTACGATAGCGCGTCGAGCCTTCGAACGGGTACATGCACGTCCAATTCGAGCCCTGTAGGCGAGTTACAAATTCCACAGTATAGGCGCGCACAAGCTCCACAACCAACATTAACTGTAATAATATGCACAGTAAAAGGGAAACAGTTAGTACCTTCGGGCAAGCCTCAAAAAAATCCCGGAAAAAACGTGATAATCCTCGCGACAAGTAGTTAATGCAAAAAGTGTAATGGTTGCCCGAGCGCGGAGATAACATTCCGGCCAAAGGGTGCTGTCCAAAAACTCCACCAGCAAATAGTAGCTTAGAAATGTCTCGAAAACCGTGCACGAATTCGAATCACAGCAAGGTGATCAACACGACAGTCAAATACGTACCTCTCGTGAACAACGCCGCAAAAATAGTCCAAAAATACAGTCAGAGTAGCTCTGTGGACCTCTCAGACCGAACTGCGACGATAAGGGCCTCCGATGAAAGATCGTCGCTCTGTGCTACGATGCCGAAGTTGTCGACGCCGTGGGTTCAAAAATTCCGGGCCTCCGCCAAAAGATGCGCCACAGGAAGATCTCCAACTTGCAGAAGGGTCAAGGGCAGAGGAGTTTTGCAAAAAACCTCAAACTCGGGGTGAAAGAGGGCTTTAAATAGGCCCAGCCCGAAAAATCCTGAATTTGGACTTTTGGCCAAAATTCGGGCGCCCGGGGCATTCCGGGCTGCTACAGTGTTGGGCCCGGCCCAACACTGTGCGCGCCCGGATTGCTCCGGAGCCGACACGTGGCCCTGAGCCTTCCCCCGCGCCCGGCGCAACGCCGCGCCAGCCACTCGTGGAGCGCCGCGTGGGACCCGACAGCTCGGCGTGCGCGGGCTTGCACCCGGACCAACCCGCGGGGCACCACGTGGCGCCCCCAACGTCGCCCTTGCCGGCCCACGCCGCGCCTACGGCGTGACCGAGCCGCCCGCGGTGCCCGTGTCGGGCCACGCATCCCGAGGCCGCGCGCTAGTGCACCAGCCAATGCCAACATGCCACGTGTCCCGCTCCGGTCCACCGTGCACCCGCGACACCCCCGTGGACCGCGCCCGCTGCGCCCGCACACTCGCGAGATGCCAACAACGTCCAGCCCCCACGGTGCACGCCGGCCCCAGTGCACCGCGCGCAGACCGCGGCCCGCCCGGGCTGCCCGCTGCACGCCGCCAGAACAGTACCACAGCCGCGAAATCCATGCCGGGTCATCCGGGCTCCGAAAAATACAAGTAAATAGCCAATTTTCATCACCGTTTTCACCGCGCTGAATCCAATATCCGCTGTCCGTTTGCCAAATTCCAATTCCAAAATTTGTCGAAGGCATCCGGAAGGGCGTTTTTAATCCAATTCCGCACTGAGTCCATTTTGATGCCCGATTCGCGCGAAACCACTTCTAAACAATCGACGGGGTCCCCCAATTACCCCAGTGATCCATTATACACCGAATTCCAATCACTTGTGTCCAAATTTGGTGCAGAAAACACCGCCGACACGCCACATAGGCCTCCAGAAGCTGCTTATCGCACTGTAGAAGCCCTGCGAAGATCTGAGTCAACCACAAATATACCAACCATCCCCACTATAAATAGAAAAATAGAAAGAAGAAAAGGGAGTTTTTTTTGGTACAACGCAACATCCCACCAAAAAAAAAACCTCTCAGATTCCACCACACATCGTAAATTTTCAATTTCTATATTTTCATCGTAAATTTTCAATTTCTATATTTTCAACTTCTACACCGCCGCTGCCTTATCTCTTTCATCATCCGATTCCCATCTTCAAGCTCAGACCAGTTCCAATTTCAATCTCAGACCAGGTAAAAGAGTAAGAAAAATAAAAATCCGATTCCCATCTCCTCTCATTTTCGTTCGTTTTGACTAAATCGATTCGGGTGATTTCTTCGGACATCCGGATTTAGGTTCAGTCAAAAAAATTAAGATAAAGGGATTTCTTCGGATCCCAAATAATAAAAAAATAAAGGAATTCTTAGGATCCCCAAATAATTTTTAAAAAATAGACTTCTTCTGATCCCAAATTATTTCCAAAGGATTTCTTCGTATCTCAAATCAGGTAAAAAAATAAAAGTGACTTCTTCGGATCCCAAATAATTTTTAAAAGGACTTTTTCGGATCCCAAATAATTTTTAAAAAGGGACATCTTCGGATCCCAAATAATTTTCAAAAGAGACTTCTTCGGATTCCAATAATTTTAAAAAATGGACTTCTTTGGATCCCAAATAATTTAAAAAAGGGACGTTCTTCGTATCCCAAATCATTTTAAAAAAGGGACTTCTTCGGTTCCCAAATTATTTCAAAAGGGATTTCTTCGAATTCCAAATCATTTATAAAAAATAAAAGGAACTTCTTCATATCCCAAATAATTTTAAAAAAGGGACTTCTTCGGATCCCAAATTATTTCAAAAAGGATTTCTTCGATCCCAATCATGTAAAAAAATAAAAGGGACTTCTTCGGATCCCAAATAATTTTAAAACTGGACTTCTTCGGATCCCAAATAATTTTAAAAAGGGACTTTCATATCCCCAAATAATTTTAAAAAGGGACCTTCTTCGGATCCCAAATAATTTTTAAAAAGGGACATCTTCGGATCCCAAATAATTTTTAAAAATGGACTTCTTCGTATCCCAAATAATTTTAAAAAAGGGACTTCTTCGGATCCCACAATTATTTCAAAAGGGATTTCTTCAAATCCCAAATCATTTAAAAATAAAAGGGACTTATTCAGATACCAAATAATTTTAAAAAATGGACTTCTTCGGATCCCAAATTATTTCAAAATGGATTTCTTCGGATCCCAAATCATGTAAAAAAAATAAAAGGGGACTTCTTCGGATCCCAAATAATTTTAAAAAGGGACTTCTTTGTTGGGTATATGTAATGTAGATCAAATAGGGGAAAAAACACCTAGAGGGGGGTGAATAGGTGTAAACGTATAAACACTCAAAATCGTTGCGATAAAAACCCAATGCGGAAATAAAAATAACACGCAAGATTTTTACGTGGAAACTTCATCACCGGAGTAAAAAACCACGGGACCGATAACACGGCAGAAATCCACTAGAATTAAAACACGTACAAGGTGATTTACCATACACACTTACGACTCAACCTTTTCCATACGCTCCTAGAGGATCTTCTCCGCTCGCTCCGCGACGCTTCTCGAATCCACGATCTGCGCCCAACGCCGAATCCACGGCGTCCAACGTCGAATCCACGACGTCTGACCGAATCCACGGTCTTCACCCAGTAGCACCCTTCGAATACACGAACGTGCCTCGCTCCGAATCCACGAGAGCGGTTGAACCTTGAATCCACAAGGACACGCGAATCCACGCGCCGATTTTGGGGAAATCATTGTTTTTGGGTGGTGATGATCCGCCGAATACTTAGATCAAAGATAGATCGGAAATACCATCTAAGTATTCATTAGTTTGATTCAACTCAAGATGTGAGTATGAAAACCTAGAATCAAACTAATCAATATAGATGAAGAAACATAGAGTATTCTCTAATGATTTCCTTTCTTCTCTATGTGTGGATCTTAGGCCGTATAAAATGATATATGAAAATGACGGCTCTATGTCGATTATGTGGATTAACCCTAGAAAAAGAGTTCATAGGGTCTATTTATAGGGTTAGAAACATTTGGAAGGAGATAAGAATAAAAAAACCTAACATTTCTGGAATTTTACGGACGGCGATCCGGATCGGATTTGGGCGATCCGGATTGCACTAGCAAGAAAGACGGTTTCCAGAAAAACAAACGTTCGGGATCCGGATCGGAATGCCTGATCCGGATCGTTCATACAATTCTGAGAACTCAACGTTCGGGATCCGGATCGTGAGATGCTGCGATCCGGATTGAAGTAATGTATGAAACAACAACCTTCGGGATCCGGACTGCTGGCTCTGATCCGGATCCTGAACATGTCCGAACACCAGTTTTTGATTTTATGCAGTTAAAAACTCTTCCAGGTGTTTCTACACTACAAGAAGTATTCGGATCACCAATAATCTTTAGTTAAACATACCTGATCCTTTTGAATTCTTCTTTCTTGAGATTGAGTTAAATGATCCAACTTTCTTCACCTTCAATCTTCAAGACTTGAACCTTTCACGAAACTACGCCAACTCAAATTCCGTAACAATCTCCCCCTTTGGCGGTTTCGTGACAAACACAGATCCACTAAAGAAAATTCAAAAAGATATTTTTGTTGCTATCACCATACAACAAAAATTTACAATGGAGATCCAAAATTTAAAAACATGAGATAAACTCCTAAAACAGACTCTAGACTTAGACATCTGTACTCTCTGCACAAAGAAATCATTCTTGACAAAAAGAGATCGTTAGATACCTCAAGAATATTTAGCATTCAAAACCTAACAGAGATAGAGTTTATGCTCACCATGACATTGAGTAATTTAGATATGTAATAAGATCACAATCAAACATTGACATATCTTCTAAACATAAAATTCCAAATGTCATAACTTTGCTTTGTTAGTAATCAAACAACTTGTTAGTAATAATACATGTCCAAATAGTTAGTCGAATAGTTAGTAGGAACATGCAACAAATCACAAGATAAAAACCAAAGTTGTGATACTTACCTTTCACCAAAGTCAAAGTTGAAATGATACTTACCTTGATGTTCACACATTCACATCATCATTGTTCAATCATTATTCAAGTTCTCTCTAAACTCTCTCCCCCTTTTTGTCACAAACCAAAGCCAAAATTACCAAAAATTTAAGGAGAATTAAAAATTTCAAAAATTGTCCCGAAATGTAAGAACTAGAACTAAGAGTAAGTCCTAAAAACTGAACTCCTGCACAAAAGATTAGAAAGAAAGCTAAATCAGTCTGAATCCGAACTAGTGGGATTGGTACAATCCAACTTCTTCAAAATCGCTTGAAGCATTTTTGACATTCTGGAGACCTTCTTTTCATCTTATGTTGCTCAGAGATAATCTGTTTGAGATTTGTAGACACGCTGTCTTGTTCAGCAGACGATCTTCGCTGTTCTTGTCGAAATGAGGACCCTACATTCGCTTTTGCTGTGTGTCTCCAGGACGTTGAAGGATGTAGTATAGAACCAGACGGTGCATCTTGACCTTCAATCCATGGAGATTCTCTAGGGAGAGAGCGAGCTCTGGCGAGGGGTCTATCAATCTGAATTCCAGTTCCCCTCGAATTCTTTCGCCTAGTGTACTGCTTGGTTGTTGAGGAAGATTTCATCAGCTTCTTGTTCTTCAAGTACAACCTATCTTCTTTGTCAATAGCTTTTTGTGCTTGTTCACAAATCTCTTCCCAGTCTTCTTCATCTGATTCTGAATCATTTTGACAAACTTTCTTTGTCTCTTCTTGATTTGAGTCATCTTGTTCTCTTTTTATAGAAGACGCACTAGGTCCTACCATTGCTACAAAAGGAAGATTATCCAGGCGAACGCCATTGGTGCAAGTGCTTAATAGATTTAAAATCCTGTGAACAATAACTCAAGAACACATGATAAATTGTTAATTTCAAAGATTTGAAAAATTGTACCCAAACAATCATAATCATCTAGAGAGACTAAGAATCAAATTAGTTTTGCAAAAGGACTTTTAAAAATAGATCAATTGCATGATTTTCGAAAATCCTTATTATATGCCCTAACAACCGAAATTTTTAGAAATCGAAGACCAAAAATATCCGTTTAACTTGGGAATACCTAGCATATAATCAAAACTAATCTACCCAGAGTTCTAATTCAAAAGAAATTTGATCAAAAACCATCCACAAACGAAATCGATCCAAGAAATTCATCACGTTTGAGGAGGAAAAGAAAAAACGGTGAAAACCAAGATTTGATCAATAAAACTTACTTGTATTCGAAGAACTTGAGTTTGAAAAGCTCCAAGGTGCAATAGTTCTAGAGAGAGAGGCTCTAGAGACTTGAGAACAAAAGATTAAGGTAAAAGAAATCAAAACCTTCTTGTTCTTATTAAAACCCTAGCCGTGATCCGGATCGGATCGAGATTTCGATTCGGATCGGCCAGCCGCAGGAAGAAGCCTGCGTTCGGGATCCGGATCACCTTGCCCGATCCGGATCGGCTCCAACTTTTTCTTCAAAAAAATTTAGAAAAATTTCATAAGATCCAGAAAAAGTATGTAAGCACAATTGTGTATCAGCTTTAAACAAAAATCATCGTTTCATACAACAAGAATTAGATTATGCCAAATCTATCAATAATATCCAAAAATGAAACGAGAATTTACAAAAATTAAATCCCTTAAAGTTGAACACCTTCAATTACATCTAACTTGATCTTATGAGTAATGCCTTTATCAAATCATCAATTCAGTAAAGAAAATGAAATACGAAGATCAATAGATGTTTGAAATCCCAAATATGGTAGATAATTTATCTAGACAATCTGTTGAAGAGAGTGGCTCTTTGAGCATCTTTCTTTTAAAAACCCACCTTATACCAACCTTGAAATTTGACGGAGTCAAGTATTTCAACATGCATTTTACTTAATCAAAAATTGGACAACCATGCTTGGTATACATGTGGTAGCTGCATACAATACTCGGACGACCGAGGTGGTAGCTCTTTCCTCCATGTGGTGGTAGTTTTCACACTCCTCATGGGATGTAACTCTTTCCACATCTTTTGAGCATTTACATTTCTTTGACTCCCCCTCAATTGGCTATCAATTATTTAAGATATAAAGTATTCAACCAAAAATTGATCTCGATTTCATACTCGACTAAGCAGTCAAATAAGATAATGACTATACCAAGAGATCATTGAGAGAGAAATTGACTTTGATCACTCAGAAGATGATTTAATTAACATAATGATCATTGCAACCGTGAAATATTATGATGGCAAAAGCATAATAAATTTCTAAATGTGCGAAAAGATGCAATTAAGTCAATTATGATCTATGCTCAATTAATGTCCTATGTACAAACATAGATAATGAACAAAACAAAACAAAACAAAACCTATCCTAAGCAAGGTTTCAAAAAGAAGTTTATTTCAAGGAAAGCATTCCAATTGCTTTTCGCAAGTGAATAAAACGTTTTGATCCAAAGGTTTTGTTAGAAAGTCAGCTAATTGATCCTCAGTTGAAATATATGAAAGTTGAAGAGTATTTGATTCAACTAGCTCTCTAAGAAAATGATATCTAAGTTCAATATGTTTTGTTCTAGAGTGCAACACAGGGTTTTTAGAAATGTTAATTGCACTTGTGTTGTCACAAAGAATTGTTACCGAAGATGCTGAAATCCGAAAGTCGCTCAACACACTTTTCATCCAAATGAGTTGGGTTGAACAACTACCCGCTGAAATGTATTCCGCTTCGGCAGTCGAGAGTGCTATGCAATTCTGCTTTTTACTGTGCCATGCAACAAGGCAATGACCAAGATAGAAGCATGCACCACTCGTGCTTTTCCGATCATCCACTGATCCTGCCCAATCGGCATCTGAGTATCCAACAATATCCAAACTAGTTCCCATAGGATACCAAATTTCGAAATTAATTGATCCTTTGATGTACCGGATGATCCTTTTCACCGCTTTCAGGTGAACCTCCTTTGGTGCTGATTGATATCTCGCGCAAATCCCAACACTAAAGGATATATCCGGGCGACTAGCCGTGAGGTAAAGTAGACTTCCAATCATACTTCGATACAGTTTCTTGTCTACATTCTCACTTTGTGATTCACTTCCAAGTCCCTTGTGGCTAGTTCCCATTGGAGTCGGAAAATCCTTCGAATTTTCTAAGTCATACTTTTTAACCAACTCCATTGCATACTTGGATTGACTCAAGTGAATACCTTCATCATTTTGTTTAATTTGCAATCCAAGGAAATAAGTCAATTCGCCCATCATGGACATCTCAAATTCGCTTTCCATGGTCTCCGCGAATTTAGAAGCATCATTATCTCTTGTTGCGCCAAATACAATGTCATCGACATAGATTTGTGCTACAATGAAATTGCTTTGATAATGCTTCACAAAGAGAGTCCTGTCAGCTCCCCCTCGAGTATAGCCCTTCTCCAAAAGGTGCTTTGTCAGCCTTTCGTACCATGCTCGCGGTGCTTGTTTCAGACCGTAAAGAGCCTTTTTCAAACGAAAAACATGGTTAGGTTGTTTATGGTCTACAAAACCTTTCGTTGAGCCACATAAACTTCCTCATTTAAAACCCCATTTAGAAACGTGCTCTTAACGTCCATTTGAAATAATTTGATTTTAAAATGACAAGCAATAGCAAATAGTATACGAATGGACTCGAGTCTAGCTACAGGGGCGAATGTTTCATCAAAGTCTATACCTTCTACTTGAGAGTAGCCTTGAGCAACTAATCGTGCCTTGTTCCTGATGATAGTACCATCCTCATTTTTCTTGTTCTTGAAAATCCATTTGGTACCTATCACATTATGTTGCTTTGGAGGCTTCGTTAATTCCTAGACTTTGTTTCGCTCAAATTGATGGAGCTCTTCCTGCATTGCTTTAATCCAGTAGTCATCATGAAGAGCTTCATCTATGTTCTTTGGTTCGATTAAAGATACGTAGCAAGCGAATCCACAAACCAACTGCCTCCGAGTTCTAACTCCTTCTTGTGGATCTCCAATGATGTTTGATTCAGGATGATCCTTGGAGATTCGTAGCGTTTGTTGAAACGGAGTACTCGGAGGTATATGAGATGATTCCTGCACATCAGATAAACTTGAAGAACCTTTAGATGCATCATTAATATTGGAAGTATTATCATGAGAAGATGCACTTACAGGAGTATCATCATCCAGAGAGATATCGAGGGTAGATTTTTTAGATGCAAAGTGAAAAGCTTCATCCACTTTAACATTTATAGATTCTACAATCATTTTAGATTCGATGTTAAATACTCGATATGCTCTGCTATTCGTAGAATAACCCAAAAAGATCCCTTCATCACTTCGAGAGTCAAACTTTCCAAGATTTTCACGGTCACGTAAAATGTAACATCGACTCCCGAAGATACGAAAGTATTTGATATCCGGTTTTCTACTAAACCATAGCTCATATGGTGTATTTAAAGTTCCTGGGCGCAAATACACTCGATTAATGACATAGACAGCGGTGTTCACAGCTTCAGCCCAAAAATGTAGCGGTAAATTCCGGCTATGAAGCATCACACGCGCCATCTCTTGAACAACCCTATTTTTGCGCTCAACAACACCATCCTGCTGAGGTGTATAGGGTGCTGAGAATTCATGTTTTATGCCGTTGGAAGTGCAAAAATCAATGAATTTGGAATTTATGAATTCTCCACCTCTATCAGTCCTAACACGAATGATCTTTTCATTCTTTTCAATCATAATACGATGGCAAATCTCATGAAAAGAATCAAACGTATCATCTTTCTCTTTTAAAAATGCTACCCAAGAAAACCTAGAGAAATCATCAACCAATAAGAAAATATACCATTTACCTCCCAAAGATGGTTGACGGGTCGGCCCCATTAAATCCATGTGCAAAAGTTCCAAAGGCCGTTTTGTACCAACGTGGTTCAAGTTCTTGTGTGCAGTCCTAGACTGTTTTCCCTTTTGGCAACCACCACACACAACGTTTTGTTTAAGCAAAAGTTTTGGAACCCCCTTGACCACGTCCTTGTTTGAAATTCTAGCAAGTTCCTTAAAATTTAAGTGACCTAGCCTTTCATGCCAAAGTGTTTCATTATCCAAAGAAACTAGGTTACATTTTTCAGAAAATTTATTAGGAACAACATAACAATTGTTTTCAGATCTAACCCCTTTTAAAAAGAATACATGGTCCTTATCAGTTACAACACATTCAAGAGATGAAAAGTTAACTGAAAAACCATTGTCGCAAAGTTGACTTATGCTGATGAGGTTAGTCTTAAGGCCATCAACAAATAACACATTATTTAGAACCGGGCCATCTGGAATAGCTACTGTTCCTTTTCCAACAATTTTGGAAGATCGACCGTCTCCGAAGACAACGAGTCCTCCGGAGATCTTCTCAAGATTTTGAAAACTATTTTTGTCACCGGTCATGTGACGCGAACACCCGCTATCCAGATACCAAGACGAACTATCATATGCATGCAAGGAAACATTGGTAACAAGACAAGGAAAGATTTCACCTTTGCGCACCCAAACCTTTTTGGAGTGCGTCGGTAATGGTCGTGAAGTTATATGCCTAGGTGAAAGCGTCTTGTTAAAACGATTGCTGCTCCTTGATGACGTCGTCTTGCGCGGTAAACTACCAAGGTTCTTTTCCTTCAATTGATTTGCAATTGATTTCCGAGGAATCACCTTTGTGGTAGTCATTGCAAGAGGTGTTTGAGGTGCGCGTTTGACTCCCGTCTTGCAATATCTTCTTATGTGCCCTGAAACACCACAACGAAAACATACCTTAGATCTTGACGATCCCAAAGAGGATGAAGTAAGTTTGTTGTCGTTGTTTGTCTTGAATTCCGGTGTCGGAGGAGGAGATACCGACTAAGGCACAAAAACTGTCCCACTCGAACTTGGACTGTTTCCAGTTTGAGTGTACCCGAGGCCGAACCGATTTGTTTGACCAAGACCAAGAAGCCTATCCAACTTACTCCTTCCTGAAGAGAATCGCTTCAAGTCATCCTTGAGTTGGAAAATGGTCTTTGTCATTTCCAGGTTATCCTGTCGAGCCTCGTTGTAGAGCTTTGAGAAGTGATCCGCTTTATCCACCAGTTTTGTATGTTCCTTCTCAAAAAGCTCATTGGACTCTTGAAGGGAAACATTTACTTTTATCAGATTTTCCCTTTCCACTTCAAGAGCGTTTGAGAGAGAAGTTGCTCTTTTTGCTTCTACTTCGAGATCATGCACTCTCCCTCTCAAACTCTTGTTTTGCTTAGCCACTTTCTTTGAATCCCTCAAAAGTCTGTGGTAGGCTAAAGCAAAATCTTCACCTTCCGAATCATCCGATTCGTTGTCCGTTGCATTCTTTTCAACAGTGGAGTTGGACAATGACTCGGATGTACTTGCCATAAAGCACATGAAGGGTGAAGATATGGACGCGTGGAATGCCGTGGAGCTCTTTTCTTCATCACTTGAAGACGACTCATTTGACGTTGAGTTGTCATCCCAAGTGACGACTTGCATCGCCTTCTTCTTTGCCGGATACTTGTTGGGACACTCCGTTGCAATGTGGCCGTAGCCTCGACATTTGAAGCATTGTAGTTGTCCCTCTGAACTTTTCTTATCCTTTGAGAAGTTCTCTTGCTTTCTTGACTTGTAACTTGAAGTACCCTTGCCTTTGTTCGACTTTCCGAAGGATGGAGATTTACTTGAATTACCCCTTCGAAAGTTGCGGCGAAACTTCCTTGTCAAGAGAGCGAGCTGCTTCTCAAATTCCTCCATAGAAAGGTTCTCGTCATCGTCTGAGGAGGATGTATCCGCGTCTTCTTCCTTAGTTGTTTTCAACGCATAACCTGAAGACTTAGAAGAGGATGCTTTTCCAGAAGAATTGTTAGTAGTAAATGTCATTTCATATGTTTATAATGAACCAACTAATTCTTCTACACGCATTTCGTCCGGGTGTTTAATAGTTTCAATGGCTGTAACCTTTGGGCGAAATCGTTCAGGAAGAGTTCTTAAGATCTTTCTTACAACCTTAAATTCTGGAATCTTCTCTCCCAGGTTAGCACATGAGTTTACGATGTCTTGCAATCGTGTATAGTAGTCCGTGAAAGATTCATTTTCTGCCATCAAGATAGAGTCAAACTTGCTCGTAAGCATTTGCAGTTTCTGAATCTTCACGAGGTTAGTTCCCTCATGTGTAACCTGAAGAACATCCCAGATTTCTTTCGCAGTCTCACATGCCGAGACGCGAGAGAATTCAGTTTGAGATAAGGCATTAAAAATAGCATTAATTCCCTTGCCATTGTAAGAAGATGAATCTAACTCTTCCTTGGTCCATTTCGACCTAGGTTTTAAGGTGCGAACATCAGAGATAATTTCAGTTGGATTAGACTATCCTAATTCAATTGATTGCCACACCCTTTCGTCGATGGAAATTAAAAAGGCTTTCATCCGTACTTTCCAGTACGCATAATTTGTTCCATCAAAGAAAGGGGGTCGATTGATGTTTCCACCTTCAACCATTGTTTACAACCCTATTCCCTCTCTGATACCACTTGTTGGGTTATATGTAATGTAGATCTAAATAGGGGAAAAAACACCTAGAGGGGGGTGAATAGGTGTAAACGTATAAACACTCAAAAATCGTTGTGATAAAAACCCAATGCGGAAATAAAAATAACACGCAAGATTTTTACGTGGAAAACTCCATCACCGGAGTAAAAAACCACGGGACCGATAACACGGCAGAAATCCACTAGAATTAAAACACGTACAAGGTGATTTACCGTACACACTTACGACTCAACCTTTTCCATACGCTCCTAGAGGATCTTCTCCGCTCGCTCCGCGACGCTTCTCGAATCCACGATCTGCGCCCAACGCCGAATCCACGGCGTCCAACATCGAATCCACGACGTCTGACCGAATCCACGGTCTTCACCCAGTAGCACCCTTCGAATCCACGAACGTGCCTCGCTCCGAATCCACGAGAGCGGTTGAACCTTGAATCCACAAGGACACGCGAATCCACGCGCCGATTTTGGGGAAATCGTTGTTTTTGGGTGGTGATGATCCGCCGAATACTTAGATCAAAGATAGATCGGAAATACCATCTAAGTATTCATTAGTTTGATTCAACTCAAGATGTGAGTATGAAAACCTAGAATCAAACTAATCAATATAGATGAAGAAACATAGAGTATTCTCTAATGATTTTCTTTCTTCTCTATATGTGGATCTTAGGCCGTATAAAATGATATATGAAAATGACGGCTCTATGTCGATTATGTGGATTAACCCTAGAAAAAGAGTCATAGGGTCTATTTATAGGTTAGAAACATTTGGAAGGAGATAAGAATCAAAAACCTAACATTTTTGGAATTTTTACGGACGGCGATCCGGATCGGATTTTGGCGATCCGGATTGCAGTAGCAAGAAAGACGGTTTCCAGAAAAACAAACGTTCGGGATCCGGATCGGAATGCCTGATCCGGATCGTTCATACAATTCTGAGAACTCAACGTTCGGGATTCGGATCGTGAGATGCTGCGATCCGGATTGAAGTAATGTATGAAACAACAACCTTCGGGATTCGGACTGCTGGCTCTGATCCAGATCCTGAACATGTCCGAACACCAGTTTTTGATTTTTATGCAGTTAAAAACTCTTCCAGGTGTTTCTACACTACAAGAAGTATTCGGATCACCAATAATATTTAGTTAAACATACCTGATCCTTTTGAATTCTTCTTTCTTGAGATTGAGTTAAATGATCCAACTTTCTTCACCTTCAATCTTCAAGACTTGAACCTTTCACGAAACTACGCCAACTCAAATTCCGTAACATTCTTCGGATCCCAAATAATTTTAAAAAGGGACTATTCGTATCCCAAATAATTTTAAAAAGGGACTTCTTCGGATCCCAAATAATTTTTAAAAAGGGACCAAATTATTTCAAAAGGGATTTCTTCGGATCCCAAATCATGTAAAAAAATAAAAGGGACTTCTTCGGATCCCAAATCATTTAAAAAATAAAAGGGATTTCTTCGGATTCCAAATTATTTCAAAAGGGATTTCTTCGGATCCCAAATCATGTAAAAAAAATAAAATGGACTTTTCGGATCCCAAATAATTTTAGAAAGGACTTCTTCGGATCCTAAATAATTTAAAAAGGGAGATTTTTTCGGACCCCACATCAAAATAAAATAAAGGGAATTTCTTCGGACCCCAAATTATTTTAAAAAGAGGGATTTCTCCGAATCCCAAATCAAAATAAAATAACGGGGATTTCACCCGAATCAAAAATAAAATAACGGGGATCTCTTCGAACCCCAAATCATTTTGAAAAGGGAATTTTTTCGGACCCCACATCAAAATAAAATAACGGTATTTCTTCGGATCCCAAGATAAAATAAGGGATTTTCTTCTGACCCCAAATCAAATAAAATAAAAGAGGATATCGAAACAAACAGGAATTTCTTTGAATCCAGAGTCGATTTCAAACAAGATTTAAATGAGCCCTAATCAACTTGGAGCCTAAGTCCAATTCAAAGAGGCCTAATAAATAGCGCCCAGTCCACATACGGGCCACGAATCCAGTCCATATATAATATAGGCCCAGTCCACATACGAGTCATGAATCCAGTCCACATATAATATAGGCTCAGTCCACATATGGGCCCCCAATCCAGTCGATTTGCAAATAAAACCCAAAATCCATTCGATCCACAAATAAAAAACCCAAAACCCATTCAGTCCATAAATAAAATCCAAAACTCATTCAATCCCATCGCCTTAACACATATAATTAAGGCAAAATTATATTCAAACCGACTAGATTCTAAATTATATACTTAGAATTTAGCCAAATCCAATTCGATCGAGCTCTAACACATATACTTAGAGTTCATTCAAATCAACCCAACTAACCCTAATACATATACTTATGGTGTAGTTAACCTTTTACTCTAGCACATATATCTAAGGTAGAAACCAAATCAACTTAACTGATCCTAATACATATACTTAGGGTTAGTCAACCTTTTGCTCTAGCACACATATTTAGAGTGAAAGATCAATCAAATTTGATGAATCCTAATACATATACTTAGGGTTTAGTCAAATTCTCACTCTAGCACATATAACTAGAGTGAAAAATATATCAAACTCGGCCAATCCTAATACATATAGGACTTAGCCACCTCATACTTTTGAGTAGCATCAAATCCGACCCACCTCAATACATATCCTTGGGGTTTGGTCATATCTTCACTTTGGAACATACGCCAAATATGGAATCAAATATAATTGGACTCTAATAAATATACTTAGAGCCAATTGAACCCAATTAAATTCTAACACATATAATTAAAGTTTAATATCGACTAGTCCTCAATACATATAATCGAGAACTAGTCAATTGCAAATCCAGCTGAATCCTAATACATATACTTAGCATTTGGCCAATCATTAGGATACGATTTATTCTATCCTCCCGGCAAAGGTCTCTTAATTGAAGGTGCCCCGATCACACGGGGGTAATTAACAATAGATGCTTGCGTCTATTGGAAGTCATGGATCCGCAATACCTGATACCCACACATACCCACCAACATATATAAATATTCATCTGAATCGAGAATACCATCCCACGGGAAACCCGAAAAAGAGAAACCGCGCGAGATGAGTCATTCAAGATCGCAGACAATACCATAAAATCTGTCACGCCCTGAGTTTCGAAAAGCAGGCTAATTTTTTTTTTTTTTATATCAGAGTTTTAAAAACAATCCAGGGCATGAACAGATCGCCACATGTATAGAAAATTTCCAATCCCCTTGGACTGAGCCTTTTCTATACATGCACGGCTAAGCAGTTACAGCCAATATCAGAGTAATCTAAACTACGCATTAAACTACACAGAATTAACCAAATTAAAATTATTATTAACATTTACAAATATACATGATTTGCGAAAGATAAAATGTAACGGCGACATAAGGGTCATTGCTATCACGACAACCTCACCAACGTGTCCCGACATCCCAGCACCCGAACGACCTGAAATATGGTCACCCAGGGGGTGTGAGATACATCGACAGTGTATCCCAGTGGGCACGACGGGTCGAGAAATAGCTAATCGTACCTACTGGCATACAAAAAAATAGCAGATAGTAAAAGATCAGTAGGTAAGGCAGGTATAACAAACTGATAACTGAATAATCATGAATATAGTGCTGAGCATAACAGGGTACTGAACTATCATATTAAGAGCATGCTGATATAAATACTGAATCAAGAAACTGAGCAATCACAAGAGTATAATGACTAAGCATGCTAAGCAGGTAATCAATGCATTAATGGTAGAATAATCAAATACCCAATCAAAACCATCATATTGGTCTACAAGACCTTAGGAAAAACGCCGAACCTGGTACTAACCTGGGTGACATACCCTGGCACCCTTGGGCACTAACCTGGGAGTCTACACTCCGGCACCCTTGGGCATTAACCTGGGGGTCACGGGTGTCACGCCCCGGGGATTTTATTTTAGCGGAAACGATACCTCAAAGTACGCGTAAAGTGCGTACAAATTTTTTTTGTTTAAAAACCTCCTTCCCCGGCGCGTGCCCAGACCCGCCATATATACAGATTTACTCGAAAATCGGGCAGAGTCTCCTCTGTATATGCACGGCGTCGCGGCTGTTACAATAGTCGAACATAAGCAATCATTTTCCCATTTAATCACAACAGTTCGAAGTAGTACGGTGCATGAAGGCGAAACAATACCCGTGGCCAGTCAGGTTGAACGTATAAACTCACCGTTTTGGAAACAGGCTCACACGGCCTTAGGTTTTGAAAAACTGATTGGAAAACGGCATAAATCCACAAGGTTTAGAAAACGGGCCCACCCGACCCTAGACTTTTGAAAACAGTTTTCGAAGTCCTTTTTCTTTTGTTTTCTAGTTGATTTGTTTAGAAAACGGCCAAACGGGAACAATAAAGGAAACAGTAGTGCATAACCAGAATGAAAGTACTCAACATCCACACGACCCCACAAGGGTATCGAGAACCACACAGTAACCTACAATACCGAATGAATTGCAGAGAAAGTAAAGAAAACAGCATACTAGGGCTCCCTCAGCCCGACTGCTACCACCTCGGCCTCACCGTCGCCTACATCTACCCCGTGGAGGTACCTGTCACAGAGTGGGTAGTCAGCGACACTATCATAAAAATAGTACTAAAGCAGCAAAGTAATACCAAGCCACAAAAGTAAGACTAGCCGGAACAACCGCTCTACTCGTAACGGTAACTCGCAACCACCTGTACCACCTGTAACACCTGTAACCCCGGTAACACCTGTAACACCTGACCGTGTCGGGCACCTATCCCGGCGGGTCGCACACCTGACCTCATCGGGCACCAATCCCGGCGGGTCGCACACCTGACCTCGTCGGGCACCAACCCCGACGGGTCGCACACCTGACCTCGTCGGGCACCAACCCCGACAGGTCGCACCGCTCGCACCTTGCTGCCTCAAACCCCACACCTACGGGGGCCCCCACTACGTCACCTCGTGGGGTAACACGGGTCGAAGACCGCCTTTCCGGAAAAGAGCACCCTTTGCGGTGGCCAGACCGCGGGTGCGCGTGTCGCAACTCGAGCATAAGTAACCAAGACACGGGGTAATAAAGTACATCATAGAAACCGTCAGTGTTAGTACCGATTAACAATAAAAAGTCCCTTTCGGATTACCAACACAATACTCAGCCTCGACCGTAAACCCACCTTGTTGTCGCGCTCCTGACCGATGCTAGGTTCTCCCGCGTCTCGGGTGCCCGCCCGGACCTACAAGAACCTGTCATACAGGAGTCAGTGATTAAGACTCTGTAAGATTAACGACTAGAACACCCGGCGTCCCCCCACCTTGCGCACAATTTGTACACGTACGCGCCTGGCCCCGCACGGCTGGGCGGCGTACTAACTGCGTGCGGCGCCGTCCGCATGCGGTGACGCCCGCATGCGGCACCGCCCGCATGCGGTGCCGCCCGCATGCGGCGCTGTCCGCATGCGGTGCCGCCCGCACCCGCATGCGGAGCCGCCCGCAAGCGGCGGCGCCCACATGCGGTACCGCCCGCATGCGGTGCCGCCCGCACCCGCCTGCGGAGCCGCCCGCAAGCGGCGGCGCCCGCATGCGGCAGCCCGCATGCGGTGCCTCCCGCACCCGCATGCGGCGGCGCCCGCAAGCGGCGGCGCCCGCATGCGGCAGCCCGCATGCGGTGCCGCCCGCACCCGCATGCGGAGGCGCCCGCAAGCGGCGGCGCCCGCATGCGGCAGCCCGCATGCGGTGCCGCCCGCACCCGCATGCGGAGGCGCCCGCAAGCGGCGGCGCCCGCATGCGGCAGCCCGCATGCGGTGCCTCCCGTACCCGCATGCGGAGCCGCCCGCAAGCGGCGGCGCCCGCATGCGGCAGCCCGCATGCGGTGCCTCCCGCACCCGCATGCGGAGCCGCCCGCAAGCGGCGGCGCCCGCATGCGGCAGCCCGCATGCGGTGCCTCCCGCACCCGCATGCGGAGCCGCCCGCAAGCGGCGGCGCCACCCGCATGCGGCGCCGCCAGCATGCGGATGCACGCGGCGCCGCCCGCATGCGTGGCTCCGGTAATGGCGCCGACTCCCCTCCCTTTTTCCTAAGAGAACCAAGAAACGACCAAATCAAGAACCCTAAGCCCTGCTTACCTGGGTTTCGTCGGCTAGGGTTGATCTAGGGGATGATCGTCCTGTTCTTGGGTGAAGGGTATGCTGGCGATCTTCCTTCTCCTCACCCGCTCCGCCTTGCTTCTCCTCTCGATCGATTGGGGAAAGGTAAGGTTCGGTTGGGAAACTGAAAGGTTGGGGAAGTGGGTTTTCGTTGCCTTTGGGATTTCGTACGCAGGGGGAGTTAAGGGGAGTTGTGGGGAGTGGCCGGTAGTTGGGGGAAGTGGTGGGAAGTTGGGGCGGTTCGTGGGAAGTTGTGGGGAAGTGGTGGGAAATTGGGGGCGGTTCGTGGGGAGTTGTACGACGGGAAAACGCGGGAGTGATTAAGGTGGCGGAAGCGGTTAAGTTGGGGAATGGGAATGAACCCTGTTCAAGTTAAAAACGGGTACAAGTCGGGTGCGAACCAGGGTCCGATCTGTCTGAAAAACCGCGTTAACCACCTGAACCGTTAGCTACCTTCCGGAATTTATTCCGGGAGATTCCGGCGTCGGAATTCAAAACCGATTTCGCCGCCGTTCTCCGTTTCGCGAGCCCTATTAACTAAAAATACCCGCGGGCCCCGACGGTCTATCCAAAAATAAGGAATTATTCGATCACCCTCCAGCCCCCGAAACGAATTGCGGAATTAACGAAACCAAAAGTAGACCCTTAAAATATTTTAAACCAGCGGCTACTACACCACTCACCTCTTAAAACGAGTTTCGTCCTCGAAACTCAATCCTGGTTCGCGGTAAAGAGATAAGGGTAGCCCTCCCTCATCTTCGATTCTAGTTCCCATGTCGCTTCCCGCTCCTCGTGGTTGTTCCAGTGCACCTTCACATAGGGGATGTCTCGGTTTCAAAGCGTCTTGCTTTCTCTTGCTAGTATTCGCACAGGGGTTTCCTCGAAGCTTAGGTCCTCCTTTAGTTCGAGTGTCGAGACGTCCAGAACATGCGATGGGTCGGGGAGGTATTTCTTGAGCATCGAAACGTGGAACACGTCATGAATCCGGTTGAGGTTCGGTGGTAGGGCAAGGCGGTAAGCCACTGGGCCAATCCGTTCCAGGATCTCGAATGGCCCCACGAACCGCGGGCTTAGCTTGCCTTTTAACCCGAATCGCTTGATTCCCCTGGACGGCGAGACCCGCAAAAACACGTGTTCTCCCACCTGGAACTCTAAATCGCGGCGTCTTCGATCCGTGTAGCTCTTTTGTCGACTCTGGGCGGTTAGTAAGCGCTGTCTGATGAGGCGTACCTTCTCTTCTGTTTCTTCCACCAAGTCGGGTCCCAAGAACTTCCGTTCTCCCAAGTCGTCCCAACAGATCGGGGATCGGCAGCGTCTCCCGTATAAGGCTTCGTAGGGTGCCATCAGTATGCTGGCCTGGTGGCTATTGTTGTAAGCGAATTCTACAAGTGGTAGGTAACGCTCCCAACCGACTCCCCAATCGAGTACACAGGCCCGAAGTAGGTCCTCTAGCGTCTGTATCACTCGCTCCGACTGCCCGTCTGTCTGAGGGTGGAAGGCTGTGCTGAAGTGCAATTTAGTCCCCAAGGCTTGTTGCAGACTCTGCCAAAACTTTGAGACAAAACGCGTGTCTCTGTCTGATGTGATCGATGCCGGTACCCCATGCAGTCTTACAATCTCGCTGAGGTAGACTTGAGCCAACCGCTCTATGGTCCAGGTTGTGTGAATCGGCAGGAAGTGCGCTGACTTAGTTAGCCGGTCCACCACAACCCATATTGTGTCGTGTCCTTGTGGTGAACGTGGGAACCCGGTGACAAAGTCCATGGTGATATGATCCCACTTCCACTCCGGTACCGGTAAGGGTTGTAACTTTTCCGCCGGTCGTTGATGTTCCGCCTTTATTTGTTGACACACCAGGCAATGAGCTACAAATTGAGTTACATCCCTCTTCATCTTGGGACACCAGAAGGTCTGCTTGAGGTCCCTGTACATCTTTGTGCCTCCTGGATGCGCTGCATAAGGGGCGCTGTGTGCCTCGGACAGAATTTCCTTCTTCAATTCCGGGGTATCCGGCACGCAAATCCGCCCGCGGAACCGTAGGGTGTCATCGCCTTCCAATGAAAAGTCACCTTCCTGATCCGGTGAGATCTTGTCTCTTACGAGCTGTAAGTGCGAGTCCGCCTGCTGTCCCTCTCGAATCTTTTCTAGCAGTGTTGGCTTGACCACCAGAGTTAGAAGTTGCGCAACCGTGCCTGCTGGCACTACTTCCAACCCTAGTCGTGAAAATTTCACGATCAAGTTGCTCTGTTCAGTCATCGCACCTACCGATCCTCCCTACAATCGCCCCTTCCTGCTCAGAACGTCCGCTACCACGTTTGCTTTCTCGGGTGATATTGGATCGTTAGGTCGTAATCCTTCAATAATTCAAAACAGCGCTTCTGATGTCGTCGTCGGGGGTGGTGACACCTTGTCTGCTACAGTCGCGGTAGTGGCTACTCCCGCGAAGTTCCTCCTCCGGGGTTTTGAACAGACCAACAAACTAGGTAGGGTTCTCTCCTCAAAACCACTTGTAAGGGATTCCTACCTAGCATTCACAACTCCTCAGGAGGACTAGGGGAGTAACCCCACTCCTATCCTATATAACCCCCCCCCCCCCCCCCCCCCCCCCCCGACACAACCGCACAGTACACGGAGAAAGAAAAAGACAAAAACGGAAGATGGGAATCAATGCCTAACCAAAGAAAAACGATAAAGGAAAAAAATATATATATACCTGTGATTTCCTGTTCTAGGATTCTGCATCACTGCTCCCCGGGGCGGCTGGGGAGGTCCGTCCACAACCTCTGGGCCAGCTACGTTCGACGTGGCGGGGTGGGGTCTCGGTATCGGAAGAGTCCGTCAGGCGTGGGTCGTCGGGTCTCGGTGCCGGGGGTCTGGTGACGCCCGGCCTCCGGGGACACTCGTAACGTGTGTGGCCCGGCCTGCCACACCGGAAGCAATGCTCATCCCGCCAAGGGCAATCCATCATTGGATGCGCACCGTCACAAATGACGCATGGCGTCGGTGGTGCGGGTCCCTCCCTCATCGCCTGCCCGGGTTTCGGCCCGTTCCTCTGGCGCTTGGTCGCTCTGCCGCACTGGTAGGGGCCCCCTGTCGGGCCGGGGTAGGGGTGTGCCCGTCGTGTACGCTCTAGCTCCGCGCGCACGGCCAAGTTGACCGCTCCCTGAAAGGTGGAAACGCCAGTCGGTGGTATCCCACGGGGGTTAACACCACCGGTGCCGTGCTGGGCGCGGTCGACACTCTCGAGCTCCTGGGTCAGTATACCCACGTGCTCCGCGAGAGTTAACAATTGCCCAGCCACGTCGCGCAGCTGGTTGCGTAGTAAGCGGTTCGCCTCTGCCGCAAGGTCCATGTCCGGCAGCAGTTACCTACCCAAAATCGGGCTTCTATTTGTGCACACCAAGGAACCACATTAGTCCCAGCATACCAAGAAAACCGTGCGTAAATAAATCACACAAATTCCCCTTCCCCCACGTTCACTCACGTCCTACACCCTTACGTCCCACACATTTCATTTATTCGTAGTTAAGTGTGATATCTCGGTGGATGTTGGGCCGTCACTGTTGTGATTAAAGCAAAGTCTCTGATACCATCTTAATCTGTCACGCCCCGGGGATTTTATTTTAGCGGAAACGATACCTCAAAGTACGCGTAAAGTGCGTACAAATTTTTTTTGTTTAAAAACCTCCTTCCCCGGCGCGTGCCCAGACCCGCCACATATACAGATTTACTCGAAAATCGGGCAGAGTCTCCTCTGTATATGCACGGCGTCGCGGCTGTTACAATAGTCGAACATAAGCAATCATTTTCCCATTTAATCACAACAGTTCGAAGTAGTACGGTGCATGAAGGCGAAACAATACCCGTGGCCAGTCAGGTTGAACGTATAAACTCACCATTTTGGAAACAGGCTCACACGGCCTTAGGTTTTGAAAAACTGATTGGAAAACGGCATAAATCCACAAGGTTTAGAAAACGGGCCCACCCGACCCTAGACTTTTGAAAACAGTTTTCGAAGTCCTTTTTTCTTTTGTTTTCTAGTTGATTTGTTTAGAAAACGGCCAAACGGGAACAATTAAGGAAACAGTAGTGCATAACCAGAATGAAAGTACTCAACATCCACACGACCCCACAAGGGTATCGAGAACCACACAGTAACCTACAATACCGAATGAAATGCAGAGAAAGTAAAGAAAACAGCATACTAGGGCTCCCTCAGCCCGACTGCTACCACCTCGGCCTCACCGTCGCCTACATCTACCCCCTGGAGGTACCTGTCACAGAGTGGGTAGTCAGCGACACTATCATAAAAATAGTACTAAAGCAGTAAAGTAATACCAAGCCACAAAAGTAAGACTAGCCGGAACAACCGCTCTACTAGTAACGGTAACTCGCAACCACCTGTACCACCTGTAACACCTGTAACCCCGGTAACACCTGTAACACCTGACCGCGTCGGGCACCTATCCCGGCGGGTCGCACACCTGACCTCATCGGGCACCAATCCCGATGGGTCGCACACCTGACCTCATCGGGCACCAACCCCGACGGGTCGCACACCTGACCTCGTCGGGCACCAACCCCGACAGGTCGCACCGCTCGCACCTTGCTGCCTCAAACCCCACACCTACGGGGGCCCCCACTACGTCACCTCGTAGGGTAACACGGGTCGAAGACCGCCTTTCCGGAAAAGAGCACACTTTGCGGTGGCCAGACCGCGGGTGCGCGTGTTGCAACTCGAGCATAAGTAACCAAGACACGGGGTAATAAAGTACATCATAGAAACCGTCAGTGTTAGTACCGATTAACAATAAAAAGTCCCTTTCGGATTACCAACACAATACTCAGCCTCGACCGTAAACCCACCTTGTTGTCGCGCTCCTGACCGATGCTAGGTTCTCCCGCGTCTCGGGTGCCCGCCCGGACCTACAAGAACCTGTCATACAGGAGTCAGTGATTAAGACTCTGTAAGATTAACGACTAGAACACCCGGCGTCCCCCCACCTTGCGCACAATTTGTACACGTACGCGCCTGGCCCCGCACGGCTGGGCGGCGTACTAACTGCGTGCGGCGCCGTCCGCATGTGGTGACGCCCGCATGCGGCACCGCCCGCATGCGGTGCCTCCCGCATGCGGCGCTGTCCGCATGCGGTGCCGCCCGCACCCGCATGCGGAGCCGCCCGCAAGCGGCGGCGCCCGCATGCGGTACCGCCCGCATGCGGTGCCGCCGGCACCCGCCTGCGGAGCCGCCCGCAAGCGGCGGCGCCCGTATGCGGCAGCCCGCATGCGGTGCCTCCCACACCCGCATGCGGCGGCGCCGGCAAGCGGCGGCGCCCGCATGCGGCAGCCCGCATGCGGTGCCGCCCGCACCCGCATGCGGAGGCGCCCGCAAGTGGCGGCGCCCGCATGCGGCAGCCCGCATGCGGTGCCGCCCGCACCCGCATGCGGAGGCGCCCGCAAGCGGAGGCGCCCGCAAGCGGCGGCGCCCGCATGCGGCAGCCCGCATGCGGTGCCTCCCGTACCCGCATGCGGAGCCGCCCGCAAGCGGCGGCGCCCGCATGCGGCAGCCCGCATGCGGTGCCTCCCGCACCCGCATGCGGAGCCGCCCGCAAGCGGCGGCGCCCGCATGCGGCAGCCCGCATGCGGTGCCTCCCGCACCCGCATGCGGAGCCGCCCGCAAGCGGCGGCGCCACCCGCATGCGGCGCCGCCCGCATGCGGATGCACGCGGCGCCGCCCTCATGCGGCGCCGCCCGCATGCGTGGCTCCGGTAATGGCGCCGACTCCCCTCCCTTTTTCCTAAGAGAACCAAGAAACGACCAAATCAAGAACCCTAAGCCCTGCTTACCTGGGTTTCGTCGGCTAGGGTTGATCTAGGGGATGATCGTCCTCTTCTTGGGTGAAGGGTATGCTGGCGATCTTCCTTCTCCTCACCCGCTCCGCCTTGCTTCTCCTCTCGATCGATTGGGGAAAGGTAAGGTTCGGTTGGGAAACTGAAAGGTTGGGGAAGTGGGTTTTCGTTGCCTTTGGGGTTTCGTACGCAGGGGGAGTTAAGGGGAGTTGTGGGGAGTGGCCGGTAGTTGGGGGAAGTGGTGGGAAGTTGGGGCGGTTCGTGGGAAGTTGTGGGGAAGTGGTGGGAAGTTGGGGGCGGTTCGTGGGGAGTTGTACGACGGGAAAACGCGGGAGTGATTAAGGTGGCGGAAGCGGTTAAGTTGGGGAATGGGAATGAACCCAGTTCAAGTTAAAAACGGGTACAAGTCGGGTGTGAACCACGGTCCGGTCTGTCTGAAAAACCGCGTTAACCACCTGAACCGTTAGCTACCTTCCGGAATTTATTCCGGGAGATTCCGGCTTCGGAATTCAAAACCGATTTCGCCGCCGTTCTCCGTTTCGCGAGCCCTATTAACTAAAAATACCCGTGGGCCCCGACGGTCTGTCCGGAAAAAAGGAATTATTCGATCACCCTCCAGCCCCCGAAACGAATTGCGGAATTAACGAAACCAAAAGTAGACCCTTAAAATATTTTAAACCAGCGGCTACTACACCGGGTCCATCCACAGACCACTTTACCGGTAAAGAACGCAAATGGGGGATCAAGCCCACGGCGTACGTGAAGTACCGCGGTGCGGGGCGTATCATAATGCTGATGCTCAAGCTCACGGTCCACAGACCGGGTAATCGGCAACAAGCCGAAAATCCCCACAGGGATGCAATAACTGAAGGCCAATCAATCTCATCTCATGCAATACTGAATGCAAGGAACAATGACTGTCTGTACAAGAGTAATATCTAAGATATACTGAGAAA
Organism: Tillandsia leiboldiana; assembly: GCA_029204045.2. Lineage (NCBI taxonomy): Eukaryota > Viridiplantae > Streptophyta > Magnoliopsida > Poales > Bromeliaceae > Tillandsia > Tillandsia leiboldiana. Next base: position 24,340,169 of record CM055072.1, read on the forward strand.
CATAGTAATATCTGATAGCTAGCTAGTGACCAATCAGGCATGGCAAAAGTCCAAGATATACTGATAACATAGTAAATATCTGATAGCTAGCTAATGACCAATCAAGCATGGCAAAAGTTCAAGTATGAACTAAATGACCAATCCAACATGAAGTGTGTCCAAGTATAAGCTAAATGACCAATCCAACATGAAAAGTGTCCAAGTATAAACTAGATGACCAATCAGGCAGGGTAAGTGTCTAGATATAATCAAGCATGGTATAACATCTAGATATAAGCTGATAATAAACAATCAACGGAAGGAATGCTCAAATATAAAATCTGAGCTACCACAAGAACAGGGGTCCGACCAAATAAGATACTCTAGAGGGCCGAAGAGATAAAGCCCGGACCGAAGATAAACCCACCTGTGTGTAGGCGGACCAACGACTCCAAAAGGGTCGCAGGCCAGAGTCAGACTGCAAAGACTTGAATCAAGAATACTGATCAGGAAATGACTCACACATACCCGATCCACAGACTCACTATGCACATAAAGCTTAAACCGGGATCTTTTCCATCATGAACAAAATCAATTGGATTGGTTATCAAATTAGATTCGAAGGTACAAATTAGATTCAAAGGCACAACTCAGAAGTTAGGCATAAAGTGGCAGCCATCACAAATTTCTAATTTGCAAGGTTTAGGTACACATTGGAAGCCGCTTTTGTGAAATCTACACATATGCAAAACTGTTGTACAAAAATTTCTAATTTGTAATCTACATACATAGGGAACCAAGAAGTTAGATGTAAACCTTAGTAGTTACACATTGGCGCTCGCTCATACGCCCGCGAGTTGTGGCCGGTTGTTCCCTAGAGGTAACCTTGGGTTGTAAAGGTATTGCTGTGCAAATATGTGGACTTCATGAAGTTAGATGTATGTAGATCGGTCTCGTCATGAAGTTAGATGTAAAGTGTCCAAAAGTTTTGGAATGGAAGATTAGTAGCTAAATGCAACGGACAACTATCAAAAAGTAGTAATTTCTAAGGTTTAAGTACATTGGAAGCCACTTTGTATAGTTTTATACATACTTCTTGAAACAGGCTAAGATAACAACTAAGCACATGGTAAATTATATATTTTAGGCAAATGTGCAATAAAGAATACCAACTTGGATTAGCTACCAAACATTTGGTCACCCAAGGCCATCCAAAATTACCCAAGGCCATAAAAAATTACCGATAAGTTCCTTCACCGTCTTTTTTTGTCCAAAGAGTAATTGGTTGCCCAAGGCTATCCAGAAATATTGGTATATATATGTATCATCATTGCCTAACCCAAGATTAGTACATGAACTGTCATGCCCCGAGTTTCAAAACAGCGGTAGAGAAATTTTTTTTTTTTTAAATCAGAGTTCAAACTTTAAACTCAGGACGTGAGCAGACCGCCACATGCATAGGAAATTCTCTGTCCACACGGACAGAGTCTCCCCTATACATGCTCGGCTAGGCAAGTGCAATGATACAATCAGAGAGCAATATAATCAACAGCTAAATCAAAACATAAAGCTCTACAACTAATACATCCACAACTACTCATAACATAATCCACAAATACTCCAACTCATAAATATGAAGACAATCTATGATCATGATATTGTAACTGCAAATACTAGCACTGGGCCACTGCGGCCAATAGCAGAGGACAACTCTAGCGCGACAGCTCACTGGATCGTCCCAATCTCCAGCACCCGACTGACCTGAAAAATGGTAACCCAGGGGGTGTGAGATACACTCTACATGTATCCCAGTGGGCACGACGGGCCGAGAAATAGCAAGTCGTACCTACCGGATACAATAATAAGCAGATAGTAAGAGCAAGAAATACTAAAGCTGAAAGGTCAGATGCAGATATAAAATCTAAGCATGCTGTAACTGGCAAATCAGACAAGCAAGAGCTAATCATGCTATAGAGCAGAGCTAGTATGATAATCAATAATATCAATGCTGTAAACAGGGAATGCTGATAATCACGGAAGGGAAGCAGGGTACTCATGACTGTAATTGATCATGCTATAACTGATAAATCTGACGAGCAGGAAATGATCATGCTATAAACAAAGCGGGTATATAACAATGCTGTAAAGTGAAAGAGCTGAATAATAATAACTGTAAGTACCCAATCAGTGCCGTCATCAGTCACGAGGACCTAGACGAATGCCAAAGCTGGCACGTTCGACTGACATATAACCCGGCACCATCGGTGCGCTCAGGGGCACACGTGTCGCCACTCTCGTCCACTATGTGCCGCCTGGGGCTCACGGGTTGCCACTATCGACCACTTCACCGGTAAAGAACGCGTTGTGGGGGATCAATCCCACGGCGTACGTGAAATGAGCAGCTAGTGCTATGGCGATCATAAGGTTGATGCTCAAGTTCACAGTCAAAGAAACTGAACAATCGGCAATGAGCCAGATAATCCCTGTCGGAATGCTGAAAGCTGTAATAATCACGGATGCTGAATAAATAAATCTGAGCAACAAGAGCTGAATATCTGAGCTGTAACTGAACCTGAATAGCAAGACTGTACTCCTATTCTATCATGCATCATAGAACAGGAAATGCTACTATAACTAGGCTGATGACCAAACAAACATGGCATATGTCAAGCTGTATATATAGATATACTAAATGCTGAACATGAAATCATATCGGGAACTGAACTGCAAGATCGATGCTACATAACTATACACAATGAATGCTGGAATGAGAGCAAATAGAAAGGCTCAAGCATAGGTTCAGGGCTACACCAAAAACAGGGGTCCAACCTACCACGGCACCCCATAGGGCCAACCTGATAAAGCCCGGACCGAAGATAAACCCACCTCAATGTAGATGATCACGGTGGCTGCTGGATGGCTCGCAAGCTGGCGGCTGACTGCTAGGACCTGAATCATATGCACAGGTCAGAAAATAGCCTCTCACACATACCCAACCCACTGACACACTGTGTGCAGACAAACTAAACGGGGAACTGTCACGCCCCGGGGGTTCAAACGCGCGGAAGGAGAGCCACCGTTGCTCTCAATTCAGCGTGATATATTTTTTTTTTGAAGAACAGTCCACCCCGGCGCGTGCCCAGACCCGCCGCAAACAAAAATTCACTCTGCAAACGGGCAGAGTCTCCTTTGTATATGCACGGCGTCCTCACTACGACATACATCACATACAGGCTTTAACCACACTAATCGAAGCACAGACACATACAACATACATTCCAAACATTCCATTATCTTTTACACAAAGAAGAAGGGCCGACTGATTTAAAAGGATAAATAATCACAGGGTTTTGAAAGCGGCGCCCACCCGACGTCGTTGTTTTAGAAAGTCCGTTTCGAAGCCACATAAATCCACTGTTTTAAAACCGGCACCCACTCGATGCCAAATTTTATAAAACCAGTTCGAAAACACATAAATTCCACAGGGTTTTAAAAAACCGGTGCCCACACGACACCCACGTTTTAAAAGCGGTTTTCGCAAATGGTTTTCTTTGTTTTCTCGTAGTTTAAAAATAAACGACCAAGTAAGGAGAGGAACAACATTCATTCGCAAATATGAAAGAAGAGGCAACATCCACTTCGATCCCACGGGGGTATCGCAATCCACGACTAACTAACATGAGTAATAAAAGAAAAGGGAAAGAAGAGTCACTGTGTCTGAAGTCGCTAGATGTCAGAACAGCACCCTCGCGGCCTCACCGGTGCCCTAGCACTCGCCCCTGGACGAACCTGTCACGGAGTGGGAAGTCAGTGACTAGAAACAACATAATATGCAAAAAGGCTAAAGTAAGGCAAACCCCGGTAACCAGAGCAACCGTCCTCCTCAAACACCGTCAACAATAATCATACCCTGCACCAAGCAAAACCGGGCACCTTTCCCGACCACCGCACCGGGCCCCCGCCCCGGTGTCCCCCTCCGAGCACCTGCCTCGGCCGCCGAGCACCCGCCTCGGCATCACCGCTCACACCCCCCACCCATGAGGGCCCCCCTTCCTAACGTCACCGACACGTGGGGTACACGGGTCAACGTACCACTTTTCCGGAAAAGCACACCCTTGCGGAGGCCAATCCGCCGGTGTGCGTGCAGTCACAAGAGCCTGAAAATCAGATATTTAGATGTTTATGTAGATAAATAAAGTAAAACGGGGTCAGCATTGCACATAGAGAATATTTTAAAAGAGGAAACACCCTTGCCCATACTAACATCTTACAATGTACACCCTTTCCCAACTAATCCTGGAGAAAGTAACCACCTCGTGTGTGTGTGGTCCGGTGTTCGGCTCGTCCGCGACCGTGCGCCTGTTTCCTACAACGTCCCGCACTACTGAAGGAACAAAGGTAGGTCAAGGCTAAGGGATCCGAACACTGACCCCGACTCCATACCGAAATCGACGACTGACTTGATCCCCGAACTCCGCGCGGCGGGGTTCCCCGCACGGCACCGACCCGTGTGACGCGCGTTCGGTTTGCGGACAGCCTCAACGGCCCCAACCCGTTGCGGTGGCCTGACGGCGCGCTTGCCGCGCGGCATGCGGCCTGCGGGTGGCCCGCGCAGCCCTAGCCCGCGCAGCGCCCTCCCGCAGGCAGCGCCCGCACGGCGTGTTTGCCGCGCGGCGCCCCGCCGGCAGGCGGCCCGCGCGGCACCTGTCCGCGCGGTGCCAGCCTGCGGGCGGTGCCCGCGCAGCGCGCCTGCCGCGCGGCGCCCCGCCTGCAGGCGGCCCGCGCGGCACCTGTCCGCGCGGTGCCAGCCTGCGGGCGGTGCCCGCGCGGCGCGCCTGTCGCGCGGCACCCCGCCTGCAGGCGGCCCGCGCGGCACCTGTCCACGCGGTGCCGGCCTGCGGGCGGTGCCCACGCAGCGCGCCTGCCGCGCGGCGCCCCGCCTGCAGGCTGCCCGCGCGGTACCTGTCCGTGCGGTGCCGGCCTGCGGGCGGTGCCCGCGCAGCGCGCCTGCCGCGCGGCGCCCCGCCTGCAGGTGTCCCGCGCGCTACCAGTCCGCGCGGTGCCGGCCTGCGGGCGGTGCCCGCGCGGCGCGCCTGCCGCGCGGCGCCCCACCTGCAGGCGGCCCGCGCGGCGGCGGCGGCGGCTATCGCCTCGCGTCCGGCGGCGCCCGCCTCCGACTCGGTGACGGCGGCACGGTGATCTCCGGAACGACAACTACAACCCTAACCAAGAACGGTACAACTAGAACAATAAAGTCATATTACCTTGGAACACGAGGGATGAGCAAAGGGATCGTGGATTTCGAGCGAGAGCGAAAAGAGGTTGGGTTGCCGGTTCTTCCTCTCCTCAAATCGATCGCTCCCCGGATGCCCTAGCCGGTCAAGGAGAGACAAAAAGAAAAAGGGGTATACGGGGGAATCCCTAACCCTAAGTCCGTTCTTTATAAATCCCCGTTCAACTCAATATTAAAGTAATAATAATAATAATAATAATATCCAGCGGCTAACAGTTACCTCGAAAAGTGTGCGGATCGCCCGCACGGATCCCGCAGCGCCTAAAAGGGGTCCAAACTTCAAAAATTAAATCTGGGAGAACCGGGCGTCGGAATTCGAAACCGATCGCGCCCCCGTTCTCCGTTTCGCGAGCTCTACCGCCTAAAAATACCCGCGAGCCCCGACGGACTGTCCGGAAAAACACGAAAATTGATTCCTCAGCCGGACCGCTACAAGAAAGAGGAGTAACGGGAAGGTCAAGGAAAAGGCAAGGTCTTACACCACTCACCGCTAAAAACAAGTTTCGTCCTCGAAACTTAGCCCTCGCCCGCGGCGAAGAGGTCAGGGTAGCACTCCCTCATCCTTGACTCTGGTTCCCAAGTTGCCTCACGCTCTTCTTGATTGCTCCAAAGCACCTTTATGTAGGGGATTGATCGACTCCGTAGCTTTTTGTCCTCTCGTGCTAGGATCCGCACCGGCACTTCCTCGAAGCTCAGGTCCTCTTTAAGCTCGATTGCAGTGACGTCAAGCACTCGCGATGGATCAGGGAGATACTTCCGAAGCATGGACACGTGGAACACGTCATGAACTCGGTCAAGGTTCGGCGGTAGGGCGAGGCGATAGGCCACCGGGCCGATGCGCTCCAGAATCTCGAAGGGCCCCACATACCGTGGGCTCAACTTGCCTCTCAACCCGAACCGCTTCACCCCTTTGGACGGCGAAACACGTAGTAGCACGTGCTCCCCCACCTGGAACTCCAAATCGCGACGTCTCCGGTCTGCGTAGCTCTTTTGTCGGCTCTGGGCGGTCGCCAATCGCCGTCTGATGAGGCGCACCTTTTCTTCGGTTTCCTCCACCAAGTCCGGTCCCAAAAATTTCCGCTCCCCCAGGTCGTCCCAACAAATCGGGGATCTACAGCGCCTGCCGTACAATGCTTCGTACGGCGCCATCCGGATACTCGCCTGGTAGCTGTTGTTGTAGGCGAACTCCACAAGGGGTAGGTAGCGCGACCATCCGTCTCCCAAATCCAATACACAAGCTCGGAGCATGTCTTCGAGGATCTGGATCACCCGCTCGGATTGTCCATCCGTCTGGGGGTGAAAGGCTGAGCTGAAGTGTAGATTGGTCCCCAAGGCTCGTTGTAGACTCTGCCAAAAGTTCGAGACGAACCTTGTGTCTCTGTCTGAAGTAATAGATGTCGGTACCCCGTGTAGCCTCACAATCTCGCCGATGTAGACTTGAGCCAGTCGATCGCGTGTCCAGGTCGTGTGGATGGGTAGGAAGCGAGCTGACTTCGTTAACCGATCTACGACGACCCAGATAGCGTCATGTCCCTGCTGCGAACGTGGAAATCCGGTGACAAAGTCCATCGTGATTCGCTCCCATTTCCATTCGGGCACAGGTAGTGGTTGTAATTTCCCCGCCGGTCGCTGATGCTCGGCCTTCACCTGCTGGCAAATCAGGCAGTGCGCTACGAATCGCGTCACGTCCCCTTTCAGTTTCGGCCACCAGAAAGTCTGCCTGAGATCCCTATACATCTTGGTGCCCCCAGGGTGCGCCGTGTAGGGGGCGCAATGTGCTTCAGTCAAGATTTCCTTCTTCAGGTCTGGCAAATCGGGCACGCAAATCCGTCCCCGAAATCGAAGAGTGACATCTGTTCCCACTGCAAAGTCTCCCTTCTGCTCCAGGGAAATCTTATCCCGTTCCAGCTGTAGCTGTGGATCAGCACCTTGGCCTTCTCGAATCCTCTCGAATAGGGTCGGCACGACTGTTAAAGACATTAGTCGCTCGACCGTCCCTGCTGGTACCACTTCCAAACTCAATCGCGAGAATTCTGCGATCAGGTCGCCCTGCCGTGTGATTGTGCCCGCTGAAGTCCCTTCTGCCTGTCCCTTCCTGCTCAGGGCATCTGCTACTACATTTGCTTTTCCCGGGTGGTATTGAATAGTTAGGTCGTAATCCTTCAGTAACTCCAACCACCGTCTCTGCCGTAGGTTCAGCTCTTTCTGGGTGAAAAGGTACTTAAGGCTTTGGTGATCCGAGAACACGTTACAGTGGACACCAAAGAGATAGTGCCTCCATAGTTTCAGGACGAAGACGACTGCGGCAAGCTCTAGGTCGTGTGTCGGGTAGTTTTGCTCGTAATCCTTGAGTTGCCTGGAGGCATAGGCTATGACTTTTCCCTTCTTGCATTAGTACTCCTCCCAATCCTATCTGCGATGCATCGCAGTAAACCTCGTAGTCTTCCCCAGGTGTTGGTAATGCAAGCACAGGCGCTCTGGTTAACCGCTTCTTAAGTTCTTGAAAACTTTCTTGGCATTGGGCCGTCCAAATGAACTTTACTCCCTTCCGGGTCAAGCGGTTTAGGGGGGTCGCAATCTTCGAGAAACCCTCGACAAAGCGTCTATAATATCCCGCAAGGCCCAGGAAGCTGCGAACCTCTGTCACCGTAGTCGGTTGGGGCCAGTCAGTCACCGACTCTACTTTCTTAGGATCCACTGCGATTCCTGCTGCTGAAATGATGTGCCCCAGAAATCCCACCTTGCGAAGCCAAAACTCGCACTTCTTAAGTTTGGCGAAAAGCCTCTGGTCCCTGAGGGTTTGTAGAATGATCCGTAGATGCTCCTCGTGCTCCTCGTCGGTGGTTGAGTAGATCAGGATGTCGTCGATGAAGACCACTACGAACAGGTCCAGGAAGGGTCTGAAAACCCGGTTCATCATGTCCATGAATACCGCTGGGGCGTTAGTAAGCCCGAACGGCATTACCGTGAACTCGTAGTGGCCATACCGAGTCCGGAAGGCCGTCTTCGGAATATCCTCGTCTTGAACTCTGAGCTGGTGGTAACCCGACTGCAGGTCAATCTTTGAGAAGACCGTTGCTCCCCGCAGTTGGTCAAAGAGGTCATCAATCCTGGGTAAGGGGTACTTGTTCTTCACTGTGACCTTGTTGATCTCTCGGTAGTCGATGCATAGCCGCAAGCTTCCATCCTTCTTCCGCACAAAGAGCACCGGTGCGCCCCATGGTGACACACTCGGTCTAATGAATCCCTTGTCCAGAAGATCTTCCAGCTGCGCCTTAAGTTCCTTCAGTTCGGCAAAGGCCATTCTGTAGGGGGCCTTCGTGATCGGTCGGGTGCCGGGTGGGAGCTCGATCGAAAAAACCACCTCTCGCTCGGGGGGCATCCACGGCAGTTCGGTAGGGAAGACATCTGGAAAGTCCCTCACCACCGGGATGTCGCAGAGTTCCGCAGAGGGTCTCGTGGCTAAGTCCACCGATGCCAAGTAAGCCACGCACCCTCCCTCGATCAGTTTCCTGGCTCGTGATGCTGGGATGATGGAGGAAAAGGAAACGCTCTTGCACGCCAAGTACACGTTCTCCGGAAACTCTGGATATAGCAGCCGCACTTGGCGTTTCTCACAGTCGATCACTGCTTGGTACCACGTGAGCCAATCCATTCCGAGTACTACATCATACTCCTTTATTGGAATGACTACCAAATCCCAGGGGCAGGGGAGCCTCCCCATCCTTATTGGGCAAGACGAGACAAGGTTGCGGGCCTCCAAGGGCCCCCCCGCAGTTTGGACAGACAAAACACTAGGTAGGGGTCTCTCCTCAAAACCATGAGTCAATGCAAAATCACAAGACATAAACGAGAGGGTTGCTCCGGTATCAAAAAGGGTTCTAGCGCGGTAAACGGAAACAAGGGTGATACCTGCAACGACGCCTTCAGGCGGGTACGCCTCCTGCTGGGTCATCGAGTACACCCTGCCTCCAGACTGTGGCGGTCTGTCCCCTGCCGGTCAAGGTGCTGGTGGTCTGGGAGCTGATGACATCGGGGCTTTTCCTCGCCCCGCGTGCTGGGATGACGGCGCGGAGGCTGCTGAAGATGCCGTGTCTTGGTTCAGGGGGCAGTTGAAGCGGAAGTGCCCCTGCTCGCCACACCGGAAACAGTGGTCCTACCTCTTGGAACATTCAGTCACCCGATGTGCCCCGCCACAGATAACACAGGGCCTATCGTCTCCTCTGTATCCCCCCGAAGGTGCGCTCCGGGTCTTTTGCTGGGGTCTCCACCGCTTGGAGGGTCGACTCCCACTGGAAGAGCCTCCCCCGGTAAATGGCTGAGACCGCTTCTTGTCCTCCTGCTGTGGAGGGCCAACCCTTCGAGTGCGTGTAACGGCGAAGCCGCGCTCTACGATGGTGGCCCGGTCAACCACCTTCTGGAAGGTATGCAGATCTGCCGCATCCACCACTTGAAAAATGTCGCTCCGCAGTCCGTCCACAAACAATTGCGCCTTGTGCGACTCGTCCCGTATCACAAAAGGGACGCAGTTCGCTAGCCTCACGAACGCCCTCTGGTACTCCATGACCGTTCGGTTTCCTTGCCTGATGTGGTTCAGATCGTCCTCTAGTTGTTTCTTGACGCTGTTTGTGAAGAATGCCCCGAACAGCTCTCGTTTAAAGGTGGTCCATGATGGGAAGGCGGTACCCTTTACGGAGTCAGGGCGTACTGTCTTCCACCAAATGCGGGCGTTCCCTTCGAGGAAGTGGACGGCCAGGGGAACCCGCTCGTGGTCTTCCATCAGTAAGTCTTCAAACAGCTTTTCCATTGTGTCCACCCACTTCTCCACGACCCAGGGGTCCGTCGTTTCCCCCTCAAACGTCGGTGGGTCGTACTTCTTGAAGTCAGCTAGGTTGGCACGCACGCGATCCCGCTCAGTCTGCGGAGCAGACCCTTCCCCCGTGGTAGTAGTGGCCACTACGGGAGAGGGCCTCACCCCGGTCTCCACTGGGGTGTCTCGGGCTGATGTTCCCGGCATCGATTCTGTTGCTGCTGCCGAAGGGGCTACCTCTAGCACCGTCTGTTGGGTTAACGGCACCTCGGGCACCGTGGCCCGGGTAGGGGCAGCCCCCGCCTCGGCCTCCATCGCCGGCGGTCTCGTTGTCGGTGCCGTTGGCCCCTGAGGAGGGCCTGGGGCGACCACCACTGTCGTAGCGGGCTGCTGTTGCCGTGTCAGTTGGCGCACATGATCCGTAAGGGTCGCCAACTGTCCCGCCATTTCCCGCAACTGCTGCCTCAGGAGTTGGTTCTCCGCGGTCGCCGACGCCGCTGCGTCCGCCCCTGCATCCTCGGTGGTAGACCTAGTTCTGACCATGATCTTGACACCTTCACAAACCAATTACTTCTAGATTAAACTAAAGTACACCGCTGACGCGGTCACAAAAAGGGATTACACTAATTTCCCCCCTCCCCCACGAGCACTCGCGTTCTACTGGTCTACCCCAAGTTCACTTTATTAATCAGTAGTTAGTGTATTGTGCCCCGTGGATGTTGGACCCCGACTATTGTGGTTAAAGTTCAGTCTCTGATACCATCTTAATCTGTCACGCCCCGGGGGTTCAAACGCGCGGAAGGAGAGCCACCGTTGCTCTCAATTCAGCGTGATATATTTTTTTTTTGAAGAACAGTCCACCCCGGCGCGTGCCCAGACCCGCCGCATACACAAATTCACTCTGCAAACGGGCAGTCTCCTTTGTATATGCACGGCGTCCTCACTACGACATACATCACATACAGGCTTTAACCACACTAATCGAAGCACAGACACATACAACATACATTCCAAACGCTCAATTATCTTTTACACAAAGAAGAAGGGCCGACTGATTTAAAAGGATAAAAAATCATAGGGTTTTGAAAGCGGCGCCCACCCGACGCCGTTGTTTTAGAAAGTCCGTTTCGAAGCCACATAAATCCACTGTTTTAAAACCGGCACCCACCCAATGCCGAATTTTATAAAACCAGTTCGAAAACACATAAATTCCACAGGGTTTTAAGAAACCGATGCCCACACGACACCCACGTTTTAAAAGCGGTTTTCGCAAACGGTTTTCTTTGTTTTCTCGTAGTTTAAAAATAAACGGCCAAGTAAGGAGAGGAACAACATTCATTCGCAAATATGAAAGAAGAGGCAACATCCACTTCGATCCCACGAGGGTATCGCAATCCACGACTAACTAACATGAGTAATAAAAGAAAAGGGAAAGAAGAGTCACTGTGTCTGAAGTCGCTAGATGTCAGAACAGCACCCTCGCGGCCTCACCGGTGCCCTAGCACTCGCCCCTGGACGAACCTGTCACGGAGTGGGAAGTCAGTGACTAGAAGCAACATAATATGCAAAAAGGCTAAAGTAAGGCAAACCCCGGTAACCAGAGCAACCGTCCTCCTCAAACACCGTCAACAATAATCATACCCTGCACCAAGCAAAACCGGGCACCTTTCCCGACCACCGCACCGGGCCCCCGCCCCGGTGTCCCCCTCCGAGCACCTACCTCGGCCGCCGAGCACCCGCCTCGGCATCACCGCTCACACCCCCCACCCATGAGGGCCCCCCTTCCTAACGTCACCGACACGTGGGGTACACGGGTCAACGTACCACTTTTCCGGAAAAGCACACCCTTGCGGAGGCCAATCCGCCGGTGTGCGTGCAGTCACAAGAGCCTCAAAATCAGATATTTAGATGATTATGTAGATAAATAAAGTAAAACGGGGTCAGCATTGCACATAGAGAATATTTTAAAAGAGGAAACACCCTTGCCCATACTAACATCTTACAATGTACACCCTTTCCCAACTAATGCTGGAGAAAGTACCCACCTCGTGTATGTGTGGTCCGGTGTTCGGCTCGTCCGCGACCGTGCGCCTGTTTCCTACAACGTCCCGCACTCCTGAAGGAACAAAGGTAGGTCAAGGCTAAGGGATCCGAACACTGACCCCGACTCCATACCGAAACCGACGACTGACTTGATCCCCGAACTCCGCGCGGCGGGGTTCCCCGCACGGCACCGACCCGTGTGACGCGCGTTCGGTTTGCGGACAGCCTCAACGGCCCCAACCCGTTGCGGTGGCCTGACGGCGCGCTTGCCGCGCGGCGTGCGGCCTGCGGGTGGCCCGCGCAGCCCTAGCCCCCGCAGCGCCCTCCCGCAGGCAGCGCCCGCACGGCGTGTTTGCCGCGCGGCGCCCCGCCTGCAGGAGGCCCGCGCGGCACCTGTCCGCGCGGTGCCAGCCTTCGGGCGGTGCCCGCGCAGCGTGCCTGCCGCGCGGCACCCCGCCTGCAGGCGGCCCGCGCGGCACCTGTCCGCGCGGTGCCAGCCTGCGGGCGGTGCCCGCGCGGCGCGCCTGTCGCGCGGCGCCTCGCCTGCAGGCGGCCCGCGCGGCACCTGTCCGCGCGGTGCCAGCCTGCGGGCGGTGCCCGCCTGCAGGCGGCCCGCGCGGCACCTGTCCGCGCGGTGCTGGCCTGCGGGCGGTGCTCGCGCAGCGCGCCTGCCGCGCGGCGCCCCGCCTGCAGGCGGCCCGCGCGGCACCAGTTCGCGCGGTGCCGGCCTGCGGGCGGTGCCCGCGCGGCGCGCCTACCGCGCGGCGCCCCACCTGCAGGCGGCCCGCGCGGCGGCGGCGGCCGCTTTCGCCTCGCGTCCGGCGGCGCCCGCCTCCGACTCAGTGGCGGCGGCGCTGTGATCTCCGGAACGACAACTACAACCCTAACCAAGAACGGTACAACTAGAACAATAAAGTCATCTTACCTTGGAACACGAGGGATGAGCAAAGGGATCGTGGATTTCGAGCGAGAGCGAAAAGAGGTTGGGTTGCCGGTTCTTCCTCTCCTCAAATCGATCGCTCCCCGGATGCCCTAGCCGCACGGTCAAGGAGAGACAAAAAGAAAAAGGGGTATACGGGGGAATCCCTAACCCTAAGTCCGTTCTTTATAAATCCCCGTTCAACTCAATATTAAAGTAATAATAATAATAATAATAATAATATCCAGCGGCTAACAGTTACCTCGAAAAGCGTGCGGATCACCCGCACGGATCCCGGAGCACCTAAAAGGGGTCCAAACTTCAAAAATTAAATCTGGGAGAACCGGGCGTCGGAATTCGAAACCGATCGCGCCCCCGTTCTCCGTTTCGCGAGCTCTACCGCCTAAAAATACACGCGAGCCCCGACGGACTGTCCGGAAAAACACGAAAATTGATTCCTCAGCCGGACCGCTACAAGAAAGAGGAGTAATGGGAAGGTCAAGGAAAAGGCCAGGCCTTACAGGAACTTCGCTGAAGTCTCGGGATCTTCCGGAATTTCCGGAAATCCGCCGATAGATCCACTATGACCCAATCTGTGCTGAACAATAACCAAAATTCGTGTTTTTGCAATTACTTCACAACCACACATCTCCAAACTGAACCGAGGGCACCTGTAGGTGGGCCTCGACATGCTGAACGCCGTGCTCACCATTTGGGAGCAGCACGGAACTCGAGAACATAAATGGGTCCATAAATACTATGCTTGAAGGTTCTAACTTGCTAATCAATGCACCCAAACTCTACCAAACCCAAATATGGAGTGAGCACCATGCTCAGGGGGTTGAGAGGGTCCAAGGGCTCACCATTGGGCAGACCCAAGGCTGCTGTAACAGTAACCAAACAAGGTTGGCCATTATTATGAATATATAAGGTTCAAGTTGCAAAATCCACCAATCCCATCAGTCACCTTTTGAACAGCAGTGAGCATGAAGCTCCGGGGATGGTAAGAACACAGAAGCTTGCCCTAACAAAGCTGTAAAGCTACTGGGACAGTGCAGGTAGCAACCAAGCTCTCAAACTTTGACAATGCCCCACACACACATCCACACAGACAAACTTTGGTCTGAAGTGAGCATTAAGCTCAGGGGACAGTGTGGAGCAACTTTCCTATTCTGCTCAAAGCCTAAATACAAACTTTTCTTCATTGAGGCATTTTAACAAACACTTGGTGGGCGCACTATGCAAACAAGCACCCAAGCTTTTGCCCGAGCTTGTTCTCAGCAGAGAGGGCACCTGGGAGGTTCTAAGATGGCAAGAATTGTTCCCCCCCAGTTGCAGAAACTTTTCTATGCAACTGGGATCAAGCTTCGACCCTCGGTTTAGCCGTGGCTCGAGGAGGAAGATGATGCTCCAACCTCGAAAATGGTGACTCCCCAACCACAGGTTCTGGGCCTCAACCACTTGCACCAACAAGTGCTACAACACCTCACAAACTTACCTGAACCCATGCCCGGCGACAGGACACGGCGGCGACGCGGCGGAGTAAAGCTTGGTTTTGAGCTTCACCATCAACAATGGCGGATTTCCTTCGGGGCAGCATGGGGCTCATGCAATAGCATGTTTGGGATCTAAATGATCCAAGGAACATTTCTGGGCATGTCTTCCCCGACGGAAACGGCCGGATGGCCGACCACGACCCTCGAGCTCAAGCTCGGGTCATCCATGGCAACTCCCATTTTGGGCTGCATGGATGCCATGCAAGGGCATGGTTGAACTCTTCTCACTCCCAGAAAGTTTCTCGGCCACTTGGCCGGAGGTGGGGAGGCTCGCCGGCGCCGGAGCAAAGAGCTCGGCCAAAGCACAAAAACAACCCGAACTAGGGCATCATGGTACGGTGTCCACAGTGAACCAAATTACTCCAAATTTGGAGGGGATCAAGAACAAGTCAAGAGGAAGAAGACCATAGTTTTACTTTTCATTAAAAGTCGCCGGGATCAAAGAAAGCTCGAGGCGGAGCTCTCGGCGGTGCAACTTGTCCGCCGACCAACCGATGGCTTCCCATTTTTGGGGCTGGGCGTGGAGCATCCTTAGAACCTACAGAGACCACTTCCAAAGGTCTTGACCTCTAAAACTCCAAGAATGAAGAGGGCTTACCTCGCCGGAGTTGGAGAAGATAGGTAGAAGCCGGATTTGCTCCTCCCAGCGTCGCGCGGCCACGGCAGGCAGCCGGATCACCTTGGCTCGGTTTCTGGAGGTTGAAGAAGGCTGCAGCGAGGTATGAATGCAACCCAAGGGATTTGATGCAACCTACCTCCCCTTGCAAGAAGCACAAGGACCTCGGCCTCTTCTCCACGCCCACCCAAACGATGGAATGCGGTTGGGAACGCTCCTCACTTCTTCGGCAGAGACTGTGGAGAACGTGGGGGGTTGGTTACAACCACTTTCCCCCCCTTATTCCACGCATGGCACAAGTTGTTTGAAAATACCATGTTATTTTGCAACTTACTCCCTCCAACCTTCAACACTTAGATTCAGCTCCCTCCCACATGCCACTATTGTGGAAAAGACCCTCTCTAAGGTTGCATCGAAAACTATGCATAAAATATAAGGGTTCTTATGAAAATATGCACTTTTCCGATGTTTTCACACTTTTCGAGATGATCGGGCCATCAAACTGAAAAACGAATACCACCACGACGTCCGGCTCGACGAAACCTATCGGGTAGCGATTTTGGTTCGCTAAAATTGAGCTCCATAAACTGTGCAATTTGCACACCGGTATACCACCACTTAGGTTCACTTTTGCATTTCCTCATTCACATTCATATTTGAATCCTTTCAATTCAAATTTGAGTTTCTCGGGTACTACATGAACGCAAGAGGCAAGCATCAAAAACTTCTCATTTGTAAGGTTTAAATACATCGAAAGTCACTTTGTGAAGTCTCAATACATCGGGAACTAAATATTTAAAATGATATAGGAACCTCATGAAGTTCACGGAGAGCATGCAAGTATAGGCAAGAGATAACCATCCTTGGGTAAAAAAATTTCACTCCGTCAAGTCCAAATGCATGCACACGAACACCTCTAAAACCCAAGATTAGTATGTAAACACAAAACCATGCAAGTAAAGGGAAGAAATAACCATCCTTGAGGAAAAAAAATTCACTCTGTGAAGTCCAAATATATGCACACCAACACCTCTAGAACTCAAGATTACTATGTAAACACAAAAGGCAACCATCGAAAATTTCTAAATTGTAAGGTTTAAGCACATTGGAAGTCACTTTATTTGCGAAGCCTCCATACATGCAAGGCCAAATATTTAAAAGCAAATACAAACCTCATATATTAACCTAGTGTTATCAAAAGCCACAAATTAGATTTAAAGTCACAACTTCAGAAACTCAAGATAATTAAAACCATAAAACTCACAAAGAGAATGCAAGTTAAGACAAAAGATAACCATCCTTGAGGAAATCGTTAGAAGCCACAAATTAGATTTAAAGTTACAACTTACGAAACTCAAGCTAATTAAAACCATAAAGTTCACAAAGAGTATGCAAGTAAAGACAAAAGGTAACCATTTTCAAGTTAGATTTAAAGTCACAACTTAGGAAACTCGAGCTAATTAAAACCGTAAAATTCACAACGAGTATGCAACTAAAGGCAAAATGTAACCAACCTTTAGGGGAAAAAAGAAAAAAATTCACTTCGTGAAGTCCACATATATGCACAACAATACCTTTACAACCCAAGGTTACCTCTTGCCTTTACATTCATACTCTCTGCGAACTTTATACCTTTAATTAGGATCCCAAGGTTACCTCTTGCTTTTACATTCATGCTCTCCTAAGTTGTGCCTTTCGAGTTTGAGTTTGAACTTTATGCTTTTAATTAACTTGAGTTTTCAAAGTTGTAACTTTGGAGCTTGTCTTTACATGCACGCCTTTAATTAACTCCAGTTTTCCAAGTTGTGATTTTCAAGCCCTTTCATTAAGTTGACTTTTCTAAGTTGTGACTTTATACCTTTCATTAACTGAATTTCCTAAGTTCAAGTTAGATTAAAAGTCACAACTTAAGAAACTCGAGCTAATTAAAACGGTAAAATTCACAAAGAGAAATTATGAAAAGGGGGAGGGGCTAGTTGCGCACGCACATGTACTGCCGACATATTTTTTAAACCATAGAAGAAGATTGGTTGCATCAAGTACTTGGGCACAACAGAAGGTAAGAAGAAACCATTTTTTTAAGCACAAAATTTTAAAGAGCAAAGCTTAAAGAAAACCTTAAAATTTTTATTCCTCCACAAATAGGTTAATTCACTATTCCCACTAATAGAGTTCTTGTTGCTCCACAAATAGGACTCCACAAATAGAAAACCACAGATGTAGAGTTCTATTCCTCCAGAGATATAGTGATGGAAATAAATAGGGCTTTCTTCACAATAAAGAGGGCTCCATTCACAGAGAATATAGTATAGTATAGAGATGTAGAGATGAGGATGAGAATGAAGAGAGCTCTGTTCACAGAGAGTAGAGGGTATATGTAGTATATAGGCAAGAGAGTACTCACCGAAGCACATTCCCATGGACATCGTACCTCTCGGAAGCACCCTGCAGCAGAGAGAGGGGAGAAGAGGAACCATAGGGGATGATGGTAGGCACAGAGGGAGGGAGGGATACCCCGTACGCCCGCACCTCTCTTGTGAGCTGTACCCCCGGCCAGTCCGAAGCAACCTGAAGCAGAGGAAGGGAGAAAAGGAACCATGGGAGGAGGAAGGAGGGAAGGTGAGGGAAGGACTCCGAAGCAATCCTGCAATCATGCCGCAACCCTCTAGGGCACAACCGCCGCCCACAACTCGCGGGCATATGAGCAAGCGCCAACGGGAGACGTGAGCTATGGCTTCTACCAAGTACGCACACATGGGGGATCAACCCACCCGCTGCTTGCGGGAGTCACGCCTGTAGCGAAGCGAAGAAGAGAAGAGGGGAACCGCGCGGAGAAGAGAAGAGGGGAAACGGGGGCGCAGGGGGGCTAGAGAAGTGAGAAAGAAACATAAGCCCAGCCTCAACTCGCTCAGGGATCGACACGTAGGGCTTTGTAAACCCTCAAATTATTATATGTATAGATTTGTGGCTTCCAATGACTGTGGGTTAATATATAAAGTTCGTATTTTGTTTTAGATATTTAGTTTTCCATGTATTTAGACTTCACAAAGTGATTTTCAATGAACTTAAACTTTACAAATTAGGATTTTTTTATGGTTGCGTCTTGCATTTACCTACTAATGTTGGGTTCCAAAGTTTTTTGACACTTTACATGTAACTCCTAAGTTGTGGCTTTGAATCTAATTCACAAAGTGACTTCCAAAGTATTCAAACCTTAGAAATTAGAAATTTATGATGGTTGCTTCTTGCGTTTGCCTACTAATCTTAGGTTTTAAAGCTATTGGTGTGCATGTATATGGGTTTCGCGAAGTGAAAATTTTCCCTCAAAGGTGGTTACCTCTCGCCTTTGCTTGCATGCTCTTTGTGAACTTTATGATTTTAGTTAGCTTGAGTTTCCTAAGTTGTGACTTTAAATATAATTTGTGGTTTCTAATGACTGTAAGTTAATATATGTGGTTTCCAATGACTTTAAATTTAATTTGTTTTAAACACTTGGTTTTGCATATGTTTAGACTTCGCAAAGTGCCTTCTAATGTGCTTAAACCTTATAAATTAGAAATTTTTTATGGTTGCCACTTTACATGTAACTTCTGAGTTGTGGCTTTGAATCTAATTTGTGCCTTCCAATGACTGTAGGTTAATATATGAGGTTTGTATTTTTGTTTTAAACATTTGGTTTTGTATGTATTTAGACTTCACAAAGTGACTTCCAATGTACTTAAACATTACAAATTAGAAATTTCTGATGGTTGCCCCTTGCATTTTTTCCTACTAATCTTCGATTCCAAAATTTTTGAATACTTTACATCTAACGAATAGGTTAATGTTTAACTTTACATGTATTAACACTTTGTGAATGTATTTTGTGAATTGTGCATGTACAAATACATCGAACGCAAGCAACAATTTTCCTCCAACATGTA
The DNA here is from genome assembly GCA_029204045.2 of Tillandsia leiboldiana. Lineage (NCBI taxonomy): Eukaryota > Viridiplantae > Streptophyta > Magnoliopsida > Poales > Bromeliaceae > Tillandsia > Tillandsia leiboldiana. The sequence goes on from CM055072.1 coordinate 24,359,308, forward strand.
GTCCCGAGTAAAGTAAAGCTTTCTAAAAATTTTAGGTCCAATGTATGAAAATTTGGGCTCGTAAAGTGAAATTTTTTTGGGTGGATGGCTGTCGGTTAATAAATGAAGTCTCTACTTGCTTTTAAATATTTGGTTTTGCATGTATTTTGATTTCATAAAGTGATTCCTCATGTATTTAAACCCTACAAATTGAGAATTTCCTATGATTGCTCCTTGCATCGACCTATTAATGTTGGGTTCTAAAACTTTTGGACACTTCACATGCCATCAAGAAAATTGTAGGTTAATATATGGGGTTTCTATTTTCGTCTTACATATTTGGTTTCACATGTATTTAGGTTTCACAAAGTGACTTCCAATGTACTTAAACCTTACAAATTAGATATTTTTGATGGTTGCCTCTTGAATTTACATACTAATCTTGAGTTCCAAAGTTTTTGGACACTTTACATTTAACGAATGAGTTACTATTTAACTTTACGTGTATTAACACTTTGTGAATGTAATTTGTGTATTGGGCATGTACAAATGCATTGAACACAAGCAACAACTTTCCTCCAACATATAGCTCCAAGTAAGTAAAGCTTTGTAAAAAATTTAGGTCCAATGGACTCAAATTTCAACTCATAGAGTGAAATTTTTTTTGGAGGATGACTATATTGAGACTTCAGATCATGGGAACACAGCCCAAGACAGCCAAGTAAGTCACAATTGCGTTTAGACCCCTAGGGTTTCACAAAATTGCATAAAAACATGCATTTTGTGGACTTTTAAGCTTGCATTTCATTTCAGAACACTTTTGAACTGAACCGAAGCCACCAGTAGGTGGGCCTCGACGGACTAAACGTCGTGCTCACCATTTGGGAGCAGTGCGGAGTCCGAGAACAACTTTGGGTCAACAAAACCCTTTGATATAAGGTCTACATAGCCATTTTGATCAAACCACTCAACCAAACTTAAATCTAGTGTGAGCACCATGCTCAAGAGGTCGAAGAAACTCAGAGGCTCACCCTAAGGGTGCAGCAAGGCTGCTGGAACAGCTTAAGGGCCCACAGTGGCCATTTTAGGTCTTGGCACTCAAGAACTCACTATCCCTTCAGTCCAACTTTGGACAGAGGTGAGCATCAAGCTCAGGGGATGGAGTAGAGGTTAGGGCTCACATCCAAGGTTTGCGGGCTGGCCGGAGCAGCTGCCGGAGCATCCTCAGCCAAAGCCAAGTGCTCCAAGGCTCGGGCATGGCCATCATGACAGAACAATGGTTCTGGAGGCCAACAGAGGCAAGCATCAGTTCCTGTGACTCGAGGGCACCTCCAGGCGCACCTCCAAACTCAACTCCGGCAAGCGGCGGCGGTGGGTGGCCGGAACAAGCACTTGCGGCCATCCAAGAGCTTGGGCTTGGCCAACACCAAACAAAGGTGTTTCCAGGTGCAAGGGACAGCACCAGAAGTTTTCTGGTATGAAACCGATCCCAACTGCACGGTTGGCCGGCGACGAAAAACTGTGAACGGTCGGCCACCATGACCTCGGCCATCCACGCTCCATTAATGGTGAATCCCTATCCAGTCAGTATGGGTCTCATGCAAGGGCATCATTGGGTCCCTCCCGGTCTTATAAAGGTTGCTGGGTGCTTGGCCGGCGGTGGGAAGCGGCCCCGGCGCCGGAGCAGCAAGCTCGGCCAATTGCCATATTGCCCGAAACTAGGGCACAACCCCGCGAGCTCCACACCGCACCAAACCTTCCCAAATTTTGTGAAAGCAAGAACAGGACCAGAGAAAGTAGCTAGGCATTTTAAATCTCGTCCTAAGCCGCCGGGAGCAAGGCTATCTCGAGGCGGAGCAACCTTAGGTTTCCGGCAGTGCAACTTCACCGCCGGCAAACCAGGCTTTTCCCGGCCACAAGGCCGGGCTGGGGGGACTCCCCAAAGCCTAAAGGTCTTACTGCTAGGGGTCTCGGGTCCAGGAAACCGAAGGAAAGGAAATCCTTACCTTGGCCGGAGTTGGAGAAAAAGGAAGATGCTGGTTTGTTCTTTCCAGAGTCGTGCGGGCACGGCTTGCCACCGGATCACTTGGGCTCGGCCTCTAAGAGTGAGAAGGGACCTCAGGGTGCTCTGGAAGCAATCCCAAGAGCTTTAGTGCAGCCTCCCTCCACCACACCCGAGATCGAGAAAATCCTTGAGATTTCTTGCTTTTTCGGCGATGGGGAGGACAGCGACCGACGGCTGGTGCTCAGTGAGGGAAGAGAGGAAGGTGAGAAGCTCACTAATGTTGGCTGGATGCAAGGAAAAGCCGAGTGATGTCTTATTCTCCACCACACTCACCCGGTTGCTTGTTATTTGGCATCCACCCTCACCCCGAGCCCTATCACACGAAGGCGATGGTTTGGGGGGACGTGGGTTTCGTGGCTGAGGAGTTAGAGATCATGGACACCCCCTCCCTCCCCACACATACACTATACTAGTGTTAAGTGAAGTGTAACCTAACTTAGAGTGTGACATTTGCAAATTAGTCCCTCAACTCTTCACCACACACTCCCAAGTCTTCGTTGTAGCACAATCTTGCAACTAGGTCCCTCACCACTAAGTTTCACTACACCTGGTGCATAAAATATTGGGTTATTTTAGAAAATACACTGAATTTTTTAGTATTCACGCTTTTCGAGACAGTGGGGATGTCAAATAGAAAAATAGACACCACCACGACGTCCGGCTCGACGAAACCTATCGATTAGTGATCTTGGTTCGTCAAGTTCGATCCTCTCAAAACTCGAAATCCAACTTATATAGTGAATTCTACTATTTGGCACCCTTTACGATACTTTAGGCCCGTCAAACACAAATTTCGTCAGCGCCACTGCGCTCAGAACGACGAGACCATTTAAATCGACTATTCAGACCGTCAGATTCGGACTCCAGACAGTCGATCGACCGACGTTGGCCGGTGAGAGAATTAAATTAGGGGTTACTATTCACGACTTAAGTCGTGGGCCCCACTTTGTCTTTCGCTGTTTTCGAGACGATCCGACCGTCAGATCAAAAATTGGTTTTACTACTTTTAATCAATTCGACAAGACGGATCCACTGGCGTTCTAGTTTTTCGAGATCAGCCCCGGATCTGCAAGTTGGGGAACAGTTTTCTCAAAAACTGTGCAATTTGTACTTTTTGACTTATAATATTCTCATATACTATATTTTAATTTCGAATCCACATTCGAACTTATCAACATTCAATTTTGAATTTTTCGAGATCAGACCCGGATCTGCAAGTTGGGGAACAGTTTTCTCAAAAACTGTGCAATTTGTACTTTTTGACTTATAATATTCTCATATACTATATTTTAATTTTGAATCCACATTCGAACTTATCAAAATCCAATTTTGAATTTTTCAAGTATTACAGTAGTTTATTTTGTATACTTTGTTATAATTTGGATATTCTGTTAATTTTTGTTTAAATTTCACCAATTTCTTTATTTTTTAACAAATCAAACTACCTTTTTACTATATATGGTTCACTATATTTTTACTTCTATATTTTATTAGTTAGTCGAATTATTATTACAGTATAAATTTAATCTTTATTATGTTCTATTAACTCACTAATGCCGCGACGTAGCACGGGTTAATGACTAATATACACACACACGCATATATATATATATATATAGAGTTGGGCTGGAATGCTATTGATAGCACCAACCCAACTTTGCCACCCATTTTGTAGTCATTGGATCGCATTGAGATCCGTGTAGGCTCTTTAATGAAAAAAAGAGAAAAGAAAAAGTAAAAAGAAAAAGTAAAAAATAAAAAGTTTTTCTTTTTAATTAAAGGGCTTGCACGAATCTCAATGCAATCCAATGGCTATAAAATGGGTGGCAAAATTGGGTTGGTGCTATCAATAGCATTCCAGCCCAACTCTATATATATATATATATATATATATATATATATATATATATATATATATATATATATATATATATATATATATATATATATATATATATATATATATATATATATATATATATATATATACTCACTAATGCCGCGACGTAGCACGGGTTAATGACTAATACACACACACACACACACACACACACACACACACACACACATATATATATATATATATAGTACCAATGATTTGGTACTATTAATAGTATTCCAGCCTAGCTCTCTCTCTCTCTCTCTCTCTATATATATATATATGAGCTTGTACTTATCCTTAATGTATACAGATATTTACAGGGACGAAGCCAGAATTTAATCCTGAGGGGGGCCAAAATATATTTAAATAAAAATTTTACCATATAAATATAATTTTATCTAATCAAATTTTTTTTAAAAAAATTATTAATTTAATAATTAATGTAAAAATATTAAAATTAATTTTTTAATAACAAACATATAATTTTTAATTATTTTATTTATATTATTATATTCAAATAACTATAAATTTTACTAAATCTAACAGTAATTCAGTTAGCGATGGATCGAATTCTTTGTGTTTTTAATAAATAAAATTATAACATTTAATGATTATTAGATCAAAGAGCTATTAAATTTAATATAATATTTTATTTTGTTAAATAAAATACCTCACTAAGTAAAAAATTTAAGAAATATATAAAATAAAAAATTTGGAGTTAAAGGATGTATTTCAAAATAGCTTATAAGTATGTGACTCTTACTATATTTTTACCTATTTAAAATATATACAGAAAAAAAAAAAAAAAAGTTATATTGGCACAAAAAAATAAATTAAGTAAATATTAAAAAGCTGATGGGGTCATAGCTATCTAAAAAAAAGCTGTTAAATTAGTACTTAGAACTAATAAGTAATATTAAAAAATTGAGGGAGAGCCAGGGCCATTTTGGGCCTTCACATAGCTTCGTCCCTGGATACTTATATTATTTGACTTACTACAAAAGTGTACGTACCATTTTGGCTAGTAATAATTATATTTATTTATTTTATATATTCTATATAGTTTTGAAATGATTTTTTTTATGCTTATAATTCTTGTTATGATTTTATTTATCATGTGTAGCATTTTTATTTTTAGTTGAGCTTATTAGTATGTTGAAAATTTTACACTGTTGTAATAAAATACTAGTTAAATACCCGCGCTTCGCTGCGGTAACTAAAAAATAATTAGACATTAGACATAATTTATTATATTTAAAAGTTAGAAATAGTTAGGCATACTACATTTAATTTAAATTAGTTTTTCGAGAAAACACATAATAAATTATTATATTTGAAAGTTAGAAATAATTAGGCATACTATATTTAATTTAAACTTTCTTGGAAGGATTACAAAAATCTCATACAATCTTACAAAATATGTCAATATATTTTGGAAAGTTAGGAATATAAAAATCTGGCAATATTTTTGAGAATTACTAAATATCACTTCAAATTACTTAGCAATCAAATCACGTAGCAATATAGAGATTTACTATTCGAAGTTTTTCCAACAAAGTTTTCCCTCCTCGAAATTAAAATAATTCATAGTTTAAAATTATCAAAAAAAGATTGAAAATATTAAATTTTTTTTACCATAATAGTATTTAAAATTCAAATATTAAAATATTAATTATAAATAGCAATTAAGTATTAGACATTAAACATTAACTAATAAAGTATTAGACATTAAATATTATTAGACATAATGTAGTATATAGAGAAATATATTAACTATCAGACATTAAACATTATATATTAACAGAAATATTCAAAATTAAACTAAGTAAGTATTAAACATTAAACATCATATATTATGTACAGCACACAAATATTATATTAGTAAATTGTTTGTAGCATGTAATTCTTCATCTGGTCTCTCTATCAGATCGTTCTTTTTCATCAAACCTACAATTAATGTAAATAATTTGATATTATAAATAAATTATAATTATATATATAATCATAAATGATTAAGTAACAAAACTACTTTAGATTAGATATCTTACGTAAGGCGAAGTTTCTTAGGATGATGTATTTCAGATATATCATCAATAAAATGCCTTGAGCTGCTCATAAAAATATTTACTAAAGTTAAAAAAAGGAAAAAAAAATATTTATACAAATTTATCTAAAATATTACTTCATATAAAATGATAGCAAAACTATATGGAAGAAATTTCCACATTTGGTGATGTTTCTGTAAATAAATCTTTGTTGATTTCTTTGTTAGTAGTAGGAGACTGCAGTTGTTCTTCACATTTGATGAGCAAATTTTGTAGCATAGGAGACTTCCCTTTGGCATTACAATTAAGAGGGAAAATTTTTAGTACTTTAAAAGATAAAAATATTTACAGTGCTTGATCTAAATCGTTGTGTGTCGGGTGTAATCTGAAAAATATGCTCTTGTCCACTAATAGCTTTAATTACAGGAGGAAGCGTAAATTGATCTGAACCAGGTGAGGCAGCTAAAATTTGAGCTGGGATACGAATGAGATCTTGTGCTGCCTTCCCAAATATAGTGAAATTAGTAAAACCAGTCGAATCTTCAACAACAACATTTAATTTGTACCTTTTCACTACAAATATATCAATAATATCAATTATTAATTAGTAATATAAAGTAAGTAACATATAATAATTTAATTTTGATAAAATTATAATTAGGATAATGTTAAAAACAGTTATTACCATGGTATAGGAGTTTGTTCATTTTCAGTACAGTTGGAGCATAAGAAAATATCACCATATATTTTGACAGATGATTTACAATTGGCACACGCTTTATACCACCAACCGAATAATGTGTCGAATTCAATAATTTTGGCTTGACAGGTGAACTTCGTGTTCTATTAATTATAACAAAGAAAATAAGTAAGAAAATAAAGACAATAGATGTTACATATTCTATAAATAATTTTACCTATAAGGTAGAAAGATCCAGCTGCAACAATTCAGCAATATTTTTTCGATTTAAAGACATTTCTTCTTGAGGAGAAATAACTTGTTCTTGACTTCTGTCAATTCGCTCAATCGATTTATTCACAACTTATAAACTGCATGTGATAGTTGATAGGTAAGCAAATACTACTAATTGTATATATTAATTTTTATGTAATATTAATTATTAAAGGATGGATTGTCAAACCTTTGTAACATTTCAGTAACTTCTGGAATTCGCTGTGACGCCCCCAATAGTCCCACATCAGATGTGGATGGAATTGTGATTGGATTTATATGAGACATGGACACTAGTAATAATAACTAGGCTTAAGCATTTTGGACTGTGGTTTGGGCCCAACGAGTTATTATTGCTAGTGAAACGGGTCGTTACATTCGCAAATCAAGGTAAATCTTTGAAGCCGAGCAAGATGATAGATAAATATTTTCTATATATATAGAGTAATATATAGGTTAGCGTTGCTTATAAATAAATATGCATATATATTATTAAGCATATGTGCTTATTAGGTTAGAAATTTAGGTGTAAACCTTTAAATGAACGAACAGTCATTCCAGCAAGAACTAATACAACTGGTCTATTTCCTTGAAGTTGAGTGTAGGTATTAAATGTGGCATTTTGAGCCTTTATGTATTGAAATTGTTGGCCCAAAGTTTTACTCGGGTTTCGTGCTGCTACCAAATGGTGAGCACGGTGTCCAGCAAGTCGGGGGCCACTTGTTGGTAGTGTCGGTTCGTTAAAATAGCACTCCAAAATTTAATGCAAGTGAAAAAGGCATGAAATTGCATGCTTTTATGCAATTTGGTAAAACCCTAGGGGTCAATTGGTAATTGTAGCCTGGTAGGCTGCTGTAGACAGCGTGCACGTGGTCTCTAAACCTTTCGTTAGAGATCCAACGGCTTTCGTTGAGCGGGAATTGGATCCCGAACCGTAAATCGGCAAAATCATTGATTTAACGGCGATTCGGCATTAATCACGTAATTCGAGAAATTTCAGTGATTAATTTGTGATGCCAGGTATCCGTGGCTGTTCCCGGTGCTGTTCTAAAGAGCCTGGTGATTATAGTTTCTTGTTTGCAACTTCCGGAGCCAAAATGGGCTTCCCGAAAGAGTTTCAGTGGTTATGACACTGCCGGTGCACAGGATTACCCAGAGTCTGGTGTTAGAGCCTAAATGTCTTAAGTTAGACATTCTTGGGCAGCACGTGAAGTTTCACGAGTTTTGGTTATTGTTCAGCACAGATTGGGTCATAGTGGATCTATCGGCGAATTTTCGAAAATTTCGGAAGATTCCGGGACTAGAGCGAAGTTTCCCGTTGTAAGAACTTGAAATTTTGAAAATTTATAAAGAAATGATATTGATTTGAGTCAAGATAAATCTGGATCATGAATGTCACCCGTAGTCAAAGTGCCCCTTTTCTGCAGTGTAATTTGCGCAGTTAGTGGGCCAAAAATATCGCCTTTCAATCCGAGCCTGATCTCGAAGATCCGAGACCACGAGTGCGACCGTCATGACGAACTGAGTGAAAACCATATTAAGATTGTTCAGATCTGACGGTCGGATCTTCCAGAAATCGACGAAGAAGCGGGCGGGACCCGCGACTTAAGTCGAGGGTACAGTGAATAGTAAACCCTAATTTTCGAACCCCTTTGCGTCAACGTTGAGCCAATTCACTATCTGAAATCTGAATGTAGCACTTCAGGTAGTCGATTTGAATGGCTCCGACGTTCTGGACGCATGGCACTGACGGAATTTCCGTTTGACGACCCTAAGTCTCGAAAAACGCGAAAACTGTATTCCGGGACTGTATTTTATGGACCGAGATTTAATCCGGGCAGTTTTTCGAAAATCAAAAATCGCTACCTGATAGGTCTCGTCGAGCCGGACGTCATGGCGCAGTCCATTTTCCGTTTCGACGAACGGATCGTCTCGAAATGCGTGAAATAAGGCGAAAAAGGGGATAATTACACTTAAAACCCTATGCAAGTTGCCTCGATTAGCGCGCCAATGCTTGGAGAAGGACTGGATTGTGAAAGGAGTATACTGGGAAGGACCTGGTTGAAATTGAATGGCCTAGAGGGGGGTTTATTGCAATTGTGCCATAACACACGTTGAGAACGTGCCCCCACACCGTCGGTTATTGCAACCGTGCCCCCGGCCTATAACCACCCTTCTCACCCACTTCACCACTCTCGACTCCTCACCTTCCCCCGCACCGGCCGCGCCTCCACGTCGCCGGAGAAGAAGAAGAAGAAAATCTTGATTTCGGGTGTTGTGGAGGTGGAAGGCTGGGGAGGAACCTGGGTAGACTGAGCCGGCACCTGAGACATCTCTCGTGGAGCCGCAGCCGAACTGAGGTAGACCCAGCCCCAACCGCCGCCGTGCGTCGCCGCGGGAGGCGCCATCTTCTTCCTACAATTTCCGGCGAGGTAAGTTCATGGGACATTTGTTTTCATTTCGGTTTTTGGGCACGACCAATGTGCTCCTGACACCGAGGTGATCCTCCGGTTGCAGTCCGAGCCGCGGCCGCCGACCCGACCGCCGGCGGGAGCCGTTCCATCAAATTATTGCTTCCTCGGCCGATCTTCAGCGCCGCCGTGATCCGGCCGTTCAACCGGAGATCAGCACCGTTGATCTCCCTCCCCTGGTTGACTGCAACCTCTCCACGAAGCCCCATCACGATCGGATCAAGATCGGGCCCGCGCGAAGGAGCCCTAGAAACCCGATTCCTGGGTTCTCGGCCGCGCGTCGCCGTCCGGCGCCGCCGCTGCCTCCCACCGGCGGCCACTGCCACCAGAAGCTTCCTGGCGCCGAGTGGAAACTTTCCATCCAAGTTTCTCCGGCCGGAACCCAGCCGGCCGGAATCCACCATTAGAGCTCCTCCGAGCTTGACCGAGCCTTTCCGGCGCCGCCTCGCCGGCGCTCCTCTACCGCCGGGAACCTCCAGGTAGGCTTATCTTGATCCCCTGAGTCCTCCCAGCAAGTTGCATGGCCCTCTTGACGTAAGGTTTCCATGCTCCAAGGTTGCACCCGAGGAGGACTACGGCTCGAGCTCCGGCGATCCCCGGCGCTCTGGGACTCCGGCAACCACCCAGGTGAGACCTAACCGCCCCAATCTTGCTCCCCATCAAGCTGTTTGGCCCAGAAACTCTCGGTGGTTGATCCCTCAATCCTTGCACCCGAGCCAAAGCTTTTCGGGCTATCTTTCGGCCGCCGCCGCCTCCGGCCACCGGCGCCTGACCCGGCCTGACCCGAGCATCATCTGGCACCCGGAGCTAACCAGTGCTCGCCTCTGATCCAAGTTTGAACCCAGTTTAGTGCAAGGTTGCCCAAGCCGAGCCTTGGTCCCTATTGAAGTTGCACCACCTTGCTCCGGCCGACTGCTCCGGCCACTCCCCGGTGAACCTGAGGTGAGCCCTCAACTCCACTTACCTTACAGTACATGATGCTCCACTGAACTTGTAATTTGATCAACTACAAATAGAAATTAAGCATAGTTGTGAATTGAACCCAAATGTTTATGGGCCAACTTGTAATTGGGCTTGGTCTCGGCCCAAATATTGTGAGCACGGGATTCCTCGCATCAAATGTGACTCGCTGGCACTTACGGAATCACATTTGGATTCCCGGATCTTTAGAACAAGCTAAAACAGTAATAACGAAATGATATTATGCAAATTATGATACCTGTTGGACTTAAATGCAAAATGGTCACCCTAGCTGACCTTAGACAACACCTACGCACTACCTGGCCATTTTATTGGGTTTCCGATGGTCCTCGTTGACCAGGAACCAGTTGTCGACCGACGAAATGACCGATTTGACCCGTTTAAACTTTCCGTAGTATAACGTCGACGGGAAAGGGTTGTGTGAGTCTATTACTGATTATAGCTCTTTATACAGGGCCCAGTTGTTCGACGCCAGCCCCCAGTTGTTGATCGGGAGTTCGGGGACTCTGCCTTCATCCAGGTGGGTTAGCTTCGGCCCGGGCTAGCTTTTTGGCCCTCTGGTTGCTTTAGTCCAGTCGGACCCCTGTTCTTGATTTTCCTACTGATTATATGACCTATCTTGACGTATCATGATCCCCCGGTTTGACATTGACTCGATTAAACTTATACATGTGATTGTGTGTTCACGATCAGCCGATTATTATCTACATGATCCCTGATTATTCCTGACTGATCCTGATTGATTGATATATAGACTTGCATGATTAGATGACACCTGTTGATTCCTGTCATTGAGATATTTCTTGATATACGTCGATATGCATGATTGATTGATCCTGATTGATAGACACTACTCGATATGCATGATTGATTGATCCTGATTGATAGACACTACTCGATATGCATGATTGATTGATCCTGATTGATAGACACTACTCGATATGCATGATTGATTGATTCCGATGGATAGATATAGACAGATGATTCCCTGCTGGGATTTCGGCGTGTGCCGACTACTCGGTCACTAGACCGTGAGATTGATCATTATGACTTGCCATGCACTGCTGTACTTCACGAACCTGGCCGGGGTCGCTCCCCGTGGAGCTGGTTCTTTACCGGTAAAGTGGTCTGGTGATAGACCCGTGAGCCCCCAGTTAGGCACCCGCGGGGTGCGGGGTATGTCAGCCGCGAGCCCCTTTTGCATCGAGACTGCTTGGCGTCTATGAAATGCAGGGCTATTGCCTGAGGTCCCCGGGACCAATAGTGGCGCATGATTGGGTACTTGGGTTTCTACCTTTGACGCATTGCTTTTATTCTGTACCGCTGCTCAGTTATTCCATGCATTATTGACATGCTTTCATCTCTTGCAGTTCCTTATGCATGATCCTTGTGGTTGACATTTGATTCCAGCATGTATGACCTACGGCTTTCATGATGAGTTATTGCTGTTATATCTTGATTTTCAGTATACTTACCTGCAGTTTTTATCCTGATTATTAGTAGACCTCTATGCTTTCCAGCTTTTCCTGTTGACTCTTACTATCCGCAGATTTTAGTACCCAGTAGGTACGATTAGCTGATGCTCGGCTCGTCGTGCCCACTGGGATGCACTCCGGTGTATCTCACACCCTCGGGTGACTGTTGTAGGTCCGTCGGGTGGCGTGATGTCGGGACGATCCAGTGAGCCGATTACGATAGAGCTGTCCCCATGAGCTTGATATACCGATGATTTCTGCAGACCTTTACTTTTAGCATTTCTTTCCAGCTTATTTGATATACTGATGATGTAATAACTTAATTTGATTATTCATGCTGAGTAGATTAGATTGGATACTAATATATCTGTTGATCTCTGATGATGATTTTTAGCCGTGCATGTATAGGGGAGTCTCTGTCCTCGGGGCAGAGAGTCTTCTATACGTGTGGCGGTCTGTTGCGCCCAGTTTGCAAACTCTGATTTCAAAAAAAAAAAAAAAAAAAAAAAAATTACCGGATTTTTAAAACTCGGGGCGTGACAGATTAGATGGTATCAGAGAAATAGGTACACGGTACCTAGGGAAAGTTGATTAGGAACTGGTTAGGATGAACCCTAGGATGACTTGTTACGTGAGAGCGTTGGGTACGTCAAGTATAGGGGTTAGAAACTCAAGGTATATTTTTCGGAGTCTGTTTCTAACCTAGTCGTATGGTTGCAGTTATGGTTTGTCCTCCAGGCTGTGGGCATGGACGGGGTGCGGGCACGGGCCGTGGTGTCGGCCAACCACCCAGCGCGCCGAGCGAGCTCGCAGTTCAGGGTCGTATAGAGCGACTTGAGGCTCAAATGGCGGCTCTGGTTGGGATATTCCAGCATTTTGTACAGCAGCAGACTGCTGTTCCTGCCCCACCTGTTCACCCACCAACTGTTCCAGTTGCTGCACCGTCGATTGCACCCTTTGTTGCTCCGACCGTTGCCGAGCCTGAGGGTTTGGCGGAGCCTGTTGTTAACCCCGTATTACCACCAACGGGGCCCGTTCCAGATGTTACTGCGGCTTCTTGTGCGGTACCGGGGGTTACGATTGCCCCTGTTAGTACTGCTGTGATGGCACCTGCGTCGTACCGGTCAGTCTTCCCAGTTACTGATCCCGTGGCCAATGGTGAGGCTGATCGAGCAGAGCAAGCTCGAGCAAAGGCTGTCCTACCCGAGTTCAAGAACTCCGAGCCACAAATATCCAAAGGCAAGAAAAGAGCGCTTTCTATGAGCGGTGGTGAATCCTCCAGACAGAACAAAAAGGCGAAGCAAACCCGACCGTGCGTCTTCTGCGGGGGTACTCACCAAACGCGCTTCTGTAAACAACGTCACGGCCAATGCTTCAATTGCGGCCAACAGGGGCATAGAGCTTCGGAGTGCCCGCAGGGTTCCGCACCTGCGCAGATCACAGCCCCTGTACCCGCACCTTCACAACGACGACTAGAACCGGCGCCTAGCTCAGCTTCATCTGGGCGTCCCCCTCTACCTCGACCACCTACTGGAGGGTATCAGTCGGCAGGTGGACGCGTTTATGCACTGACCCCTCATGGAGAGCCAACGGGGGGAAACCCGACGACTGATTCCGTAGCTCTCGAATAAACTGGTGTAAACATTTCATAATGTATGACTTTAAGTTGTAAACTTCGTGAACAGAACTCCTTTGAAGTGGAGGTGATATAATAATCTGAATTACTTTGTTTTAATAAATAGATTAAAGATAAATTGGACATTGATCTCCGTAGACATTGATTGCTTTAGCCACGTTGACCTCGACCGATCTTGCAACTGATTCGATAGTAGAAATAAATGGGTTAAGCTGTAAGGTGGACAACATGTCCAAACCGGATATATTAAGCGTTACGAAAGGTGACTATGGGTTGCCATGCATTATGATGCTAAGAGACTGATCGTCTGAGGTTTAGTTCTGAAAGCGGGTGGTAAAATGAATGCCACGTGAGAATATGAATTGAAAGCAGGGAATTTCCCGAACCGCTTGAGTGCTCCGAAGAAATTATTGGAAAGGTGATCTCTAGAGTGTAGAGCCTGTTCCTGCTCATTATTTACTAAAATGAGTGAACCCCGATTGAATAGTTGACCGGTTATGTTGAAAGGTTAGCTTGTATGCACAGATGGAAATTTTGATAGACCTGAATGTATAATGATCTTGGATGTCATCTCTCACGTGACCGTCAGTTCGTAAGAACGTTAAGACGCTTTAACGATATGGTTAAAGAATTGAAAGATCATAATTAGGGTACGTCGACCCTTTATATCGCATACCCTGTGTGGTATCCTTATGAACCAGAATTTTTAGCAGTTTGGATGAAACAGAATTGCGAACCCGAGTGTTATTGCAAACCGCACAGTACAAGGTGCATTGACATTAGGGACCGTGTATGTCCGGTCAACGAACAAGTTATCGGGCCAATGTGTTACCGGATGCTTTGAGCCGAAAGCACGTGTCCCCAGAGCTGCTAATGATCACGGAACAGGACCGCTGATCTCTGAGTTCCAGCGTCTAGACTTGGAAATTGTTCCTTCGGGGTCGACCGCTCGACTTTTAGCGATGGTAGTGCAGCCTACCCTGCTTGATTGCATAAAGGAGGGACAGCAGTCGGACCCCTCTTTCTAGAAGATCCGAGAGCTGATATCGCTGGGACAGACTGATGGTTTCCAGCTGCACGCCGATTGCGGGTAGCAAGGCAGCAGATGCTAACCGCACAGAGCAGACAGAAGAGCTACGCGGACCAACGACGACGAGACTTGGAGTTCCAAGTAGGCGATCATGTCCTGCTGAAGGTTTCGCCAACTCGGGGAATCAAGCAATTTGGGATTCGCAACAAGCTCAGCCCCCGATTTGTCGATCCCCTACGTCAAAGTACAATGAGAGAACCATGAAGAGCGTGAAGCCACATGGGAACGCGAGTCCACCATGATGGAGCGTTTTCCTTAATTATTTGGTTCTTAGTTGTATTTAGTTTCAGGGACGAAACTTCCTTTTTGGTGGGAGAGATGTAAGAACTTGAAATTTTGAAAATTTATAAAGAAATGATATTGATTTGAGTCAAGATAAATCTGGATCATGAATGTCACCCGTAGTCAAAGTGCCCCTTTTCTGCAGTGTAATTTGCGCAGTTAGTGGGCCAAAAATATCGCCTTTCAATCCGAGCCTGATCTCGAAGATCCGAGACCACGAGTGCGACCGTCATGACGAACTGAGTGAAAACCATATTAAGATTGTTCAGATCTGACGGTCGGATCTTCCAGAAATCGACGAAGAAGCGGGCGGGACCCGCGACTTAAGTCGAGGGTACAGTGAATAGTAAACCCTAATTTTCGAACCCCTTTGCGTCAACGTTGAGCCAATTCACTATCTGAAATCTGAATATAGCACTTCAGGTAGTCGATTTGAATGGCTCCGACGTTCTGGATGCAATGGCACTGACGGAATTTCCGTTTGACGACCCTAAGTCTCGAAAAACGCGAAAACTGTATTCCGGGACTGTATTTTATGGACCGAGATTTAATCCGGGCAGTTTTTCGAAAATCAAAAATCGCTACCTGATAGGTCTCGTCGAGCCGGACGTCATGGCGCAGTCCATTTTCCGTTTCGACGAACGGATCGTCTCGAAATGCGTGAAATAAGGCGAAAAAGGGGATAATTACACTTAAAACCCTATGCAAGTTGCCTCGATTAGCGCGCCAATGCTTGGAGAAGGACTGGATTGTGAAAGGAGTATACTGGGAAGGACCTGGTTGAAATTGAATGGCCTAGAGGGGGGTTTATTGCAATTGTGCCATAACACACGTTGAGAACGTGCCCCCACACCGTCGGTTATTGCAACCGTGCCCCCGGCCTATAACCACCCTTCTCACCCACTTCACCACTCTCCACTCCTCACCTTCTCCCGCACCGGCCGCGCCTCCACGTCGCCGGAGAAGAAGAAGAAGAAAATCTTGATTTCGGGTGTTGTGGAGGTGGAAGGCTGGGGAGGAACCTGGGTAGACTGAGCCGGCACCTGAGACATCTCTCGTGGAGCCGCAGCCGAACTGAGGTAGACCCAGCCCCAACCGCCGCCGTGCGTCGCCGCGGGAGGCGCCATCTTCTTCCTACAATTTCCGGCGAGGTAAGTTCATGGGACATTTGTTTTCATTTCGGTTTTTGGGCACGACCAATGTGCTCCTGACACCGAGGTGATCCTCCGGTTGCAGTCCGAGCCGCGGCCGCCGACCCGACCGCCGGCGGGAGCCGTTCCATCAAATTATTGCTTCCTCGGCCGATCTTCAGCGCCGCCGTGATCCGGCCGTTCAACCGGAGATCAGCACCGTTGATCTCCCTCCCCTGGTTGACTGCAACCTCTCCACGAAGCCCCATCACGATCGGATCAAGATCGGGCCCGCGCGAAGGAGCCCTAGAAACCCGATTCCTGGGTTCTCGGCCGCGCGTCGCCGTCCGGCGCCGCCGCTGCCTCCCACCGGCGGCCACTGCCACCAGAAGCTTCCTGGCGCCGAGTGGAAACTTTCCATCCAAGTTTCTCCGGCCGGAACCCAGCCGGCCGGAATCCACCATTAGAGCTCCTCCGAGCTTGACCGAGCCTTTCCGGCGCCGCCTCGCCGGCGCTCCTCTACCGCCGGGAACCTCCAGGTAGGCTTATCTTGATCCCCTGAGTCCTCCTAGCAAGTTGCATGGCCCTCTTGACGTAAGGTTTCCATGCTCCAAGGTTGCACCCGAGGAGGACTACGGCTCGAGCTCCGGCGATCCCCGGCGCTCTGGGACTCCGGCAACCACCCAGGTGAGACCTAACCGCCCCAATCTTGCTCCCCATCAAGCTGTTTGGCCCAGAAACTCTCGGTGGTTGATCCCTCAATCCTTGCACCAGAGCCAAAGCTTTTCGGGCTATCTTTCGGCCGCCGCCGCCTCCGGCCACCGGCGCCTGACCCGGCCTGACCCGAGCATCATCTGGCACCCGGAGCTAACCAGTGCTCACCTCTGATCCAAGTTTGAACCCAGTTTGGTGCAAGGTTGCCCAAGCCGAGCCTTGGTCCCTATTGAAGTTGCACCACCTTGCTCCGGCCGACTGCTCCGGCCACTCCCCGGTGAACCTGAGGTGAGCCCTCAACTCCACTTACCTTACAGTACATGATGCTCCACTGAACTTGTAATTTGATCAACTACAAATAGAAATTAAGCATAGTTGTGAATTGAACCCAAATGTTTATGGGCCAACTTGTAATTGGGCTTGGTCTCGGCCCAAATATTGTGAGCACGGGATTCCTCGCATCAAATGTGACTCGCTGGCACTTACGGAATCACATTTGGATTCCCGGATCTTTAGAACAAGCTAAAACAGTAATAACGAAATGATATTATGCAAATTATGATACCTGTTGGACTTAAATGCAAAATGGTCACCCTAGCTGACCTTAGACAACACCTACGCACTACCTGGCCATTTTATTGGGTTTCCGATGGTCCTCGTTGACCAGGAACCAGTTGTCGACCGACGAAATGACCGATTTGACCCGTTTAAACTTTCCGTAGTATAACGTCGACGGGAAAGGGTTGTGTGAGTCTATTACTGATTATAGCTCTTTATACAGGGCCCAGTTGTTCGACGCCAGCCCCCAGTTGTTGATCGGGAGTTCGGGGACTCTGCCTTCATCCAGGTGGGTTAGCTTCGGCCCGGGCTAGCTTTTTGGCCCTCTGGTTGCTTTAGTCCAGTCGGACCCCTGTTCTTGATTTTCCTACTGATTATATGACCTATCTTGACGTATCATGATCCCCTGGTTTGACATCGACTCGATTAAACTTATACATGTGATTGTGTGTTCACGATCAGCCGATTATTATCTACATGATCCCTGATTATTCCTGACTGATCCTGATTGATTGATATATAGACTTGCATGATTAGATGACACCTGTTGATTCCTGTCATTGAGATATTTCTTGATATACGTCGATATGCATGATTGATTGATCCTGATTGATAGACACTACTCGATATGCATGATTGATTGATCCTGATTGATAGACACTACTCGATATGCATGATTGATTGATCCTGATTGATAGACACTACTCGATATGCATGATTGATTGATTCCGATGGATAGATATAGACAGATGATTCCCTGCTGGGATTTCGGCGTGTGCCGACTACTCGGTCACTAGACCGTGAGATTGATCATTATGACTTGCCATGCACTGCTGTACTTCACGAACCTGGCCGGGGTCGCTCCCCGTGGAGCTGGTTCTTTACCGGTAAAGTGGTCTGGTGATAGACCCGTGAGCCCCCAGTTAGGCACCCGCGGGGTGCGGGGTATGTCAGCCGCGAGCCCCTTTTGCATCGAGACTGCTTGGCGTCTATGAAATGCAGGGCTATTGCCTGAGGTCCCCGGGACCAATAGTGGCGCATGATTGGGTACTTGGGTTTCTACCTTTGACGCATTGCTTTTATTCTGTACCGCTGCTCAGTTATTCCATGCATTATTGACATGCTTTCATCTCTTGCAGTTCCTTATGCATGATCCTTGTGGTTGACATTTGATTCCAGCATGTATGACCTACGGCTTTCATGATGAGTTATTGCTGTTATATCTTGATTTTCAGTATACTTACCTGCAGTTTTTATCCTGATTATTAGTAGACCTCTATGCTTTCCAGCTTTTCCTGTTGACTCTTACTATCCGCAGATTTTAGTACCCAGTAGGTACGATTAGCTGATGCTCGGCTCGTCGTGCCCACTGGGATGCACTCCGGTGTATCTCACACCC
Organism: Tillandsia leiboldiana; assembly: GCA_029204045.2. Taxonomy (NCBI): domain Eukaryota; kingdom Viridiplantae; phylum Streptophyta; class Magnoliopsida; order Poales; family Bromeliaceae; genus Tillandsia; species Tillandsia leiboldiana. Next base: position 24,377,967 of record CM055072.1, read on the forward strand.
TCGGGTGACTGTTGTAGGTCCGTCGGGTGGCGTGATGTCGGGACGATCCAGTGAGCCGATTACGATAGAGCTGTCCCCATGAGCTTGATATACCGATGATTTCTGCAGACCTTTACTTTTAGCATTTCTTTCCAGCTTATTTGATATACTGATGATGTAATAACTTAATTTGATTATTCATGCTGAGTAGATTAGATTGGATACTGATATATCTGTTGATCTCTGATGATGATTTTTAGCCGTGCATGTATAGGGGAGTCTCTGTCCTCGGGGCAGAGAGTCTTCTATACGTGTGGCGGTCTGTTGCGCCCAGTTTGCAAACTCTGATTTCAAAAAAAAAAAAAAAAAAAAAAAAATTACCGGATTTTTAAAACTCGGGGCGTGACACCCGTTAAGCTTGTCTGCACACAGTGTGTCAGTGGGTTGGGTATGTGTGAGAGTCTATTTTCTGACTTGTGCATATGATTCAGGACACAGCAGTCAGCCGCCAGCTTGCGAGCCATCCAGCAGCCACCGTGATCATCTACATTGAGGTGGGTTTATCTTCGGTCCGGGCTTTATCAGGTTGGCCCTATGGGGTGCCGTGGTAGGTCGGACCCCTGTTTTTGGTGTAGCCCTGAACCTATGCTTGTGCCTTTCTATTTGCTTTCATTCCAGCATTCAGTCATTACAGCTATGTTTGCCTTGATCTTACAGTTGAGCTCTCTATATGCTTTCATTCTCAGCACTTAGTATGTATAGTGATATACATCTGGACATATGCCATGCCTGATTGGACATTAGCTAGAGTGATTATCAGCCTAGTTTTATCAGCATTTCCTATTCTATGATGCATGATAGAATAGGAGTACAGTTTTGCTATTCAGTTTCAGTTACAGCTCAGATGTTCATCTCCTGTTGTTCATATTCGTTATACAGCATTCGTGATTGTACAACCTTCAGCATCCCGATAGGGATTTCTCGGCTTATTGCCGTGTGTGTGGTCTTTAGACCATGAGCTTGAGCATCAGCATTATGATCGCCACAGAGCCAGCTGTTCTTCACGTACACTAGCGGAATTGCTACCCGCAGTGGTGTACTTTACCGGTAAAGTGGTCAGCAGTGGTGACCCGTGAACCCAGAGGGTTATGACAGCAGATTGGTGTACAGGTGGTATTTAGCCTGAGGTCCCAGTGACCAATAGTGGCATTGATTGGGTACTTATTATTATTCAGCATTTCCAGTTTACAGCTTTGTTTATAGCATGATCATTTCCTGCCTGTCAGATTATCAGTTATCGCATGATTAACTTTGTTTATGAGTACCCTGTTTTCACTTCAGCATGCTTAGTTTCAGTTCAATATCTCGTTGTTCAGCTTTCAGTTATATCCTGCTTTTACTATCTACTTATCATTGTATCCGGTAGGTACGACTTGCTATTTCTCGGCCCGTCGTGCCCACTGGGATACATGTAGAGTGTATCTCACACCCCCTGGGTGACCATTTTTCAGGTCAGTCGGGTGCTGGGAGGTTGGGACGATCCAGTGAGCTGTCGCGCTAGAGTTGTCCCCTGCTATTGGCCGCAGTGGCCCAGTGCTAGTATTTACAGTTATCGTATCATGATCTTAGATTGTTTCTATATTTATGAGTTGGAGTAATTGTGGATGTATTAGTTGTTGAGCTTTATGTTTTTGGATTTAGCTGTTGATTATGTTGCTCTCTGATTGTATCACTTCACTTGCCTAGCCGAGCATGTATAGGGGAGACTCTGTCCGTGTGGACAGAGGATTTCCTATGCATGTGGCGGTCTGTTCACGTCCTGAGTTTAAAGTTTGAACTCTGATTTAAAAAAAAAAAGAAAAAATTCTACCGCTGTTTTGAAACTCGGGGCGTGACAGATTAGATGGTATCAAAGAAATAGGTATAAGATACCCAGGAAATGGTTAGGATTGAGCCCTAGGATGACTTGCGACTTACGTGAGAGTGCGGGGTTAGGAGCTCGAGTACGGTATGGTCGGTCGAGCCGTGTCCTATCCCTGATTAGTGTGATATAGCTTGGCATTCACGAGTATTCCGGCAGAGGTGGTGTGACAGTGAGCGCACTGGCGCTGGCATGGTTGTACTACTGATCGATATCAGTGGCCTATGAGCCAGATGGTAACCCTGATTGGGTTGGTGTTGTATTCAGATCCCACCTCTTGCATTGGATTTTGTGGATCGTTACAGATTCCTCTATATGTTTACAACAATAGTAGCCATTGTGGCTAAGCCTTGGTAAGGTTGTATTGGTGGTATACTAGGACTTGAGAGCCTGATGTACCCAGTTGGCTGATAGCCTGAGGATCCGATGGTAGTCCGTAATGGACTCGACTTGTATTTAATTCACTCATTGCCTGCGATCTGCTAGAGGGGTTGCGATCATCCCTGTTGATGTTTTAAGTTGCGACTAGTGTCGCTAGAACTGTGTTAGCAACTAGTGTGGAATTCAAAGTGTTAGTGAGCACTGAGATATCATTTCAATTTGTAGTGAGTTGCCAAAGTGGCACTCGTGACCACGATATATTTGTGGTGTTTGATATTGGTTTTCTGTATCGATTTAGAGATTGGTGTTGTATGGTACGTTGTTACCTTCTGTTGGTTCACTGTGTGTTATGTCTCCAACTAGTTGTTGGCGATAGATTGTGGGCATTTTTCTATTCTTTTGATAAGCATGTTGGCTGCAGACAACGTACTGTCGAAAGAGTGGATGAAATACTTTACCCCGCAAAAAGGGGAGTATTATGATTGGGTCTGTATGTGTACCTTCCTATAAGTTAGCCTTGCAGTTGCCTCCTGAGCACAGGGTGATTACCCTATAGGTGATATCGTAGCCTATGATTGGATTTTAGACAGATCTCTACCGTACATGTGCGTAGTTGACTAGTTGTCACTGTGATTAATGGACGTATATACAAGTGATGTCGGCCTTTTCAAGCAACCTGTTGAAACTAGTAGCCCTGAATTGTGTCAGGCAGTACTGATGTTTCGATGAGCTTTCCGGTTTGTTATAGTTCACCTTTACAGCTTTCAGTGGTGTTGTGTGACTGATTGTCACAGTGGATGATTTAGACAATGCAGATGTCCAGCAACTGATTGTTGCTGTGTATATGTTAGACTTGTACTCGTGTTAGTGGACTGTTTGATGTCCTACTGTAGTTAAGTTTTGAGGACGAAACTTCTAATAAGGAGGGGGTAATGCAGTACCCATGAAACTCAAATTTGAATTTGAAGAATTAAAATGTCAATATGAATAAGGAAATGCAAAATAAACCTAAGTGGTTGTGTATCGGGTGCAAATTGCACAGTTTTCAGAGCACTATGTCTGCCTTTTAGATCCGAGTCTGACCTCGAAAATCTGAAATCGCCAGTGCGACTATCTCGTCGAATCGATTGAAAATGATATAAACTGATTTTCGATCCGACGGTCGGATTGTCCAGAAATCAGCGAAGTTACGGGTGGGACCCGCGACTTAAGTGAATAGTAGCCCCTGATTTAATTCCCTCGCCGGCCAATGTCGGCCGATCGACCGTTTGGAGTCCGAATATGACGATCCATGTAGTCGATTTGAATGGCATCATCGTTCTAAGCACAGTGGCGCTGACGAAATTTGCATTTGACGAGCCTGAAGCATCGTAAAGCGTGCTGAACTGTATAATTTACAGTATAAGATGGATTTTAAAAATTATGAAGCTCAATTTTAGCGAACCAAAATCGCTACCTGATAGGTTTCGTCGAGCCGGACGTCGTGGTGGTGTCCGTTTTTCAGTTTGACAACCCGGTTGTCTCGAAAAGCGTGATATATGCGAAAATTTGTAGTATTTTGCGAAAAAGCTCAATATTTTATGTGTCAATTTGTACCAAACTTGTAGAGGAGGGTCTTTGTCGCAAATGTGTTCTACAGTGAGGGACCTAGCTTTAAATAATGCTTGTGGAGGGGTCTCTTGGCATATTATGCAATATGCATATATAGCAACCTAGGGTTGCTTCTTTGCAACCCTAGCCACAGCCCTCCTGGTAATCGCAGCCCCACGACTCCTTCTCTCCCTCTGCTACCTCTCCCGCACAACTGCGCCGCCGGCCGCCGCCCCTGGTCGCCGGAAAAAGCAAGAGGAAGCAAGGTGCAACCTTGATTCTCGGTTTGTAGGAGAATGAGAAGCACCCAAGCCCCTAGACTTGCGCCCAGGCCTCTCTGCGGTCATCTGCAGCATCCAGAAGGCAAGCCATGGTGGTCCGGTGCACCACCGTGGCCGCGCGACGCCGGGAAGACCACCTTCTTCTTCCTCGGATCCGGCAAGGTAAGCTCTCCCTCTTCTTTGTTTTTCTTGCTACCTAGACACCCTGTGCATCTCCATCACCTCTTTGTGAACCTCCCAGCCGAACCCCAACGTCGGGGATGTTTCCGGTCGCCGGCTGGGAAGTTGCACCCGCCGGAATGCATGAATGCTCCGCCGCGGCCGTTTGTCGCACCCGATGGCTCAACTTCGAAACCAAAATGATGGGCACCTTCTGTAGGGCCTGTGGAACCTCCCCAGGAAGTTTGATTGCGTTTGGATTAGTGTGCACTTTGCAGTTCGAAACCCTAGTTTTAGGTTATCTCGGGTTCGCCCGAGGTTGCTCCGCCGCCGACGCCGCCGCTGTTTGCCGCTGGACACTTGCCCAGATAGCTCCACCAGGTCGAGACTGACCCATATATGTGTAAGATTCGTGAAATTTAAATTCGAAATAAATGAAAGAAAAGAATGGAGTCGAGATGACTCAGAATTAGAAAGAACACAAATAGCGTAATTGACCCTTTGCTACTGTATAAATTGCACAGTTTACGAGACAGAAATATTGCCTTTCAAATCCGAGCCAAATCTAGGAAATCCGAGATGACCAGTACGACCGCCTCGTCGAACTGATCGAAAATGATATAGATCAAATTCAGATCCGACGATCGGATCTTCCTGAAATCAGCGAAGAAGCGGACGAGACCCGCGACTTAAGAGAATAGTGCCGTGAACAGTAAATGAATAGTAACCCCTATTTTCAAATCCCCTTAGTGCCAACGTTAGCCAATTCGCTGTTTGGACTCCGAACATAGCAATCCAGGTAGTCGATTTGAACGGTTTCATCGGTCTGAACGCAATGGCACTGACGGAATTTCCGGTTGACGACCCTAGAGTCTCGAAAAGCGTGATAAACTGTATTCTTGTACAGTATTTATGGACCGAGATTTTATCCGGGTATTTTCTCGAAAAATAAAAATCGCTACCAGATAGGTTTCGTCGAGCCGGACGTCGTGGCGAAGTCCATTTTTCGTTTCGACGACAGAAATGCCTCGAAAAGCATGAAATACGGTAGAAAATGCAATAAATTGCACATATACCCTATACTTATGCCTCGATTTGCGTGCTACCTCTGTGGTGAGGGACCTAGATGTGAATGATGCCTACTGTGAAGGACTAGACATTGAATACCATAAGTTATAGGATTAAAGTGCAATTGTCACATTAAGCTATATATATAAGTGCTCTCGAGCTAGGGTTTTTGCAAGAACCTAAGCCTATAGCCTTGCCCTAGCCGCCTGTGCAACAACTTCCTCCCCTTATCTGTCGCGCTCCCCGGAGCCTCCCCGCACCGGCCGCCGCCGGAGAAGAAAGATCCAAAACCCTTCTTGACCTCGGATGTTTGGAGAGAAGGGTGCTCGGGAAGGACCAAATCGACCTAGATCCTTCCCTGTGGAGTTTCCCGTGGAGCCGCAGCCGAGCTGAGGTGGACCCAGCCCCAGCCGCCGCCGTGAGCCGCCGCGGAGGACACCCTCTTATCCAAGTTTTTCCGACGAGGTTAGATATTGGAATTTATTTATTTTAAAAGGCCCATGGACCCTTGTAGATTGTTCCTGACATCGAAAGAACCCTCTCTGTGAAGCCCGAGCCGCCGCCGTCGACCCTGGTGCCGGCGGAAGCCACGCGTTGCCGGAAAACGATAATTGGCCGAGCTTCATCACGGATTCCGTCCGACCGTTATAGACGTGATCAAGACCGTTGATCTTGCTCCACTTGGCGACTGCAGGCTTCTTCCAAAGTTTGGAGAAGATCGGTTGAAGGACTGCACCGCACGACGAAGCCCTAGAACTTGATAATTTGAGTCTTCGCCGGAATTTCTCCGCCGGCGCCGCCGCTCGTCCCCGTCGCCGGCCACTAATGCAGGAAGCACCGTGGCATTGCGGAGAGTGTTTTGGTCCAAGTTGCAGAGGCCCGTTCATCGCCGGCCGGATTCCGCCATTAGAGGACTCATTTTCCGGCGAACTTCCTTTCCGGCGATTCCGGGGCTTCGCGCGGTGGGCAACCAACTCAGGTACGTTCATTAGGTCATTTTGGAGCTCCCCAAACCTTTGCATGTGAACTTGAACGTGGGGTTTAATAATTGTGTAGTTGCACCAATCCTCGGATCCGTGCTCACCTCCGGCCACCGCCGCACACCCGTGTCGCCGGCCAAACACCCAGGTAATCCCTAAACCCTTCATGCTTGCTTTCCATACATCTTAGAAACCCCCAGGTTGTCTCTCTGCAGAGATTAGGTTGAGGCAAGCTTGGGTGCTTGTGATTGAATTGTGCACTCTAGGTGTTCGAGGAAATGCTTCAAAGAAGTGTTGTTTGGATTTAGGTTTCGATTTGTATATGAAAGATGTTCCACACTGTTCCCTGAGCTCAGTGCTCATTTCAGATCAAATTGGTTCTGAGTGGATGTGTTGTGGTGCATTGTCGAAGTGTTAGAGAGCGAGGTACTTGGATCTTTTGATCCAGCAGATTCTGGGCTGCCCAATGGTGTGCCTGGTTGTCCTGGTGTTGCCTGGAGTCAAATGCTTCAGTTTTTGTTAAATTTGGACAAGTATATTTAAAGTTGTAGTATGTTCAAGCCTTAAGCTAAATGTTTGGCCCAAAATCTATTCCGGGCTGTTTGCGAAGCCGCGACAGCGTGCCCCTAGCTAATTTGGGGTCACTGGACGCGATGCTCGTGTTATAAATAGGTTTTGAAGAGCTGGAGAAACAAAAATGCTATTTGGCTATGTTAGAGAGGAGTATATTATGGCCCAAAGTTTTCCTTGGGTTCCGTGCTGTCGCAAATTGGTGAGCACGGTGTTCAGCAAGTTAAATGTCACATGCTGGAAGTGACGGTTCGTAAAAATGATTTTCCAGTTAAGAGAACGAGCGAAAACGGCTATCAAAAAGCTATAAAAGTGCGATTTCTGAAAACCCTAAGGGTCAAAATGCAATTGTAGCAATGCGTGCTGTCTAGGGCAGTGTGTACATGATTCCTAAGCTTTTCGTTAGGAATCCAACGGCTCCTGTCGAGCGAAAATTGGTTATCGGTCCGAGAACCGGCAAAATCGTCGGTTTAACGGCTTTCGGCGCGAGTTTCGCGTACTTCGATGTAAAAGAACAGTTTATAGATGTGGTTATCCGTCCCTGATTAGTATTCGTGATCCAGGTCCTTGCAGTCTGACTCCGGCCCATGAGCCTTCTGTTGGAGTCGTTGGATCAGCCTACATTCAGGTGGGTTATCTTCGGTCCGGGCTTTATCTCTTCGGCCCTCTGGTTGCTTTAGTCCAGTCGGACACCTGTTTTTTATTTGCCCTGCTGATTATATCTATATGACCTATCTTGACATATGCTGATCTCTTTTGACATATCATGATCCCTTTGATTGACATTGACTCTGTTAGACCTGTGCTTGAGATTAGCCCTGTAGATTTTATCATGTATCCCTATGCTTGACTATGCCATATGATTTTCCTGATAGACATTGATTCCGTAGATACATGATATACAGCTACTTGTCAGTTTTCATATCTGTTACATAGATGTCATGATCGGATTATACTTGTTGATTCCTGTCAGCCGATATATTGTTGATATTCCGATATGCATGATTTATTGATCCTGATTGATAGATACTACTCGACGTTCCGATATGCATGATTGATAGATACTATTCGACGTTCCGATATGCATGATTGGTAGATACTACTTGATGTTCCGATATGCATGATAGATTCTGATCGATATGATAGATGATTTCCCTGTTGGGATCTCGGCTTATTGCCGACTACCCGGTCATTTGACCGTGAGCTTGAGCATAGCATGATGACTACCACGCACGCTGTACGTCACGTACACTGACGGTTTGGCCACCGTCGCAGTGTTCTTTACCGGTAAAGTGGTCTTGAGAGGGACCCGTGAGCCCCCAGATCGGCACCAGTGGGTGCGGGGTTATGTCAGCCAGATAGGTGCCAGACAGGTGGTATGAGCCTGAGGTCCTCGTGACCAAGAATGGCATTGATTGGGTACTGGAGTTCTTTTGTTGACGCATTATTTATATCTTGCACTGTTATTGATAGATATCTTACCCTGTACCTCTACTGCTCAGTGTATGCTTGATTAGCTCATTTATATCCAGATTTCTTGCATCACTTACCTGCAGTTATTGTGCTTGGATATTATAGCTCTACATTGATTTCTAGCATTTATTACTTGCAGTTTCATTACCCTTGATTACCTGCCTATTCAGTTATCTGTGGATTTTTGTTGATTATCAGTAGATCTTAGTTGTTATTCAGCTTTACCCTATGATTTTTACTATCCGCAAATTATTGTACCCAGTAGGTACGATTAGCTATTTCTCGGCTCGTCGTGCCCACTGGGATACACTCCGGTGTGTCTCACACCCTCGGGTGACTGTTTTTCAGGTTGCTTGGGTGATGGGATATCGGGACACGTTGGTGAGATGATTGCGATAGTATCGACCCATATGTAGTCAGTATATGTCATTTTCCGCATTTTCAGTTACTTATTATAGATTGACTAGTTTTGGCATGCGTAGTTTAGACTACTCTGGTATTGACTGATTATGGTTAGCCGTGCATGTATAGGAAAGGCTCTGTCCAGTTGGGCAGGGAATTTACTATACATGTGGCGGTCTGTTACGCCCGGTTTGCGAACTCTGATTTGAAAAAAAAAAAAAAAAAAATTTATACACTGATTTTTGAACTCGGGGCGTGACAATATGCCCTTGCATGAGACCCATGCTGCTCGGTTGAGGCTTCACCATTGTTGGTGCATGTTCCGGCCGAACTTGCCCAGTCGCCGTCGCCGCCGGCCATGAGTCCAGCGAGCTTCGTGGAGTCGGGTAGCACCTACAGGTGCTTGTGCATGAGACCTAGAGCCCTTGTATAGAGATCTACCATTAATGCCTTTAAAGTTGTGTTGTGTGCTAAGTTGCCCACCATGTGTTCGGGAAAATGCCCGAGAGAGCTCAAATTTGGTTTTAGCTACTTACAACCATCCAGCAAGGAATATTGTGACTCCACATGATTCCAGGAGCTTTCTACTCAAGTTATTTTGAAAAATGACCTGGTGGATTGTTGGATCCCACATGCCAAGCCCTAGCTTAGGCTAGGTTGCCTTTTTGCACTGTTACAGCAGCTTTGAAACTTCAGTAGGGCAAGCCCTTGTGTCCTCATGATCCCAGGAGCTTGATGCTCACCCTACTTCAGCAAATGACTGAGTGGTTAAGAAGATCTAGTAAGCTAAGCCTAAATAGGTACTATATGGCCCTTAAGCTGTTCCAGCAAGTTGGATGCACCCTCAGGGTGAGCCTCTGAGTCCTTTCGACCTACCGAGCATGATGCTCACCCTAAAAATTGGGTTTGGTTGAGTGTAGGTATTAAATGTGGCATTTTGAGCCTTTATGTATTGAAATTGTTGGCCCAAAGTTTTACTCGGGTTTCGTGCTGCTACCAAATGGTGAGCACGGTGTCCAGCAAGTCGGGGGCCACTTGTTGGTAGTGTCGGTTCGTTAAAATAGCACTCCAAAATTTAATGCAAGTGAAAAAGGCATGAAATTGCATGCTTTTATGCAATTTGGTAAAACCCTAGGAATCAATTGGTAATTGTAGCCTGGTAGGCTGCTGTAAACAGCGTGCACGTGGTCTCTAAACCTTTCGTTAGAGATCCAACGGCTTTTCGTTGAGTGGGAATTGGATCCCGAACCGTAAATCGGCAAAATCGTCGATTTAACGGCGATTCGGCATTAATCACGCAGTTCGAGAAATTTCAGTGATTAATTTGTGATGCCAGGTATCCGTGTCTGTTCCCGGTGCTGTTCTAAAGAGCCCGGTGATTTTAGTTTCTTGTTTGCAACTTCCGGAGCCAAAATGGGCTTCCCGAAAGAGTTTCAGTGGTTATGACACTGCCGGTGCACAGGATTACCCACAGTCTGGTGTTAGAGCCTAAATGTCTTAAGTTAGACATTCTTGGGCAGCACGTGAAGTTTCACGAGTTTTGGTTATTGTTCAGCACAGATTGGATCATAGTGGATCTATCGGCGAATTTCCGAAAATTTCGGAAGATTCCGGGACTTCAGCGAAGTTCCCCGTTAAGCTTGTCTGCACACAGTGTGTCAGTGGGTTGGGTATATGTGACAGTCTATTTTCTGACCTGTGCATATGATTCAGGACACAGCAGTCAGCCGCCAGCTTGCGAGCCATCCAGCAGCTACCGTGATCATCTACATTGAGGTGGGTTTATCTTCGGTCCGGGCTTTATCAGGTTGGCCCTATGGGGTGCCGTGGTAGGTCGGACCCCTGTTTTTGGTGTAGCCCTAAACCTATGCTTGAGCCTTTCTATTTGCTTTCATTCCAGCATTCAGTCATTACAGCTATGTTTGCCTTGATCTACTAGTTGAGTTCTCTATATGCTTTCATTCTCAGCACTTAGTATGTATAGTGATATACATCTGGACATATGCCATGCCTGATTGGACATTAGCTAGAGTGATTATCAGCCTAGTTTTATCAGCATTTCCTGTTCTATGATGCATGATAGAATAGGAGTACAGTTTTGCTATTCAGTTTCAGTTACAGCTCAGATGTTCATCTCCTGTTGTTCATATTCGTTATACAGCATTCGTGATTGTACAGCCTTCAGCATCCCGATAGGGATTTCTCGGCTTATTGCCGTGTGTGTGGTCTTTAGACCATGAGCTTGAGCATCAGCATTATGATCGCCACAGAGCCAGCTCTTCTTCACGTACACTAGCGAAATTGCTACCCGCAGTAGTGTACTTTACCGGTAAAGTGGTCAGCAGTGGCGACCCGTGAGCCCAGAGGGTTATGACAGCAGATTGGTGTATAGGTGGTATTTAGCCTGAGGTCCCAGTGACCAATAGTGGCATTGATTGGGTACTTATTATTATTCAGCATTTCCAGTTTACAGCTTTGTTTATAGCATGATCATTTCCTGCCTGTCAGATTATCAGTTATCGCATGATTAACTTTGTTTATGAGTACCCTGTTTTCACTTCAGCATGCTTAGTTTCAGTTCAGTATCTCGTTATTCAGCTTTCAGTTATATCCTGCTTTTACTATCTACTTATCATTGTATCCGGTAGGTACGACTTGCTATTTCTCGGCCCGTCGTGCCCACTGGGATACATGTAGAGTGTATCTCACACCCCCTGGGTGACCATTTTTCATGTCAGTCGGGTGCTGGGAGATTGGGACGATCCAGTGAGCTGTCGCACTAGAGTTGTCCCCTGCTATTGGCCGCAGTGGCCCAGTGCTAGTATTTACAGTTCTCGTATCATGATCTTAGATTGTTTCTATATTTATGAGTTGGAGTAATTGTGGATGTATTAGTTGTTGAGCTTTATGTTTTTGGATTTAGCTGTTGATTATGTTGCTCTCTGATTGTATCACTGCACTTGCCTAGCCGAGCATGTATAGGGGAGACTCTGTCCGTGTGGACAGAGGATTTCCTATGCATGTGGCGGTTTGTTCACGTCCTGAGTTTAAAGTTTGAACTCTGATTTAAAAAAAAAAAAAAAAATTCTACCGCTGTTTTGAAACTCGGGGCGTGACAGCAGTTGACTCCCATATTCGGCATATCCTTGCTTTGATCTTGTAGTTTTGGTGTTGTAATGATAATTCCGATAATAATGTGTATTCCATGATTATATTAAAGCTGGAAGTGAAGGAATTGGATATTATATTGAATATGTAGCAAGATAATACTACAAATCTTCAAATATTTCATGGTAAACAATATTTCTTGTATATCCTTCAGGTGCTTTATCTTTATTTTTTATAAAGATTCGCAATCCTTCTCTAGAAGTAACTCTTGAAATTGCTACATAAAGTTGACTATGAGAAAAAACAGGCTGAGATAAATAAAGTCCAACTCTCTGCAATGTTTTACCTTGACTTTTATTAATTGTCATTGCATAACTCAAACGTATTAGAAACTGTCGTCTTTTCAAAATAAATTGCCATTTTGAATCAGTCACATTAATGATAATGCGAGGGATATAAACCGTTTCACCAATATGGTTACCGGTGAAAATTTGTGCTTTAATAATTTTAGGAGAAAGTTGAGTGACCAACAATCTTGAACCATTGCAAAGGCCAGAACTTTGATTAATGTTTCGGAGTAACATTATAGGAGCCCCTACTTTTAATTTTAATTCATGATGTGGGACTCCGTTAAATTTCAAAGAATTCAAGAAATCCACCGGATAAAGTATATCATTATCTTCAGCATTTGCGGATGAATTAGATACTGAATCTGAACTCAAGTATGTTCGTTCTTCACCTGGTAATAAAGAAAGTACATATGTATTAATCTCATCAACTATTTCATTTATCGGTGTAACAATTGCTCTATCTCTTAAATAGTCTAGATTATTATAATTTTCTTGAATATCATCATATACTTCCTGAACAATACTTTCAATTCCATTATCATTATTTTTTATAAGCAGATCATCGGGAATTTGTATCCAAGTAGGTTCCTCTTCTCCATCTAATTTAATAGCATGTATTTTGCCATCACCAATATCCAACACCCACTTACTAAATTCAGCTAAAGATAAAGTAGCTGCTTCATTTGCAAGAGAACCCTGTAACAACCTCATATTTGTTTGCAATCGAAAAAGTCGACACTTACTCCATATGGGAGACTTTGTAAGAGATGCATTAATAATATCATGCCGAGTGCCTCCTACAACAACTGGAAGTATTTGTCTAAAATCCCCTCCTAAAAGAACAGTCTTCCCTCCAAAAAAAATTTGGGTAGTAGATGTATTATCTGTTTTTAAAATATCCTGTAGTGATTTATCTAAAGCCCGAAAACAATTTCTATGATTCATAGGTGCTTCGTCCCAAATAATTAAGCTAGCATAGGCTACCAATTTTGCAAGCTGTGTTCCCTTTTTAATTTCACAAATTGAACACTCATCAATTTTAATAGGTATCTTAAATCTGGAGTGTGCTGTACGTCCACCAGGTAACAAAAGTGATGCTATTCCTGAAGAGGCCACAGCCAAGACTACTTTTCCTTCTGATCGTAGTTTTGAAATAATAGTCTTCCAAAGATAAGTTTTTCCTGTTCCACCATGCCCGTAAACAAATATTAAGTCCCCAATATTTTCATATACAGAAACCAAAACAGCATTATATATTTTCCTTTGCTCATCATTTAATCCACTAAACAGTTGTGTATGCTCATCTTTTAAGGTATCTACATTATAATCTGTCTCTTCTCTGAGTAGCCTATTATTAAACTGGTCAAGAATACACCTATTAGGCACAGGTAAATTGAATTGATCAAGGGAGCTTCCATTCTTATTGAACAAAATGTCGAGTTCAAATAAAACATGATTTTGGAGTTCAATTTGGGGTAGTCTAAGATTTTGAATCCCAAGAATATTTCTCAATCTGTATAAAATATCATCAGCTAATAATTCCCAAAATTCTTCCCACAATTTAATTGGATTTGAAACTTCACAAAACATGACCAAAGTTACAAATAGTTCCCTCAGTTGACTTGAAGAAGACCAAAGTGACGCCTCTCTTAGCGCTTCTTCCCACTCTCTATCATTACCAAGTAGTCCAAGAGCATCACATGCAGATCGAAATGTTTCGTGAACAATACCATTGACAGTCCTAATTTCTTTATAATTTGTAGGACCTTTGACCACATTCAAAAGCATTCGTAGAAAATAAAGTTCTCCTGCACTTGGATGAACATAAACTATTCTACCTATACGATTGCCTTGTTTTCGACTTGACCAAAACTTATCTCGTGAATGCCATACCCATTTAGTCGGAAATTCTACATATGTGAGGTCGCGAGCATTGTCATTAGCTAGATTTGTTTCCATCCATGTTGTAAACATTGTTTTCCCAATATCAGGACGACCTAGCAAATTTTCTAAGTTTTCGTCATCACAATATGTAACATTATTCATTATTGGAAGATGAACAGTCAATCTTTCAACAGATGGTTGCCTAAAATGAATATCAAAATCGAATAACCTCCAAATAGCCTCATATGCTGATAAATATCGGCAATCAAGGTATTGTTTGATTTCATCAATTTCTTTATAACGATGAGTAGAAGAAACAATATCAGGATTGACATTATTTTCTATAATAACTGCTGATCGATCTGGACCCTTGTTAATATATTTGAATAAATATTTTATAAGTCGCGATTTATTACACCACTCAACATTAATATGTGCCTGATATTTAAGAAGTAATGGTAAGTTATGGGGGACAACAAATCTATTGTCAAGTTTAATTCCATTTTTAAGAACACTTCTTTGATTATTTCTTCTCCTATATATTGAAAATCCATCGTCACTCACTATTGTCTCATTGTTGTATTCCTTTGGAAAATGTTTTGAGCAATAACCTTTTACCATACAGGGTGCTCCTAATTTTGCAACTCCACATGGACCATGGATCATAAATTTTTCGACAGCTGCATAACCATCCGGGTTAGTAACTTTATCAGGTATCTCAGCTGAAATGATTGAATCAATTTCAACATTCGTTAAGTATTTATGGTTGGCATGCAACCATACTAAAATGTGCACATGTGGAAGCCCTCTTTTTTGAAATTCAACTGTGTATAATTCTGCATCAAAATAATAAACTAAAACAATAAACACTGGAAATAAACTGACTATTTGTTTTTTACTCTATAAATATGCTAAAAGTTTTTAATAATTACATACCAGCTATGGACGGACCAACGAAATGATTTTTTTTTTATATCGGTCATAAATGATTCCAATTTCATCTTGAAGACTCGACTAACAATATTAGGTCTATCCTCAGACCGTTGGCCTGGAATGAAAATGTAGGGCATCTCGTATTTCCTGCCACTGTGCATTGCATGTAAATGTAATAAATAAGTTGGGAGGCCCACAGTGCCTACATATGGCAATAGCATCGTGATAATTTTGAATCATATAACGCGGACCAGCAGTAAAGCTTGAGGGCAATATAATTCTTTTTCCAATAGCATTACCATCAACATCACCCTGAACAACAGCATCTTTTATACCTTTATATATTTCAGATCGTAAATTCGATTGGTTCTTTCTGATATAACTGAGTCTTTCTTCTTCAACACATGAGAATGCATCTACTATATATTGTTGAAAAAGCCTCCCTCCACGTATGAGCGTTTTTCCTTCATGTGATTTATTTTGAATCCTATATGCATAAAACTCACGCATTGTAATGTATTGTCTGGAGTTTGTTTTTCTACGTGACTATTGACTACATTCAATGCCCAATCTAAACCCATCTTCACCATATGGAAATAGTATAGGGTATTGCATAGCCATAAAAGAGGGATGTAAATCACTAATACGTTTGAGGCCATTTGTCTTATGCTCGACAACAATATCTCGGTGTCGATCTGCACAACCCAAGTCGCCAATAATCAAACCGGCAATTTCAGCACAAGATGGAGGATTATACTGTGCCTATATTTCGCGTACCAATCAGCCGTAATCTAATTGGTAAGTAATCACTCTCTCTAAAACGATCTCTGGCCATTCGAAATGCTTTAACAATGACATTTTCAACATCAAACATTTTTATCAGATTTGCAACAATATCCTTATCAATACTCGGGGGATCACCACTTACACGAAAGACTTTCATTCTATTGTCAAGTTCATTTTCAGTGTCATAGATATATAATTGAGCAAATTTAGGTTGTTGGCCATCAGCAGGGAGAAGAGAACCCATTATGTGATAATTTTGACCGCTGATCCTAAATATATACTGTCCTGGTTTCTTATTAATATCAATATCTACTTTCGCACCTATAGAGGTAAAAGCGAACATTGAATTGTAGACTCTAATATTTTCTCGAAATTTTGTAGCTTGTCTAGAACCTTGGCAATCCAATAGAACATCTAGTATAGTTGGTGTATCTCGTAGTAATGGTAAACAGATCCTTCCTTCTTGGCAACATAAAGAAAATCTTGGAGTACTTTGGTTTTGATGCTTGTAAATTCTTTCGTTATACCATAGCAAAGCTCCACATGATTGACATTCATATTCTGGCAACCCTAAATATGAAGATACAACCTCTCTTATTTGTGGTAAGCGACTATCTTCTAAATTATAATGAGGAAAATTATTATCATTATGAATAATAATTTCATTATTTGTATCTTCTGTGTGATATCTCTTACATCTGTTCTTGGACTGGGTTAGTATTCTTTTCCTTTTTTTACGATTTTCTCTACATACTGATGATATGCGATCATCTTTTAGACTACAATGAGAGGGATTCTCAGGAATAATTTCATTATTTATAATTTGTGTACGATATATCTTAGATCTATTCTTGCGTTCAGTCAGGATTCTTTTCCTTTTTTTTCGATTTTCTCTACATATTGATGATATATCCATTTAATCCTGAAACATAAAGAAATCTATTTAGAAGAGATACAGAAATTAAAAGATAAGAACTATTGCTATTATTAAAATATTACTGCGAATAAAATATATATAGTATATTATGTGAGTATTGTCTAACAAAGTATATATATAGAGAAGAATGACATATATATAGTATATTATGTGAGTATTGTCTAAGAAACTATATATATAGAGAAGAACAACAGGAAGAATTGAGTAGTTTGGAAAGAACAGTCGTAAAAGAATATTCACACATTATTTGTTTCATAAAGTACTCAGTAATACCTTATAATAGCCAGAGAAGGTTTTCACGTAGGATAGCCTAACAGCAAAGCGGAACAATTTGTACGGAAGTAGGTAATACTAACTGTCGGAGAAAAACAACACGACAAAGATACACTGCAATAGTTAGAATTGTATTGTTAGTCATTAATAAGACATAAATATTTGTTTATATGTTGAATTAGAGGCAAGCAAAATAAGTAAAATATAAAATGATAGTAATAAAAAGAAAAACATAAAACGCGACGGAGGAGATTAAAACGAAAAACATTCGTGAAGAAAAGTACATTACAAAGTAAACTCAAATAATAACTCAATTCTTTTCATCAAAATAAAAAAATCCTTCAAAATAGATGATGAGAATACACAGAACTATTCAAAATGTAGAAAAGAAACTACAAAATAGTCTTAATGAGTCTGTATTAGGCCATCCAAAACTCTTCATGAGTTGGTTGCCTAATAATTAGAGGATTTGCATAAACAAAACAAAAAAAATGGAGGAGAGAAATCTTAAATATTCTTACTTTGATGTGTTATCATTGTAAAAATAGACAGCGTAAAATATTCAATCAAGAAAGGAGTTTACGTGGTATCATTACTCTTAGAATTGTGGGAAAATAGAGCTACATTTCTAGCACTTACTTGATCTCCAATATTTTCTATTTTATTTATTTTACACCATTTCAAAGTTATCACTCTATTACCATGAGTATATGTAAATGCTATCTTTTTTCACTTTATTACAGGGGAAATAGTCTCCAAGTAGTCTCCAGTAGGTAAGTGACGGAAGTTCCACGTTGGCAACCAGAAAGAATGGAACAGGATAAGTAGTCTCCAAAAGAAAACTTTGTAATCTGTAATATGGCAAGCGTCAAAAAAATTATTAAAAAAATAAGAAATGAATTAGTGGTATATACATTAAATTTAGATCTTAATAAATCTGCTGTTTGTAGTTTAAACCATTCAAAAGTATTGATAAGTTGATTGTTTGTGGATTAGACCATTCATAATCTCTATTATTTTTCACTCACAATATTACTATTCATGGGGAGGAAAATATATTTTTGGAGACAGCAATTCATTATAATGTTCCGAAACAATTGCAAAAAATAAAAAGAAATCTATTGTTTTATGATTTAATATATATTCATATAAGGATTTATCTACAGTAAGATCATGAGATTCCAAAAAGAAAACTATATAACAATTGGTAGTATATACATATAGTAAAGAATATTTTCAAAGAGCTCATATATATATATATATATATATATATTAAATTTCATTAAACTTAGTAATTACCGAATGAGTTTTTGTACAATAAACAATTGTAATGTGGCTGCTAACCAATTGTAATTGCTAATATAATAATATTTCCTAATCTAATGGTTAATGGTTTCAAAATTAGAATAAAATTTTGCTATCATTTTTAAGTATTTTTAAATATTAATAAAAATCTGCATCAAACTCAAAGTATTACAGATTTTTGGACTTCATCAAGTGGGTTAAGCATTTTACTGAGAAAATATTAACTGTAAGATTGTTTGTGGATTAGACCATTCATAATCTCTATTATTTTTTCACTCACAATATTACTATTCATGGGGAGGAAAATATATTTTTGAAGACAACAATTCATTACAATGTTCCGAAACAATTGCAAAAAATAAAAAGAAATCTATTGTTTTATGATTTAATATATATTCATATAAGGATTTATCTACAGTAAGATCATGAGATTCCAAAAAGAAAAGTATATAACAAATGGTAGTATATATATATAGTAAAGAATATTTTCAAAGAGCTCATATATATATATATATATATATATATATATATATATATATATATATATATATTAAATTTCATTAAACTTAGTAATTACGGAATGAGTTTTTGTACAATAAACAATTGTAACTGTCACGCCCCAGGTGTAAACCAGAACCCGGGCCCGTCTACAGATCCACCGTGCACACGGTATTTTCCGCGTACACGAAGCGCAAATAACCTGCTCAGATATAAGAGATAATAATAAAAGAGCAATAAAAACAGAGCTGAACTAAAAACTATACATCTCAGACTGAAGCTGGAAATAAAATACAATACATCTATATAAATGATACATCTGTCTCTCCCAGCTCACCAAAATAAATACAACCTGCTGGCAAAAGCCAGTCCCAAAGTAAAAGTACAACCGTCTGAGGAAACATGGGTACACCAACAGTCCAGCTAACCCGCTCATCCTGCCTCGAGATCTATCTACTCAGCCGTCCTCTCTCCTCGACCCGCCGCTGAAAGCCCAGCAGCACCCGCAGAAGACACTGCAAAACAAGGGAGAAGAAAAAGAGGAAAGAAGAATGGGGGTGAGAACTACTAGTAAACCAGTAGCCTCCCCTAGTGGGTAAAAACCACAAACTCTGACACACCCACTAGGTCTACCAGAGGCAAAAAGGAAAGTAGTGTGGTAAGCAATAATGACTGCTGAAGAAAGAAAACTACCACTACTATGCCTCTAAAATGCAGTCCTAGACTGGAATAACCGTATGCAACAGTAACCAACCGTCCCAGATGGACCCAATCTGTACCGCCCTCATCATCGGGCAAGTAAGCCGCACCGATGTGATAGCAAAACTCCTGCTGCCGTCCTCATCATCGGGCAAATAAGCCGCGCCGATGTGATAGCAAAACTGTCCATAACTGTCTGGCCCCGGCCTCCGGAGGGGAACTCGAGGGGAGCGACCCACACGAGGAAAGCATCACCGGGCAATAACCGCGCCGGTGTGATAAGTATCAAAAGCAGGACTGGATCACAACTATAAAGCCCCAGTGGAACACCCCTCCACTAAAAGAGAATGCTGATCCCCAATCTGATGCACAAATGAACATCCGGTCAATCGCCCAAAATCCGCGATCGCCGCAATACCCCAAAATCCACGACCAGGTCTCACAACCGACCTCCGGTCAACCGCCCAATATCCGCAGTCGCCGGAATAACCCACAATCACAATCATGTCCCACATCCGACATCCGGTCAACCGCCTACTATCCGCGATAGCCGCTATAATCCCCCAATCCAAAATCGGGTAAAAATAATATGTATCTGGTCAACCGCCTACTATCCGCGGTTGCCACAAAACCCTCTAGTCCATAATCATGCCCTATTACCGATGTCCTATAACCGACATCCGGTCAACCGCCCAATATCCGCGGTCGCCGTCAAAACCCCTAATCCACAATCCAGGCCCCGGCTACACTAACCCAAACTCCTGCTCAAACCCAACCAACATGAACCACCTGACTAACGAGAAGGAGAAAAGAAGCAAACAAGGTTTCTCCTAAGTCAAGTTCCAACATGAAAGTGTAGCAATAAAAGATGGCCTATCTAGATGTCCAAATAAGCATGCATATGTCCTCATGAAAGATAAAGAAAGTGTGACAAATAATGGTTCCACATGTGTATCAATTAATAGCTCCGCATAGATATAACCATCATGCTAAATCATTATCCAACCACACATGTCTAAAATCCACAATTTTCCCTCACCTAAATCATCCACCTATGCATGTCCCAAAAGATCCTCAAGTGGTACCCTCCCACAAGACATTTCATTTTATCCCAACATGAAAGTAAATTCCACATGCAATGTTAAGTGCTAATACTATATCCATACAAACATGTATAAATCCCAACCACTATCAGATTTCCACAATAGTAATTTCTATATGATAGGCTCACAATTATTTTAATTTAAGCATGCATGTCCATAGTTGATCATTCAATGTAACCAATGAGAGGATCTCTCTAATATTCCTAGGGGTATGTCAGAAAATGAGGAGTATAGCAACCACCCACCTCGATCGCTAAATCCAAGTCCAAAAAGTGCTCTCGCCCAAACAGGCAAACCGCCGCGATCACTGTACAAAAATAACCCCAACACATACAATTAAACATACAATTACACTCAAGAACATGCTGTCCCAACAAACAGTCCAGAGTTGTGCCTTTTTCACCTTCGAGTTCTGCTCGAAAAATTTCAAGAAAAATCCTGTCACGATCCTCGCGACGAATCGGTCGAAACAAGTACTTGCATGTTCAAATCCGAGTTTCCTACACTGAGAAACAAATTCGACAAGGGAACCACCCCGAAATAAACCAATCTCAAAAACTGTAGCACTACCTTCTGTAAACAGAGATTTTTCACCTTCGAAAAATATTCAGAAAATTCCCAGAAAATTTGAGGGTGTTCCTTGCGCTGTGTAGATGAAAAACGCCTCGATTCGACGCCTGTGCGCAAAGATATCGCCGAAATACCACAGTGCTGTCCAAAACTCCGTCCAAGAAAATGGGTCAAAAGAAAGCTCGGGAAACTCCAAGATAAACTCGAAATAAGGGGAAGCTCAAATCACTAGATCATAGCCCAAACCGCGACGAAGGAGACCACCAATGAACGAGCGTCGCGCCGCGCCGTAAAAATGAAAACCTCGGGATGTGTGCCGTGGAAAAATCTGGGAATCTACAAATAAAACCAGCTCTGGGAGAGGATGAAGTCTCGTGAAGGTTGCACTGTGAGAAGAGGAACAGGGAAAGAGATCTCTGAAGATGTTCTCGGCCTATATATAGGCTGGGAAAAACAAATCCCAAAATGACCAATGTGTCCTTGCTTTCGGGCGCCCGAAATTTTTGGGCGCCGCAAAGCTGGTCGCACCGGCCCGTCCGACCACAGCCCGAAACCACCTGGTGCCGCCACGTCATCACAAAACAGGAAACAGCCGAGTCCGCCACTATCCTCGCGCCGCGTGGCCCGCTGCGGAGGTCGACACGTGGCGGCCCACGCGCGGGAACCGCGCGTCAACGCGCCAGCCGCGCGCCCACGTGCGCCTGCGCGCGCCGCCTGCGCCCCCTGCCAGGCACGCGGCCCGAGGCGCCCCGGTGCACCACGGTGGACCCCGCCTACCTGAGCCAGCCAACCGGACGCCAACACGTGTCCCTCACGGTCCATGCACCGCCCCGCACCACTCCGTGAACCGCGCCCACAACACTGACCAATCCAAACACTCCACGTGTCCTGCCCTCGGTGCACGCCGGCCCCGTGGACCGCGCACCTACCCGCGCGCCTCTGCGCTGCCCGCGACGCTGCGCCGCCTGCTTCGCCACTGCCCGCCGTGCTCCGCCGCTGCCCGCCGCCGCCGCCGCTGCCCGCCGGCCGCCGGAGTTACTGTTCCGGCGTGAACAGTAACCCATGGCGCCAAAAAAAACAAGTAAGTAGCCCAATTTCATCGTTTTCGCGCGCTGAGTCCAAATCCGCTGTCCGTTTTGCCAAATTCCAACTCTAAAAATTGTCGAAGGCATCCGGAAAGGTGTTCTTTTGTCCAAACTTCGCGCTGAGCCCAATTTTAATATCCGTTTTGCGCGAAACCACTTCTAAAGATCCGACGGAGTCAACCGATCACCCACGTGATCCATTTAAGCCCGAAGTCCGCCACTTGTGTCCAATTGGTGCACAAACACCTCCAACACACAGTACAGGCCCCCAGAAGCTGCCAAACCCACTGCAGAAGCTCTGCTGATCCAACAGAAATCCTCTTGCAGAAATTCGGATCCTCACAGTAACGTGGCTGCTAAACCAATTGTAATTGCTAATCATAATAATATTTCCTAATCTAATGGTTAATCGTTTCAAAATCAGAATCAAATTTTGCTATCATTTTTAAGTAATTTTAAATATTTAATATTTAATTTTAAATAATTTACGAATTTTTCAATATTAATCTTAATTTATTATAAGGTTGATTAATACCATAAATTGATTTAATTTTAAATAATATCATAAAGGGCGAAATAATCAATAAAAGTATTTATCCCCTTAATTCTTCTTATTTTTTCATAATTTACAAAATATAATTTTCTTTATACTCAGTATAACTCTTATATTCAATCAAACAGAAATTGATATTAGTTCCTGAAAAGAACTACATTTATTTAAAATTGAATACATATAATTCTTTCTAAATTTATTCTCAATAAATAGAAGTCTCTCTAGCAAATGATATTGGAACATAGTTTCTACTATAGCTCGCAAATATTATCTTACTATTTCTGAAAGGGTCTAGACTTAATGATAGTTGATTATATACAATTCTTTATGAATCAACCTTCGATAACTTTTTTTTTGTTAATCCAATCGGAGAAATCTGATATTTTTTGTAACCTAATCATAGAGGTCTGTCCATATTTTCCTTTTTTTTTTTTATCTAAACAAATAAATCTTTGTTTTTTTGTAACCTAATTATAGAGATTTGCTCATATATGAAATCTAATTGATTTTTTTTTTCCTACTCTTTTTTCTTAAATTATTATTTTGGTTTACATTCTTTTTTCTTAACAATCAACTTCTATGATTGTTAGATCTGGTGTAATGATTAACTCTTTTCTCAAGAATTATGATGTAAATACTTTGTATCAAATTGAATAAGTAGATTGTCTTAAGATAAAAATTTAGGAGGACTGCTATTATTATACTATTTTAATATATATTATAAGAATGATTTGGCATTTCTTAAAGAATGATCTGAAAATGTTATTTCTATTTGGACAATGAAATACACACACACATTGATATATTTATTTATTTATACATAAAAGTACAATGATCAAAATCAACCATAAGAAAATATATAATATTAAAGTATGGAGAAGGATAGGGAAGTAAAGTTAATCAGTTAAGTACATTATGACTTGATATCAACCTGGGGCTATTTAATTTTGGTGCTTAATCTGCACTATAGGTTACTGACATCTTAGTATTTCTGAAAAGAGCTACATTTATTGAGAGTTGAATACATATAATTCTTTATGAATCTACCGAAATAGGGAAATGACTCCCTTTATTTTATTAGGTAGTTTTATTCAAGAACTATATGTATACGACCCTCAATAAATATAAGCCTCTTCAGTAAATGACAATTCCTTATAAATGAAAATTAGTCTACTTCTTTTTTCTCTTAATATAATCGGAGAAATTTTACATTTTTTTTTTGCAACTTAATCATAGAGGTTTGACCATATATTTAATTTTAGCTATTTAATTTTGGTCTACTTACATTATAACTTTGATATCAAGCTGGGGCTATTTAATTTTGGTGATTAATCTCCACTATCAGTTACTGACATATTGGTATTTCTGAAAAGGGCTACATTTATTGAGAGTTGAATACATATAATTTTTTATGAATCTACCGAAATAGGGAAAGAACTCCCTTTATTTTAGTAGGTAGTTTTATTCAAGAACTATATGTATACAACCCTCAATAAATATAAGTCTCTTCTGACAATTCCTTATGAATGAAAATTGGACATATTGGTATTTTTGAAAAAGTCTACATTTATTGAGAGTTGAATACATATAATTCTTTATGAATCTACCGAAATAGGGGAAAAAATTTCTTTATTTTATTAGGTAGTTTTATTCAAGAACTATATGTATACAACCATCAATAAATATAAGTCTCTTCTGACAATTCCTTATGAATGAGAATTGGTCTATTTTTTTTTCTCTTAATATAATCGGAGAAATCTTACATTTTTTTTGTAACCTAATCATAGAGGTTTGGCTATATTTTTCCTCTTTTTTTTTCTAATCATAGAGGTCTGGCCATAGAGTTGCATAGTCATTTTATGGCCAGATAAAAAAGATACAGTTGTATAGTCTAATCTCTATCTCTTTTCTTAATCTATTTTTTTCTAACCATAGAGGTCTGGCCAATTATCTTTTTTTTTTAGTTCTGGCCATAGTATCTTCTGTAACCTAATCATAGAGTCCTATACATATGATTCCCGTCCTATATATCTCTTGTTTTTTCTAATCTAAACAGACAAATCTCATTTTTAGGTTTCTTAAGTAATATAGAGTTGCATAGTCAGAAGGAAATCAACTACTATGATTGTCAAATCTAGTCTAATTATTAACTCTTCTCAAGAAATATGATGTTAATACTTTATATCAAATTGAATGAGTAGGTTGTCTGAATATCAAAATTTCATCAAAAGAAAAGACAACAAAAGAATAAAAGAGAAAAATTTCAGAAAGATAAAGCTCATAAGTGGAAGACTTGATTGTAGTTGGTAAATTTTCTTTCTATACCATCACTTAAGATCATCATCAGTTACTCGTGATATCAATTATTCTCTTGTTTATGATCATTATACGAAAATAAAAATAAAAAAATGGGAACAAAGCATAGAAACCAAGCAAGTAAATTCTATCAAGTAAGATTTATCAACTACTATGATTGATAAACATTGTTCAGTTATTGACTATCTTCTTAAGAATAAAAATGTTAACACTTTATATCAATTCATTTTCGAAATCAGTAAAATATAAAATAGATAAGGGGCTGAGATAAGAATGTTAACACTTCATATCAATTCATTTTCGTATTCAGTATAACATAAAAAATATAAAAGACTAAGATAGCAACATGTAATGAAGTGTAGGGATCTCTTGGGAAATTGTTCATAAGTCAAAAAATTGGAGAACTATTAATGAAATGACTGTTTAAAATAAAAGTAAAAAAATTTGATAGAATATGAAGGTTTAAGAAGGAAACTGGAAAAAATAAATGAAGAGAGAGAATATAAATAATGTGGATGTGTAAGCAAAGGAACAAATAATCAGCACCATATAAAAATAGAAAAGCATTGAATATTCAGATTTCATCAAGCGGACAATTAAATAATGAACTTACTGTAAGCATTGATGAAGAATTGTTATTTTATACTCCGCGGTAAAACCCAACATGAGGTAAAAACGTAGGCTGAGCTACCTGTTTGATCAGTAACCTATACGTGCTTTTGCATGTGACCCAAAGCTTTTAACTGAAAATTCACCATTGATGCCATCCTTGTTGCCCGAGCTTCTTTTCCACACAAAGTTTTCGCCCCTCCAAATTTAAATAATTCATAGTTTATATAGAATATGATATTTAAAAATTTTAATTTACCATCTAAATTTTCATTATTATCTAGGGCCCAATTATAAGTTAAAAATATATATTGTAAATATTTAACAAATTATTTCGCCGAAAAAAGAAAATTTAAAATAGTATTTTATATTAAAATATTATATTATTTGAAATATATGATGAAAATTTGGAATTTAAATTTAATTTTTAAATTTAAAATTTAAATTGTAAATTTTCGAGCTTAAAATTGAAATACTCATATTTTCATATGTAAATTGTAAAGTTTGAATTTAAATACTAATATTTCCAAATTAAAATTGTATATTTTTAAAATTTATATTGTAAATTTTAAATTCAAAAGTAAATACTAATATTTTCAAATTTTAATTGTAAATTTTAATTTTTAGTACGAATATTTACAAATTTAAATTGTTAATTTTATATTTAAATTGTAAATTTTAAATTTATAATTTAACTACTAATATTTTGAAATTTACATTGTAAATTTTATGAATTATGTAAGTGAATACTGAAATTTCATCTTGCATTTGTATTTTAATTCGAATTCAAAGTAAACTTTTAGTTTGGCATAAGTTTTGAAAGGTTTTGATTAATTCTGCATACAACAAAAGCAAACATGAGGTAAAAATCAAGTTTCGAAAAATGCCTCAATATATATATATATATATATATATATATATATATATATATATATATATATATATATATATATATATATATATTTATTTATTTATTTACTTATTTAAATAGAGAGCAATATTAGGCCATCCAAAACTCTTAATGAGTTGGTTGCCCAAAAAATTATAAAACTGAGAGAGAGAGAGAGAGAGGAAGAGAGAGACAACAAGAGACCTTCCCAAGACTACTTGAAATTTCTCTCAATAAATCGAAAAATTTGCTGTCACTGTCATTGAGAAAAAGAAGTTCTACGTATGTTCCTTGCTGTGATTTAATAAATGTCAGGTGACATATTTACCATGTCAAATTTTGGAATTTCTAAGGACAAATGAAGATATGTCCATAAACACAATCATTTATTTGGTTTGTAAAAGTAAAAATAGAAATCATTTTACAAAAATAAATTGTTAAAATGAGTTATAACTAAATTTCACTTAGGGTCAAAAAAAATTTGAAATCACGGAAAGTAGAGAGCCTCTCTAAAACATTACGATTAGTCTTAACTTTAACCTTTGATTTTATTTTTACTATTGAATTTCAACTTAAATTTGAATTAAAATTATGAATTTAATTTCACATTCTAAATTTTATTTATAAATTCAAATTCAACACAAAAAATTTTAATTTTAATTTGTTAATTTAAATTTAAATGTAAATAGTTATTTAAATTTTAATTCTAGTTTTAAATTTTAAATTAAAATTAAATTAGAATATTGAAATTTAAATTTTAATCAAATTATTAGGTACAAACTTGATGCCACAAAAAAAATTAATTAGGAGTTTTTTTTTTGTAATTTTTGTAATTTTTTTTGTTAATTTATTTTAAATACTGATATTTTTTTTCCCAAATTAAAATTGTACATTTTAAATTTATATTGTAAATTTTAAATTCAAAATTAAATACTATTTTTTCAAATTTAAACTAACTTTTAAATTTTAATACGAATATTTACAAATTTAAATTGTTAATTTTATGTCACGCCCCGAGTTTTAAAATCCAGTTTAAATTTTTTTTTTTTTAAATCAGAGTTCGCAAAACCGGGCGTAACAGACCGCCACACATATAGGAAATCCTCCAACCACACGGGCAGAGTCTTCCCTATACATGCGCGGCTCGGCAAGTACAAAACCATACAATCAGAGTTCAAGTACAACTGAAACTAACTAACATAATAAAACCCAATCAGTTCTAGACATCTATATAAGTCATACAATTATCAAAATATGTAAAACAAAACTAATATATCATGATGACAAAATAAACTGCTAACGATCAAATCAAAGATGTAATGATCCTCAGGGGGACAGCTCTATCGTGACAGCCTCACTCGTACGTCCCGACATCTCTCCACCCGACGGACCTGAAAAATGGTCACCCAGGGGGTGTGAGATACATCGACAGTGTATCCCAGTGGGCACGACGAGCCGAGAAATTGCTAATCGTACCTACTGGATGCTAAAATCTGCGGATAGTAACTGATCAGTGGATAAAAGCTGAATAACCAAATAACATGTCTACTGATAGTCAAAATATACTGAACAAAAGCTGGATAATCAAATAACAGGTCTACTGATAGTCAAAATATACTGAACAGAAGCTGATTAATCAAATAACAGGTCTACTGATAGTCAAAGTATACTGAGCAATAATAGGTACTGAAATAAGCATGCTAGTATAATACGGAAATCAAATAAGTGCTGATAATAAATGACTGTAATCAAACAGGAACTGAATAATAAAGGGTGCAAGATAAATAGCTACATGTAAATGAAACATGAAGATGATAACAGCTATGCGTCAATGGCAGAAACTCAAGTACCCAATCACATGCCACTTTTGGTCACGCAGGACCTCAGGCTAAGCCACCGATCCGCACTATAACTGGCTGACATAACCTGCACTCACAGAGGCTCCGCTTCCCGATGCAAAGGCTCACGGGTCCTTCCTCTAGACCACTTTACCGGTAAAGAACACTTAGGCGGGGGCCAGACCGCTAGTGTACGTGAAGTACAGCAGTGCGTGGCAAGTCACAATGCTATGCTCAAGCTCACGGTCTAATGACCGGGTAGTCGGCAAACCAGCCGAGATCCCCTCAGGGAAGCAACTATCTGTCTGTATATCAATCAGGTCTGTCATGCATAACTCGAAATAGAAGCAAGTATCTTTGGATATAATGCAATATAATAACTGATAGATATGAAGCAACAATAGGCATGATCAGACCATGAATATCTACTATACTGAGATATAAGAACTGACGAGCACGTACACAGGATATGTCCAAGGAAATCAATGTCTATCATGTAGGAATATATGACATATAGGCAAAATCATCAGGGCTAATCAAGAACAAGTGTCCGACTGGACTAAAGCAACCAGAGGGCTGAAAAGATAAAGCCCGGACCGAAGATAACCTACCTGTGTGTAAGCCGATCCCAAACTCCCGCTAGTCACTGGGATGTTACGGAATTTGAGTTGGCGTAGTTTCGTGAAAGTTTCAAGTCTTGAAGATTGAAGGTGAAGAAAGTTGGATCATTTAACTCAATCTCAAGAAAGAAGAATTCAAAAGGATCAGGTATGTTTAACTAAAGATTTTGTGTGATCCGAATACTTCTTGTAGTGTAGAAACACTTGGAAGAATCTTTCATTGCATAAAAATCAAAAACTGGACTTGGGACATGTTCAGGATCCGGATCAGGTTGTTCAATCCGGATCCCGAAGGTGGTTCGTTCATACACCAGTTCAATCCGGATTGTAGCCTCTCTTGATCCGGATCCCGAACACTGAGTTTACCATTTTCCTTGAACGATCCGGATCAGGCTTCGCAATCCGGATCCCGAACGTTGATGTTTGGTGAACTGTATGAACGATTCGGATCAAGCACTTCGATCCGGATCCCGAACCTTCGTTTTTCTGGAACTACCTGACTCGTTACGACGATCCGGATCACAGCTAATCCGATCCGGATCGCCGTCCGTAAAATTTCCAGAAATGGTAGTTTTTGATTCTTATCTCCTTCCTAGGGTTTCTAACCTATAAATAGACCCTATGACTCCTTTTCTAGGGTTAAGGAAAATAGCCGTCATATTCATATCTTATTTTATACGGCTCTAGATCCACATATAGAGAAGAAAGGAAATCATTAGAGAATACTCTATGTTTCTTCATCTATATTGATTAGTTTGATTCTAGGTTTTCATACTCACATCTTGAGTTGAATCAAACTAATGAATACTTAGATGGTATTTCCGATCTATCTTTGATCTAAGTATTCGGCGGATCATCACCACCAAAAACAACGATTTACCCCAAAAATCGGCGCGTGGATTCGCGTGTCCTTGTGGATTCAAGGTTCAACCGCTCTCGTGGATTCAGAGCGAGGCACGTTCGTGGATTCGAAGGGTGCTATTGGGTGAAGACCGTGGACTCGGTCGGACGTCGTGGATTCGACGTTGGACGCCGTGGATTCGGCGTTCGGCGCAGATCGTGGATTCGAGAAGCGTCGTGGAGCGAGCGGAGAAGATCCTCTAGGAGCGTATGGAAAAGGTTGAGTCGTAAGTGTGTACGGTAAATCACCTTGTACGTGTTTTAATTCTAGTGGATTTCGCCGTGTTATCGGTCCCGTGGTTTTTTTACTCCGGTGATGGAGTTTTCCACGTAAAAATCTTGCGAGTTATTTTTTATTTCCGCATTGGGTTTTTATCGCAACGATTTTTGAGTGTTTATACATTTACACCTATTCACCCCCCTCTAGGTGTTTTTTCCCCTATTTAGATCCTTATTACATATAACCCATCAAGTGGTATCAGAGAGGGAATAGGGTTGTAAACAATGGTTGAAGGTGGAAACATCAATCGACCCCCTTTCTTTGATGGAACAAATTATGCGTACTGGAAAGTACGAATGAAAGCCTTTTTAATTTCCATCGACGAAAGGGTGTGGCAATCAATTGAATTAGGATGGTCTAATCCAACTGAAATTATCTCTGATGTTCGCACCTTAAAACCTAGGTCGAAATGGACCAAGGAAGAGTTAGATTCTTCTTCTTACAATGGCAAGGGAATTAATGCTATTTTTAATGACTTATCTCAAACTGAATTCTCTCGCGTCTCGGCATGTGAGACTGCGAAAGAAATCTGGGATGTTCTTCAGGTTACACATGAGGGAACTAACCTCGTGAAGATTCAGAAACTGCAAATGCTTACGAGCAAGTTTGACTCTATCTTGATGGCAGAAAATGAATCTTTCACGGACTACTATACACGATTGCAAGACATTGTAAACTCATGTGCTAACCTGGGAGAGAAGATTCCAGAATTTAAGATTGTAAGAAAGATCTTAAGAACTCTTCCTGAACGATTTCGCCCAAAGGTTACAGCCATTGAAACTATTAAACACCCGGACGAAATACGTGTAGAAGAATTAGTTGGTTCATTACAAACATATGAAATGACGTTTACTACTAACAATTCTTCTGGAAAGGCATCCACTTCTAAGTCTTCAGGTTATGCGTTGAAAACAACTAAGGAAGAAGACGCGGATACATCCTCCTCAGACGATGACGAGAACCTTTCTATGGAGGAATTTGAGAAGCAGCTCGCTCTCTTGACAAGGAAGTTTCGCCGCAACTTTCGAAGGGGTAATTCAAGTAAATCTCCATCCTTCGGAAAGTCGAACAAAGGCAAGGGTACTTCAAGTTACAAGTCAAGAAAGCAAGAGAACTTCTCAAAGGATAAGAAAAGTTCAGAGGGACAACTACAATGCTTCAAATGTCGAGGCTACGGCCACATTGCAACGGAGTGTCCCAACAAGTATCCGGCGAAGAAGAAGGCGATGCAAGTCGTCACTTGGGATGACAACTCAACGTCAAATGAGTCATCTTCTAGTGATGAAGAAAAGAGCACCACGGCATTCCACGCGTCCACATCTTCACCCTTCATGTGCTTTATGGCAAGTACGTCCGAGTCATTGTCCAACTCCACTGTTGAAAAGAATGCAACGGACAATGAATCGGATGATTCGGAAGGTGAAGATTTTGCTCTAGCCTACCACAGACTTTTGAGGGATTCAAAGAAAGTGGCTAAGCAAAACAAGAGTTTGAGAGGGAGATTGCATGATCTCGAAGAAGAAGCAAAAAGGGCAACTTCTCTCTCAAACGCTCTTGAAGTGGAAAGGGAAAACCTGATAAAAGCAAATGTTTCCCTTCAAGAGTCCAATGAGCTTTTTGAGAAGGAACATACAAATCTGGTGGATAAAGCGGATCACTTCTCAAAGCTCTACAACGAGGCTCGACAGGATAACCTGGAAATGACAAAGACCATTTTCCAACTCAAGGATGACTTGAAGCGATTCTCTTCAGGAAGGAGTAAGTTGGATAGGCTTCTTGGTCTTGGTCAAACAAATCGGTTCGGCCTCGGGTACACTCAAACTGGAAACAGTCCAAGTTCGAGTGGGACAGTTTTTGTGCCTCAGTCGGTATCTCCTCCTCCAACACCGGAATTCAAGACAAACAACGACAACAAACTTACTTCATCCTCTTTGGGATCGTCAAGATCTAAGGTATGTTTTCGTTGTGGTGTTTCAGGGCACATAAGAAGATATTGCAAGACGGGAGTCAAACGCGCACCTCAAACACCTCTTGCAATGACTACCACAAAGGTGATTCCTCGGAAATCAATTGCAAATCAATTGAAGGAAAAGAACCTTGGTAGTTTACCGCGCAAGACGACTTCATCAAGGAGCAGCAATCGTTTTAACAAGACGCTTTCACCTAGGCATATAACTTCACGACCATTACCGACGCACTCCAAAAAGGTTTGGGTGCGCAAAGGTGAAATCTTTCCTTGTCTTGTTACCAATGTTTCCTTGCATGCATATGATAGTTCGTCTTGGTATCTGGATAGCGGGTGTTCGCGTCACATGACCGGTGACAAAAATAGTTTTCAAAATCTTGAGAAAATCTCCGGAGGACTTGTTGTTTTCGGAGACGGTCGATCTTCCAAAATTGTTGGAAAAGGGACGGTAGCTATTCCAGATGGCCCGATTTTGAAAAACGTCTTATTTGTTGATGGCCTTAAGACTAACCTCATAAGCATAAGTCAACTTTGCGACAATGGTTTTTCAGTTAACTTTTCATCTGTTGAATGCGTTGTAACTGATAAGGATCATGTCTTCTTTTTAAAAGGGGTTAGATCTGAAAACAATTGCTATGTTGTTCCTAATAAAATTTCAAAAAAATGTAACCTAGTTTCTTTGAATAATGAAACACTTTGGCATGAAAGGCTAGGTCACATAAATTTTAAGGAACTTGTTAAAATTTCAAACAAGGACGTGGTCAAGGGGGTTCCAAAACTTTTATTTAAACAAAACATTGTGTGTGGTGGTTGCCAAAAGGGAAAACAGTCCAGAACTGCACACAAGAACTTGAACCACGTTGGTACAAAACGGCCTTTGGAACTTTTACACATGGATTTAATGGGGCCAACTCGTCAACCATCTTTGGGAGGTAAATGGTATATTTTCTTATTGGTTGATGATTTCTCTAGGTTTTCTTGGGTAGCATTTTTAAAAGAGAAAGCTGATACTTTTGATTCTTTTCACGAGATTTGCCTTCGTATTATGATTGAAAAGAATGAAAAGATCATTCGTGTTAGAAGTGATACAGGTGGAGAATTCATTAATTCTAAATTCATTGACTTTTGTACTTCAAACGGTATTAAGCATGAATTCTCTGCACCCTATACACCTCAACAGAATGGTGTTGTCGAGCGCAAGAACAGGGTTGTTCAAGAGATGGCACGTGTTATGCTTCACAGCCGGAATTTACCGCTACATTTTTGGGCTGAAGCTGTGAACACTGCAATCTATGTAATTAATCGAGTTTATTTGCGCCCGGGAACGTTAAATACACCATATGAACTATGGTGTGGTAGAAAACCCAACATCAAATATTTTCGCATCTTCGGGAGTCGGTGTTACATTTTACGTGACCGTGAAAATCTTGGAAAGTTTGACTCACGAAGTGACGAAGGGATTTTCTTGGGGTATTCTACTAATGGTAGAGCATATCGAGTATTTAACTTGGAATCTAAGACGATCGTAGAATCTATAAATGTTAAAGTATATGAAGCTTTTCACTTCGCATCTGAAAAATCTACCCTCGATATCTCTCTAGATGATGATTCTCCTGCCGTTGCATCTTCTCATAATAATACTTCCAATATTAATGATGCATCTAATGGTTCTTCAAGTTTATCTAATGTGCAGGAATCATCTCATATATCTCCGAGTACTCCGTTTCAACAAACGCTACGAATCTCCAAGGATCATCCGGAATCGAATATTATTGGAGATCCACAAGAATGAGTTAGAACTCGGAGGCAGTTGGTTTGTGGATTCGCTTGCTACGTATCTTTAATCGAACCAAAGAACATAGATGAAGCTCTTCAGGATGACTACTGGATTAAAGCAATGCAGGAAGAGCTCCATCAATTTGAACGAAACAAAGTCTGGGAATTAACGAAGCCTCCAAAGCAACATAATGTGATAGGTACCAAATGGATTTTCAAGAACAAGAAAAATGAGGATGGTACTATCATCAGGAACAAGGCACGATTAGTTGCTCAAGGCTACTCTCAAGTAGAAGGTATAGACTTTGATGAAACATTCGCCCCTGTAGCTAGACTCGAGTCCATTCGTATACTTTTTGCTATTGCTTGTCATTTTAAAATCAAATTATTTCAAATGGACGTTAAGAGCGCATTTCTAAATGGGTTTTTAAATGAGGAAGTTTATGTGGCTCAACCGAAAGGTTTTGTAGACCATAAACAACCTAACCATGTTTTTCGTTTGAAAAAGGCTCTTTACGGTCTGAAACAAGCACCGCGAGCATGGTACGAAAGGTTGACAAAGCACCTTTTGGAGAAGGGCTACACTCGAGGGGGAGCTGATAGGACTCTCTTTGTGAAGCATTATCAAAGCAATTTCATTGTAGCACAAATCTATGTCGATGACATTGTATTTGGCGCAACAAGAGATAATGATGCTTCTAAATTCGCGGAGACCATGGAAAGCGAATTTGAGATGTCCATGATGGGCGAATTGACTTATTTCCTTGGATTGCAAATTAAACAAAATGATGAAGGTATTCACTTGAGTCAATCCAAGTATGCAATGGAGTTGGTTAAAAAGTTTGATCTTGAAAATTCGAAGGATTTTCCGACTCCAATGGGAACTTGTCACGCCCCGCGTTTTAAAAATCAGGTCTGAAATTTTTTTTTTTTAAAAT
Organism: Tillandsia leiboldiana; assembly: GCA_029204045.2. Lineage (NCBI taxonomy): Eukaryota > Viridiplantae > Streptophyta > Magnoliopsida > Poales > Bromeliaceae > Tillandsia > Tillandsia leiboldiana. The sequence goes on from CM055072.1 coordinate 24,412,987, forward strand.
CAGAGTTTGCAAACTGGGCGCAACAGACCGCCACACGTATAGAAGACTCTTTATCCCAAGGACAAAGACTCCCCTATACATGCACGGCTAAAAATCATCATCAGAAATCAACAGATATATCAGTAACTAATCTAATCTACTCAGCAGGAATAATCACAATTTAGTTATTACACCATCAGTTCTAAATGTCTAACTCACGATAAACTGGAATGAAATGCGGAAAGTAAATGTCTGCCGAAGTCGTCGATATATAATGCTCATGGGGACAGCTCTATCGTAATCGGCTCACTGGATCGTCCCGACATCTCACCACCCGACGGACCTACAACAATCACCCGAGGGTGTGAGATACACCGGAGTGCATCCCAGTGGGCACGACGAGCCGAGCTTCAGCTAATCGTACCTACTGGGTACTAAAATCTGCGGATAGTAAGAGTCAACAGGAAAAGCTGGGAAGCATAGAGGTCTACTAGTAATCAGAATAAGAACTGCAGGTAAGTATACTGGAATCAATCATACAACTGTAGATCACACATGCTGGAAAACATAAACGTCCACTCATAATCAAAATCCACAGATAAGCTAACTAGGCAAGTAATCAATCATAAGCTGGCATATGAAATGAACTGGCATGAAGCATAATCAAGTGACAGTACATATACAGGTACGGAATAAGTACTGAAAAGCATGCTAGAACATGGGAGTACATAATCTATGCATCAATCACAAGAATATCAAGCACCCAACCAATGCCATAATTGGTCACGGGGACCTCATGGCTCATACCACTCTCTGCACCTATCCCACTGACATAACCCCGCACCCATATGTGCTATCTGGGGCTCACGGGTCCTTCCTCCAGACCACTTTACCGGTAAAGAACAATAGCCACGGGGAGCGACCCCGGCAATGTTCGTGAAGTACAGCAGTGCATGGCAAGTCACAATGATCAATCTCACGGTCTAGTGACCGAGTAGTCGGCACACGCCGAAATCCCAACAGGGAATCATCTGTCTATATCTATCCATCGGAATCAATCAATCATGTATATCGAGTAATGTCTATCAATCAGGATCAATCAATCATGCATATCGAGTAGTGTCTATCAATCAGGATCAATCAATCATGCATATCGACGTATATCAAGAAATGTCTCAATGACAGGAATCAACAGGTATCATCTAATCATGCAAATCTATATCTCAATCAATCAGGATCAGTCAGGAATAATCAGGGAGTATGTATATGTTAATCAGCTGATCGTGACCAGAAATCTCAATCACAGGTCTAATCAGGTCAAGGTCAACAGTGACATCATGATATGTCAAGATAGGTCATATAATCAGCGGGGAAATCAAAAACAGGGGTCCGACTGGACTAAAGCAACCAGAGGGCCAAAAAGCTAGCCCGGGCCGAAGCTAACCCACCTAGATGAAGGCAGACTCTCGAACTCCCGCGCGGCTATTGGGAGGCTGGTGCTGAACAACTGGGCCCTGTAACAGTAATTATGATCAGTAATAAACTCCCACAACCCTTTCCCGACATCGTTACACTAACAGAAGGTTTAAACGGGTCAAATCGGTCATTTTATCGATCGATATCTGATTCTCGGTCAACGAGGACCTTCGGAATCCCAACAAAATGACCAAGTGGTGCATAAACACTGTCTAAGGGCAGCCAGGGTGCCACATTTGCAAGTTGGTCCATGAGGTATTTAAAATTTGCATAAAAACATTATATTGATTACTGTTTTAGCTCGTTCGAAAAATCCGGTGGTCCAACGACGGCGCCGTAAGTTTCAGCGCGTCCGTTACGACGAGACGGAACCCGTGCTCACAGGATTTGGTCGACACGGATCCCGAGGGCAAAGTTGGCCCATAGTGTTCTTAGGTCTATTTTGCAATTTTGCTAGCACTTAACATCTACTAGATCTTTTAATTATTTAATAGAAGCATCATGATCTGTAGGGTGTCTAGGGTTGAGGGCTCACCTTGCGCGTGTCGGAGGCCGGCCGGAGAGTCGCCGGAGCAAGGTGGAGCAACCACCAAAGAATGAGCAAGGCTTGGCTTGGGCAAGTTGGGATCAAACCAGGCTCAGACCTGCAGCAAGGGTGAGCATCGGGTTACTTGGAGTCCCAGAAGGTCTCGGGTCCACGCGGGGTCGAGCCCCGGCGGCCGGAGGCGGCGGCGGCCGGAGATGAGCCCGAGAGGCTTAGCTCGGGTGCAAGCTTTAAGACCAAACTGTAACACCCCCGGAATTTGGATTAGTCCTCTATATAAATGATATAATAGGACTAAATCTCTAACCCGGCTATAGCATTTTGGATGGTAGCAAAATCCAAGAGGAACATGAGAGTTAAGCGTGCTAGAGCTAGAGTAGTTCTAGGATGGGTGACCCCCTGGGAAGTGGGGCGTCACAGTTGGTATCAGAGCCATTCACCAGCCGGAAATGTGAGATGAGTCTCGGCTGAGTCAGGGTTATATAGCGGGTAGAGCGAGGCTCCCCGGCTAATGACCGTTGTGAGTGGAGTGTAGCTCCTCACAAGGTCGGCTAAGGCTAGCGAGACGAGTCTCACATCGCCTGGTGCTTGTGAGTGTGCTTGAGCCTGACGTGGACGTCAGGGCTTAAAGGGGGGAAGAATGTAACACCCCCGGAATTTGGATTAGTCCTCTATATAAATGATATAATAGGACTAAATCTCTAACCCGGCTATAGCATTTTGGATGGTAGCAAAATCCAAGAGGAACATGAGAGTTAAGCGTGCTAGAGCTAGAGTAGTTCTAGGATGGGTGACCCCCTGGGAAGTGGGGCGTCACAAAACTACAGGGGGGTCCTGGCCCTAAACCAAAATGATGGGATTCACATAAGAGGCATTTAGGTCATACCTGCACGGGTGGCCGGAGCCCGAGATGCCGGGGATCGCCGGAGAGGAGGATTAGACCGAGCTCGGGTGCAACTCTGCACAGCAAAACCCCGACGTTAGGGAGGCCATGCAAGATCATGGGAGGGCTCTTACCGACCACAGAAACTCACCTGGGTGGTTCCCGGTGACCAAGGAGCGCCGGCAAGGCGCGCGGCGGAGCTCCGGTGAAGCTTCAATCAGCCGTTAATGGCGGATTCCGGCCGGCGAGCTCCGGGCCGGTGCCACCTGGACCAAAGGGTCTCTCTCGGGTCCAGAAGTTCTCTGGTGGCGATGCCCGGCGGTGGGAGACAGCGCCGGCGCCGGACGGCCGTGCTCGGCCGAAGTTGAAGAAACCCCGAAATTAGGGCAACGCCGCTTAGCCCCGATCTTGATCCGATCGTAGCGGGGCTTCGTGGAGAAGTTGCAGTCGTCAGGAGGGAGGATCTGAACGGTGCTGATCTCGACCTCGACGGTCCGATGACGGCGGCGCACTTGGTCGGTCGAGAAAGCAATAATCCGGCAAAAGGTTCCCCGGCCGGCTAACCGGGGCACCGGGGACCTCGGGGCTGCACGAGGACGATCCTCTGGATGTCAGCAACCCAATGCCAGGGTCCCCGAGGCGAAAAAAAAACAAAACTTCCAAGACTTACCTTCGCCGGAAGTTTGGAAGGGAGGGAGGAAGGCCGCGGTGGCGCGCGGCGGCGACTGGCCTCTGGGTCGGCCCAGCGCGGTTGCGGCTTCACTAGGCAGTCTTCTGGACCAAGTCTCGATCAACCAGGTCCCTCCCCCACACCACCTTGTCCACACCCCCGAGAGCAAGGGTGCTACTTGCAGTTTTTCTTTTCTTCTCCGGCGCGGGGAGGCGGCGGCCGGTGCGGGGTGGTCCGAGGGAAGCGGCAGAGGAGAGGGATCTGTTGAGGCGCTGCGGCTAGAGGGGCTATGGGTTTAGGGTCTGTGGAGAAACCCTAGCTCGGTTGGAACCTATGTATATAGGATTTGCAAAATTGCGACTAAGCCCTCCCAGCCTTGCTATTTGCTATTAGCTCCTCAACAGCAGCTTTCCATTGCACTTAAGTCCTTATCCAAGAGCTGGCACGCAAATCGAGGCAACTTAAATAGGGTTTTAAGTGTAAATATCGCATTTTTTGACGCATTTCACGCTTTTCGAGACGATCCGTTCTTCGAAACGGAAAATGGACTGCGCCATGACGTCCGGCTCGACGAGACCTATCAGGTAGCGATTTTTGATTTTGGAAAAACTGCCCGGATAAAATCTCGGTCCATAATAACTGTGTCAAAATATAGTTTTCGCGCTTTTCGAGATTCCAGAGTCGTCAAACAGAATTTTCGACTGCGCCATTGCGTTCAGAACATCGAAAATAGCTAGAATTGACTACTCGAACCACTATATTAGGAGTCCAGATAGTAGATTGGCCAACGTTGGCGCGAAGGGGACTCGAAAATAGGGTTTACTGTTCACTTGTACCCGCAACTTAAGTCGCGGGTCCTGCCTGCTTCAACGCCGATTTCTGGGAGATCCGACCGTCAGATCTGAACAAGTTCAATATGATTTTCACTCAGTTCGACGAGACGATCTCACTCGTGGTCTCGGATCTTCGAGATCAGGCTCGGATTGAAAGGTGATATTTCTGGCCCATTAATTGTGCAAATTACACTGCAGAAAAGGGGCGCTGTCGCTATCTAAGCCATTTATGATCCAAATTCAGCCTGACTTCAATCAATTTCATTTATTTATTTATTTTCAAAATTCAAGTTCTTACATCTCTCCCACCAAAAAGGAAGTTTCGTCCCTGAAACTTAACACAACTTAAGAATCAAATAACTAGGGAAAATGCTCCATCATGGTTCCCCCATTGTACGTTGTCGTAGGGGATCGATCTGTTCCTCAGCTTCTTCTCATCTCGAGCCAGGGTTTTCAGTGGTGTCTCAGTAAGGATGTCCTTAATTTACCGTTATCTGGAACACACCAACGGCCCCTGAATCGGATAGAGCCATCGGCGTGCAGTTGGTGGTTCGTCAGTCTGTCCCAGTGGTATCAGTTCACGAATCTTATGGGAGGAGGGGTCCGACTGCTGTCCCTCCTTTAGGCGATCAAGCAGGGTAGACTGCACTACCACTTATTTCTATTATCGAATCAGTTGCAAGATCTGGCGAGATCAACGTGGCTAGTGGCCGCAAGATCGGACGAATGTCTATATTAATGACAAATACAATCTGTCCACTATGTACACGACTATCTGAGACCTACCCAAGGTCCAATATGGTCTGGAATATCAATGCTGAAACTATAACATCGTTGTCCAAAGACAACCTTGGAAACTAAATTTAAGTAAGCAGACAAATAGACCCAATCATGATATTCCCCTTTACAGGGTGGGGTATTTCCTCAGCTCTTTCGACAGTACGTTGTCTGCAGCCAACGTGCTTATCAAAAGAAAAGTGAAATACCATAATCCGTCGCCAACATCAAGTTGGGGACACGACTCATAGTGTGAAAATACACCGGAGCTCCTAACGATCAGACAAATACCCCGCGCTCTCACGACAAGTCATCCTAGGGTTCATCCTAACCAGTTCCTAATCATCTTTTCCTAGGTACCGTATACCTATTTCTCTGATACCATCTAATCTGTCACGCCCCGCGTTTTAAAAATCAGGTCTGAAATTTTTTTTTTTTAAAATCAGAGTTTGCAAACTGGGCGCAACAGACCGCCACACGTATAGAAGACTCTTTATCCCAAGGACAAAGACTCCCCTATACATGCACGGCTAAAAATCATCATCAGAAATCAACAGATATATCAGTAACTAATCTAATCTACTCAGCAGGAATAATCACAATTTAGTTATTACACCATCAGTTCTAAATGTCTAACTCACGATAAACTGGAATGAAATGCGGAAAGTAAATGTCTGCCGAAGTCGTCGATATATAATGCTCATGGGGACAGCTCTATCGTAATCGGCTCACTGGATCGTCCCGACATCTCACCACCCGACGGACCTACAACAATCACCCGAGGGTGTGTGATACACCGGAGTGCATCCCAGTGGGCACGACGAGCCGAGCTTCAGCTAATCGTACCTACTGGGTACTAAAATCTGCGGATAGTAAGAGTCAACAGGAAAAGCTGGGAAGCATAGAGGTCTACTAGTAATCAGAATAAGAACTGCAGGTAAGTATACTGGAATCAATCATACAACTGTAGATCACACATGCTGGAAAACATAAACGTCCACTCATAATCAAAATCCACAGATAAGCTAACTAGGCAAGTAATCAATCATAAGCTGGCATATGAAATGAACTGGCATGAAGCATAATCAAGTGACAGTACATATACAGGTACGGAATAAGTACTGAAAAGCATGCTAGAACATGGGAGTACATAATCTATGCATCAATCACAAGAATATCAAGCACCCAACCAATGCCATAATTGGTCACGGGGACCTCATGGCTCATACCACTCTCTGCACCTATCCCACTGACATAACCCCGCACCCATATGTGCTATCTGGGGCTCACGGGTCCTTCCTCCAGACCACTTTACCGGTAAAGAACAATAGCCACGGGGAGCGACTCCGGCAATGTTCGTGAAGTACAGCAGTGCATGGCAAGTCACAATGATCAATCTCACGGTCTAGTGACCGAGTAGTCGGCACACGCCGAAATCCCAACAGGGAATCATCTGTCTATATCTATCCATCGGAATCAATCAATCATGTATATCGAGTAATGTCTATCAATCAGGATCAATCAATCATGCATATCGAGTAGTGTCTATCAATCAGGATCAATCAATCATGCATATCGACGTATATCAAGAAATGTCTCAATGACAGGAATCAACAGGTATCATCTAATCATGCAAATCTATATCTCAATCAATCAGGATCAGTCAGGAATAATCAGGGAGTATGTATATGTTAATCAGCTGATCGTGACCAGAAATCTCAATCACAGGTCTAATCAGGTCAAGGTCAACAGTGACATCATGATATGTCAAGATAGGTCATATAATCAGCGGGGAAATCAAAAACAGGGGTCCGACTGGACTAAAGCAACCAGAGGGCCAAAAAGCTAGCCCGGGCCGAAGCTAACCCACCTGGATGAAGGCAGACTCTCGAACTCCCGCGCAGCTATTGGGAGGCTGGTGCTGAACAACTGGGCCCTGTAACAGTAATTATGATCAGTAATAAACTCCCACAACCCTTTCCCGACATCGTTACACTAACAGAAGGTTTAAACGGGTCAAATCGGTCATTTTATCGATCGATATCTGATTCTCGGTCAACGAGGACCTTCGGAATCCCAACAAAATGACCAAGTGGTGCATAAACACTGTCTAAGGGCAGCCAGGGTGCCACATTTGCAAGTTGGTCCATGAGGTATTTAAAATTTGCATAAAAACATTATATTGATTACTGTTTTAGCTCGTTCGAAAAATCCGGTGGTCCAACGACGGCGCCGTAAGTTTCAGCGCGTCCGTTACGACGAGACGGAACCCGTGCTCACAGGATTTGGTCGACACGGATCCCGAGGGCAAAGTTGGCCCATAGTGTTCTTAGGTCTATTTTGCAATTTTGCTAGCACTTAACATCTACTAGATCTTTTAATTATTTAATAGAAGCATCATGATCTGTAGGGTGTCTAGGGTTGAGGGCTCACCTTGCGCGTGTCGGAGGCCGGCCGGAGAGTCGCCGGAGCAAGGTGGAGCAACCACCAAAGAATGAGCAAGGCTTGGCTTGGGCAAGTTGGGATCAAACCAGGCTCAGACCTGCAGCAAGGGTGAGCATCGGGTTACTTGGAGTCCCAGAAGGTCTCGGGTCCACGCGGGGTCGAGCCCCGGCGGCCGGAGGCGGCGGCGGCCGGAGATGAGCCCGAGAGGCTTAGCTCGGGTGCAAGCTTTAAGACCAAACTACAGGGGGGTCCTGGCCCTAAACCAAAATGATGGGATTCACATAAGAGGCATTTAGGTCATACCTGCATGGGTGGCCGGAGCCCGAGATGCCGGGGATCGCCGGAGAGGAGGATTAGACCGAGCTCGGGTGCAACTCTGCACAGCAAAACCCCGACGTTAGGGAGGCCATGCAAGATCATGGGAGGGCTCTTACCGACCACAGAAACTCACCTGGGTGGTTCCCGGTGACCAAGGAGCGCCGGCAAGGCGCGCGGCGGAGCTCCGGTGAAGCTTCAATCAGCCGTTAATGGCGGATTCCGGCCGGTGAGCTCCGGGCCGGTGCCACCTGGACCAAAGGGTCTCTCTCGGGTCCAGAAGTTCTCTGGTGGCGATGCCCGGCGGTGGGAGACAGCGCCGGCGCCGGACGGCCGTGCTCGGCCGAAGTTGAAGAAACCCCGAAATTAGGGCAACGCCGCTTAGCCCCGATCTTGATCCGATCGTAGCGGGGCTTCGTGGAGAAGTTGCAGTCGTCAGGAGGGAGGATCTGAACGGTGCTGATCTCGACCTCGACGGTCTGATGACGGCGGCGCACTTGGTCGGTCGAGAAAGCAATAATCCGGCAAAAGGTTCCCCGGCCGGCTAACCGGGGCACCGGGGACCTCGGGGCTGCACGAGGACGATCCTCTGGATGTCAGCAACCCAATGCCAGGGTCCCCGAGGCGAAAAAAAAACAAAACTTCCAAGACTTACCTTCGCCGGAAGTTTGGAAGGGAGGGAGGAAGGCCGCAGTGGCGCGCGGCGGCGACTGGCCTCTGGGTCGGCCCAGCGCGGTTGCGGCTTCACTAGGCAGTCTTCTGGACCAAGTCTCGATCAACCAGGTCCCTCCCCCACACCACCTTGTCCACACCCCCGAGAGCAAGGGTGCTACTTGCAGTTTTTCTTTTCTTCTCCGGCGCGGGGAGGCGGCGGCCGGTGCGGGGTGGTCCGAGGGAAGCGGCAGAGGAGAGGGATCTGTTGAGGCGCTGCGGCTAGAGGGGCTATGGGTTTAGGGTCTGTGGAGAAACCCTAGCTCGGTTGGAACCTATGTATATAGGATTTGCAAAATTGCGACTAAGCCCTCCCAGCCTTGCTATTTGCTATTAGCTCCTCAACAGCAGCTTTCCATTGCACTTAAGTCCTTATCCAAGAGCTGGCACGCAAATCGAGGCAACTTAAATAGGGTTTTAAGTGTAAATATCGCATTTTTTGACGCATTTCACGCTTTTCGAGACGATCCGTTCTTCGAAACGGAAAATGGACTGCGCCATGACGTCCGGCTCGACGAGACCTATCAGGTAGCGATTTTTGATTTTGGAAAAACTGCCCGGATAAAATCTCGGTCCATAATAACTGTGTCAAAATACAGTTTTCGCGCTTTTCGAGATTCCAGAGTCGTCAAACAGAATTTTCGACTGCGCCATTGCGTTCAGAACATCGAAAATAGCTAGAATTGACTATTCGAACCACTATATTAGGAGTCCAGATAGTAGATTGGCCAACGTTGGCGCGAAGGGGACTCGAAAATAGGGTTTACTGTTCACTTGTACCCGCAACTTAAGTCGCGGGTCCCGCCGGCTTCAACGCCGATTTCTGGGAGATCCGTCCGTCAGATCTGAACAAGTTCAATATGATTTTCACTCAGTTCGACGAGACGATCTCACTCGTGGTCTCGGATCTTCGAGATCAGGCTCGGATTGAAAGGTGATATTTCTGGCCCATTAATTGTGCAAATTACACTGCAGAAAAGGGGCACTGTCGCTATCTAAGCCATTTATGATCCAAATTCAGCCTGACTTCAATCAATTTCATTTATTTATTTATTTTCAAAATTCAAGTTCTTACAGAACTAGCCACAAGGGACTTGGAAGTGAATCACAAAGTGAGAATGTAGACGAGAAACTGTATCGAAGTATGATTGGAAGTCTACTTTACCTCACGGCTAGTCGCCCGGATATATCCTTTAGTGTTGGGATTTGCGCGAGATATCAATCAGCACCAAAGGAGGTTCACCTGAAAGCGGTGAAAAGGATCATCCGGTACGTCAAAGGATCAATTAATTTCGGAATTTTGTATCCTATGGGAACAAGTTTGGATATTGTTGGATACTCAGATGCCGATTGGGCAGGATCAGTGGATGATCGGAAAAGCACGAGTGGTGCATGCTTCTATCTTGGCCATTGCCTTGTTGCATGGCACAGTAAAAAGCAGAATTGCACAGCACTCTCGACTGCCGAAGCGGAATACATTTCAGCGGGTAGTTGTTCAACCCAACTCATTTGGATGAAAAGTGTGTTGAGCGACTTCCGGATTTCAGCATCTTCGGTAACAATTCTTTGTGACAACACAAGTGCAATTAACATTTCTAAAAACCCTGTGTTGCACTCTAGAACAAAACATATTGAACTTAGATATCATTTTCTTAGAGAGCTAGTTGAATCAAATACTCTTCAACTTTCATATATTTCAACTGAGGATCAATTAGCTGACATTCTAACAAAACCTTTGGATCAAAAACGTTTTATTCATTTGCGAAAAGCAATTGGAATGCTTTCCTTGAAATAAACTTCTTTTTGAAATCCTTGCTTAGGATAGGTTTTGTTTGTTTTTTTGTTTTGTTTTGTTCATTATCTATGTTTGTACATAGGACATTAATTGAGCATAGATCATAATTGACTTTAATTGCATCTTTTCGCACATTTAGAAATTTATTATGCTTTTGCCATCATAATATTTCACTGTTGCAATGATCATTTATGTTAATTAAATCATCTTCTGAGTGATCAAAGTCAATTTCTCTCTCTCAATGATCTCTTGGTATAGTCATTATCTTATTTGACTGCTTAGTCGAGTATGAAATCGAGATCAATTTTTGGTTGAATACTTTATATCTTAAATAATTGATAGCCAATTGAGGGGGAGTCAAAGAAAAGTAAAATGCTCAAAAGATGTGGAAAGAGTTACATCCCAATGAGGAGTGTGAAAACTACCACCACATGGAGGAAAGAGCTACCACCTCGGTCGTCCGAGTATTGTGTGCAGCTACCACATGTATACCAAGCATGATTGTTCAAATTTTGATTAAGTAAAATTCATGTTGAAATATTTGACTCCGTCAAATTTCAAGGTTGGTATAAGGTGGGTTTTTAAAGAAAGATGCTCAAAGAGCCACTCTCTTCAACAGATTGTCTAGATACATTATCTACTATATTTGGGATTTCAAACATCTATTGATCTTTGTATTTCATTTTCTTTACTGAATTGATGATTTGATAAAGGCATTACTCATAAGATCAAGTTAGATGTAATTGAAGGTGTTCAACTTTAAGGGATTTAATTTTTGTAAATTCTCGTTTCATTTTTGGATATTATTGATAGATTTGGCATAATCTAATTCTTGTTGTATGAAACGATGATTTTTGTTTAAAGTTGATACACATTTGTGCTTACAATCTTTTTCTGGTTTTTCTTGAATTTCTCTGAAATTTTCCAAAGAAAAAGTTGGAGCCGATCCGGATCGGGCAAGATGATCCGGATCCCGAACGCAGGTATTCTTCTGCGGGCTGACGATCCGGATTGGACCTGCCGATCCGGATCCCGAACGCAGTTTCTCACTGCGGGTAGCCGATCCGGATCGCAAGCATGGTCTGATCCGGATCGCGGCTAGGGTTTTATAAAGAACAAAAGGGTTTTGATTTCTTTTACTCCAATCTTTTGTTCCAAAGTTTCCAGAGCCTCTCTCTCTAGATTTCATCCTTCTTGGAAGCTTTCAAACTCAAGTTCTTCAACTCCAAGTAAGTTTTATTGATCAAAATCTCGATTTTTCACCGTTTTTCTCTATTCCTCCTCAAACGTGATGAATCTCTTGGATCAATTTTGTTTGTGGATGGTTTTTGATCAAATTTCTTTTGAAATAAGAACTCTGGGTAGATTAGTTTTGATTATATGCTAGGTATTCTCCTAATTAACGGATTTTTAGGCTTCGATTTCTAAAATTTCGGTTTTAGGGCATATAATAAGGATTTTCGAAAATCATGCAATTGATCTATTTTTAAAAGTCCTTTTGCAAAACTAATTTGATTCTTAGTCTCTCTACATGATTATGCTTGTTTGGGTACAATCTTTTCAAATCTTTGAAAATTAACAATTTTTCATGTGTTCTTGAGTTGGTCTTCACAGAATACATTTTTCACTATCAATCAAAATGGTGATCACTTCGATTGTTTTCCTACTTGCTGCTATGGTACATACGAGAGACACTGCCAAGAGGGCTAAAAAGGATGAAGTCAATTGGGATGAGTTATCAGATGATGAAACACATCCTGGAGAATCGCCACAGAAAACCTCTGTTGCATCGAAAGGGAAAGCCCATGCAGAGACATCAAAGGAAAAGGCTCCGCTCACTGCTGCGGAAAAAGGAAAAGCACCAATGACCTCTTCATCCATTTTCTTAAAAAGAAAAAGACTTGCTCGACGACCTGGACGAGCTCGAGGTATTGAAATAAATGAACCATGTCAAGAGAACCCAAGGAATATCTCTCAAATTGACACTGAATCAGAAGACGAAGAAGATTGGGACACATTTCTTGACGAAGTACAACAAGGTATTGATGAAGAAAATAAGGTTTACCTAAAGAAAAAGAAGCTACTGAAGTCTTCCTCGATAATTAAGCAACAAGCAAAGAAAAAGAATGTGCCAAGCAATGAACCTCTTGACAATTCACCTTCTTTGCCAAGACGATCTCCTCGGAATGAAGGTCAGACTGCTCCGTCAATCGTCACACAACGTTCTTCAACTTCCAGAAGAACTGACCAAAAGGGAAACTTAGAGTCTTCCATAAAACAAGAACAAGATAAAATGGCTCTAGAACTCAGAAAGATGTCCAAGGACATACATCAGATGAAGCAAGAGTGTTCTACGATTTCGGGAATGCTTAAAGGAATTTTGAAAAAGCTGGGTTGCACGAGCTCTGAAGACTCCGCCTCGGTTGACTCAGATTCAGATGCCTGAATCGTCTGTCTAACAATTCTCTTATGCAGGAACTTTATATTTTTAATCTTTTCTTGTGCAGGTTTTTCAGTTTTTAGGACTCACTCTTAGTTCTAGTTCTTACTTTTAGGAACAAAATTTTGAAACTTCTTGACTCTCCTTAAATTTTTGTAATTATGGCTTTGTTTGTGACAAAAAGGGGGAGAGAGTTTAGAGAGAACTTGAACAATGATGAGAGAGTTTAGAGAGAACTTGAACAATGATGATGTGAATGTGTGAACATCGAGGTAAGTATAACCTCAACTTGAAAGGTAAGTAGAACTTCAACTTTTGGTTTTCATTTGTTTGAATGCATGCCTCGACTAACTATTCAACTAACTATTTGGGCATGTAATATAACTAACAAGTTGATGTTCACTAACATGACATTTGGTTTTTGATTGCATAGAAGATATGTTGGTGTTTTAACTATGATCAGTTTACATATCTGAATGTATAAATGTCATGGTAAGTATAAATGAGTATAAACTTCATCTCTGTATATGATTTTTGAATGATATAAAATTCTTGAGGTATCTAACGATTTCTTTTGTCAAGAATGATTTCTTTTGCAGAGAGTACAGATGTCTAAGTCTAGAGTCTGTTTTAGGAGTTTAACTCATGTATTTTATTTTGGATCTCCATTGTAAATTTTTGTTGTATGGTGATAGCAACAAAAATATCTTTTTGAATTTTCTTTAGTGGATCTGTGTTTTGTCACGAAACCGCCAAAGGGGGAGATTGTTACGGAATTTGAGTTGGCGTAGTTTCGTGAAAGTTTCAAGTCTTGAAGATTGAAGGTGAAGAAAGTTGGATCATTTAACTCAATCTCAAGAAAGAAGAATTCAAAAGGATCAGGTATGTTTAACTAAAGATTTTGTGTGATCCGAATACTTCTTGTAGTGTAGAAACACTTGGAAGAATCTTTCATTGCATAAAAATCAAAAACTGGACTTGGGACATGTTCAGGATCCGGATCAGGTTGTTCAATCCGGATCCCGAAGGTGGTTCGTTCATACACCAGTTCAATCCGGATTGTAGCCTCTCTTGATCCGGATCCCGAACACTGAGTTTACCATTTTCCTTGAACGATCCGGATCAGACTTCGCAATCCGGATCCCGAACGTTGATGTTTGGTGAACTGTATGAACGATCCGGATCAAGCACTTCGATCCGGATCCCGAACCTTCGTTTTTCTGGAACTACCTGACTCGTTACGACGATCCGGATCACAGCTAATCCGATCCGGATCGCCGTCCGTAAAATTTCCAGAAATGGTAGGTTTTTTATTCTTATCTCCTTCCTAGGGTTTCTAACCTATAAATAGACCCTATGACTCCTTTTCTAGGGTTAAGGAAAATAGCCGTCATATTCATATCTTATTTTATACGGCTCTAGATCCACATATAGAGAAGAAAGGAAATCATTAGAGAATACTCTATGTTTCTTCATCTATATTGATTAGTTTGATTCTAGGTTTTCATACTCACATCTTGAGTTGAATCAAACTAATGAATACTTAGATGGTATTTCCGATCTATCTTTGATCTAAGTATTCGGCGGATCATCACCACCAAAAACAACGATTTACCCCAAAAATCGGCGCGTGGATTCGCGTGTCCTTGTGGATTCAAGGTTCAACCGCTCTCGTGGATTCGGAGCGAGGCACGTTCGTGGATTCGAAGGGTGCTATTGGGTGAAGACCGTGGACTCGGTCGGACGTCGTGGATTCGACGTTGGACGCCGTGGATTCGGCGTTGGGCGCAGATCGTGGATTCGAGAAGCGTCGTGGAGCGAGCGGAGAAGATCCTCTAGGAGCATATGGAAAAGGTTGAGTCATAAGTGTGTACGGTAAATCACCTTGTACGTGTTTTAATTCTAGTGGATTTCGCCGTGTTATCGGTCCCGTGGTTTTTTACTCCGGTGATGGAGTTTTCCACGTAAAAATCTTGCGAGTTATTTTTTATTTCCGCATTGGGTTTTTATCGCAACGATTTTTGAGTGTTTATACGTTTACACCTATTCACCCCCCTCTAGGTGTTTTTTCCTCTATTTAGATCCTTATTACATATAACCCATCATGGGAGGCTGGTGCTGAACTGCTGGGACCTGAACAGAAACTGGAATCAGAAACATACTCACTCATACCCATCCCGACAACACTATAGTAATACGACGCTAACACGGAACAAACTAGCCGGAAACATGCTTTCACCGAAAATTTCGGAAAACCACTAAAATACCGAAACCGACCCACCGACAGTCAATACACATCCGAATACTGCGAAACTACACCTGCTGACCCTAAACATCATAACATTGACGTTCGGGCAGACAGGGGCAAAATCATAATTTCTGACGTCCAGATGTTGCCATAACTACTCGCGCAACTCCCGAAAAGCCTAATTCGGCTTCGGAGTCTCCCGACGAAATACCAAAAACACTGGACCAGCCAGGACAGAGTCGGGGATAACCAGAGGCAACAACTGACGACCAGAAATCCAAACCGGAACGCGGAACTCACGCCGGAAACCGTAAAACCAGCAATTTTGCCAATTTACGGAACATGATCCGATTCCCGCTCAACGAGAGCCTACGAAACTCTGACAAGATGCCTAGGGAGTGCGTAAATACTGTCTAAAGACAGCCATCACGCTATAATTGCAACTTAGTCCATAATACTCACTAAAATAGTATTATTATGCTATATAGAACGTTAAGCCGACTCGTTTTCGAAATCTAGGAAACCAGAGACAGCACCGTAAGTTTCAGTGCGTCCGTTTCGACGAGACGAAGCTCGTGCTCATAGGCTTGGGCCAGTACAAGGCCCATTTACAAAGTTGGCCCATAAATACTTAAGGCCAAATAAGCAACCATGCTACAACTAATAATATACTTGATCAAACTGAAGTCTACTGTGAGCATCATGCTTAGCAATGACAGGGAATTGTAGTGCTCACCTGAGGCTTGCCGGAAAGTGATCGGAGAAGTCGCCGGAGCAACACCCTCAAAAGACCTAGGCTCGGGTTGCACAAGTTTGGATCAAACAAAGCTCTGACTGAAAATAAGGGTGAGCACAAGTTAGCAAACCCTCACAGCAATTGTTTGGTCCAGGTCTGACCCACCGCCGGCGGCCGGAGGCGGCGGCGGCCGGGAAAAACCCAACACAAACACATATAAATGGAAGATTGGACCAACTTTATTTGCAGAGGTCCCTTGGCCTATACATCTTGATAGGAAGCCTAAATACAGTGCCTACGACTTACCTGGGTTGGTGGCCGGCGGCACGGGTGAGCGGCGGCGCCGGACGGCGAGTTCCGGTGGAGGTGCAAAATAGCCCGGTACTAGGGCTTCTTCGTACGGCCTGGATTCTCAACCGATTGTCCAGAGACTTGGTGGACTCCTTGCAGTCGTCAAGAAGGAGCAATCCAACGGCTCTGATCTTTGCTTCAACGGCTGGATGAAGACAACGCTCGGATCTGGCCGAAAATGAACTTCCGGCAAGGAGATGCTCCCGCCGGCAGCCGGGACGACGGCGACGGCCCGGACTTCACAGGTAAGGTGCACTAAACGTCAGGAACACACTAGACACACTCTTGAGCCATTTAAAACAAATCTTTTCCATAACGTTACCTTGCCGGAAAATCCGAGAAAGAAGGTGATGGCCGCGGCGGCGCACGGCGGCGGCTGGCGTCGGCTTCACCTTGGCTCGGTCGCGGCCACACAGAGGGACACTTCAGTTGAAGTTTGGACCAACGAAACCTCCCAAGGTACCTCCCACAACTTCAACCCGAGAAGACCCAAGGCTTTCTCTTGCTTCTTCTTCTTCTTCTCCGGCGACCGGACGGCGGCGGCTCTTGGCGTCGGTTGGAGGTGAGGGTGAAAAGGTGTCGGTTGCAGAGGAGGGAGGCAAAGGGTTGGCTTCGGTTGTGGATCTCCAAAGGTCACAACCAACTTGATGTATATAGTGCATTATGCACAAAATCCACTTTGGTCCCTCCACACTCACTATTTGGACTTAAGTCCTTTAGCAAAAATGCTCATATTACAGTTAAGTCCCTGTCCAGAGAGTTACACGCTTTTCGGAGAAAAACTTGTGGGTTATTTCGTAAAAATACTGCATTTTTCGCCGTATTTCATGCTTTTCGAGGCGTTTCGGTTGTCGAAACGAAAACAGATTTCGCCACAACATCTGGCACGTCGAAATCTACAAGATAGCGATTTTTGTTTCTCGACGCGATGCCCGGATAAAATCTCGGTCCATGATTACTGTACAAAAAATACAGTTTATCACACTTTTCGAGACTCCAGGGTCGTCAAATGGAAATCCGGTCAGAGCCATTGCGTTCAGATCGACGAAACCGATCAAAACGACTACCTGGATCGCTATGTTCGAAGTCTGAACAGCGAATCGGCCAACGTTGCATCCGTGGGAGTCCCGAACTTGGGGGTTACTGTTCATCTACAGTAATCACTAATTAACACTGTGCACAGAGCCACGGTATGTGAGGACCCGGAAATTCCCACGTTTGGATTACTGTTGGATCTGCGGCTTCTGGAGACCCATGTTGGGTGTTAGAGGTGTTTGCGCGCATATTGGACCCAAGATTTGGACTCGGCATGAATAAACGGATCAAGTTTGCTTTCCCAGGAATTTTTGAGAAATTTTAGAAGTGGAATTTGGCAAATCAGACTTCGGATTTGGATTCAGCGCGCGAAAACGCTCAAAATGGACTATTTACTTATGTTTTTCGGGGCCCGGATGACCCGGCACGGATTTTGAGGTTCGACGGCACTGTTCCGGCGGCCGGAGAGGCGCCGGCGCCGGCGGCGGGCGGCGGAGCGCGGCGGTTGCCGGCGGCGGAGGCGCGCGGTCCACCGCGGAGGCGTGCACCCGGGCGCTCGCCACGTGGCGCCTCCCGGTTGGCGGGCGCAGTGGGCGCGGTCCACGGGAAGGCGCGGGTGCACGGTGGACCGGGGGTGGACACGTGGCAGATCGGGGTTGGTGCGGTGTTGTGCACGCGGTCCACGGTGCGGGGAGCTGGTACCTCGGGCCGCGTGCCCGACAGGCGCGCGTGGGCGCACGTGGGGCGCGACGTGGGCGCGCTGACCCGCGCTTCCCGCTCGGGGGCGCCACGTGTCGGCACCCGCTTCGGCCGCGTGGCGCAGCGCGGTTGGCCCAAACAGCTGTTTGCTGTTTGGGAGGCTACGTGGCAGCCTGGGAGATTTCCGGGCGTGAACAGTAACGGGCTGGGCCCGTTACTGTAGCAGCCCGGAAGATTCAGGCGCCCGGAACTTTGGCCCAAAAGTCCAAAGTGGGATTTTTTGGGCTGGGCCTATAAATAGGCGGTTGGCTGGGGCTTTTTGCCCCCTTTCCCGAGCTCCCTTCCCCTCGCACCCTTAAGCAAAGATGGAGATCTTTGTGCTGCGCATCATCTGGCGGAGGCCCGGATTTTTTGGAAGCCGCGGCATCGACGACTTCGGCATCGGAGCGCAGTGTGGCGATTTTTCATCGGAGGCCCGTTATCGTCGCAGTTTGATTTGAGAGGTCTACAGAGCTACTCCGTCAGTATTTTTGGACGATTTCTGCGACGTTGGAATCACGAGAGGTACGTCTTCGACTTTTGTGTTGATCATCTTGCTGGATTCAGAGTTTATGACACGGTTTTCGAGGCATTTCTAAGCCGCTGTTTTCTGGTGGAGTTTTTGGACAGCGGCCCCTTGCCGGAATTTTATCTCCGCAACCGAGTGTCGGATCGAGACGACCCTATACACTTTTTGGATCTACTCGTCACAAGGATTATCATCGTATTTTTCTGGGATTTTTCTGAGGCTTGCCCGAAGGTATACTATTCCCCTTTTATCTGTGTTTGAGTTTACAATTTGGTGGTTGTGAGTGTTTGCGCACCTGTACTGTGGAATTTGTAACTTGGCCTACGGGGCTCCGAATTGGGCGTGCAGGTACCCGTTTCGAAGGTATCGACGCGAGGATCGCAGCAGTATTTTTATTGGAATTTTTGGAGTTTGTTTTACAGGTGAAAATTTCGCATTAAGGGGACTATTCCCAGCAGATTTGTGATGCTTGGATTTTATGGAATTAAGTGTAACTTTGGGTTGTGTTTTTGTACCCAGGAGGTATTGATCACTGTTCCTGTATTGTTGGATTGGTGGGTGTGTAGAGATATCTATTTTTGGACTTTCTCAGCTGTGCGACTCCGGACTGTTATCATTTTCAGGTGGGTGGCCTTGTCTCCAAGATTGATGGACTGTGCTTTAAATCTGCTATAGTAGGACTATGCATGATAGTGAAATGCTTGTGCAGCATGTTAGAATGTAGGAATTGCTATTCCTTGTATTATCTGATAGTATTGTCATCTCCTTGCTTTCTACCATCTGTAAATTATAGTTATTGGAACTTGACCTAGCACCCCGTCATATGTTGCATGTGTAACCAGACTAGTAGAAAACCCTCACTTGGGCTAGGGTTATTTCTGCTTTAGACATCCACACTTCTACTTTCCTGGACATAGTGTCCTTCCTCGCCCGGGTAGTGGGCCTAGTGGTCAGGTGTTATCTTTTAGTGTGGGATGCATGTTACACTCGTGCTTGGGAGCAGAGTGGCGTCTGGTAGATGTAGTTGGTTGTTCATCTGTAGCGGGAGCCGTTTGGGTAGACGGCGGTCCCGAGATGTTTTATTTTTCTTGTTTTATCTGTCGCCGCTGTGATAGTGGCAGCGGTAGATCAGTGTTAGCAGGACCTTAAACCCAGAACCTTTTTGGACACACATATGATTTTTGTCAACCAAATATTTTCTTCCAAGCATCGTAGGGTCGCCTGAGTCTGTTCCTGTTTGATTGGACGAAGGCATTAGCCCTTCGAGGCTTAGATATAAAACTTGGTTTCAACTGTTTTCCTAAAAAGAACTAAAAATCATTAAATATGGATTTCTTACAGATCAAAGGGCTTCAGTAAGAAATGTCACCTTTTCCTATAAATTAACCACCCGAGATGATTCGAGTGGTCTGGGTTCTAAGGTCTGCCTTCTTCTTGGGATGAGAACAACGAGAGGCTATGCCTAGAGCCTGTTCTTGTTTGATTTGGATTGTAGGTTCTAGTCTTTCGGGGTTCCCGGACCCTTCCTCGTGTCAGTGGTTGCAATGTTGGCCTGTTGAGGCAGCTGTTCGCAGGGGATCCGGTGTTGGCCTGTTGAGGCAGTTTCTCTGATTTAGTGCTATGAGTTGGTAGAGTGTGATCTAGAGGTTGTTTTTCTGATTTAGTGGTGGAGATGGTTCTCCCACTTAGCTTTGAGGATCTTGGGGTTCTGGCAGATCGAGTCATGGAGGTTTCCCGACTCAGCCATGGGCGTGCATTTATCAGATTGAGTCGTTGAGGGTTCTCCGACATAGCTGTGACAGTGTTTTGGGCTATTCCTGTTCGAGTCGAGGTTCTTTTTTCGACTGAGTTGTGCTTTGAGCTTGGAGTTACCGATCTTTTTGATCGTGGATCATTGCCTGCATGAGCCACATTTGAGCTTGACAGAGATACTTTACAGAGATACTTGAGATGGGTTACTTTATACTCGAGCGGGTCGCTCCCCTCGAGTGCCACTCCGGAGTAGGCGAGACCGGGTTGTTGTACCGGCGTGAGATTGAGCTTTTCTTTCGCGACTTGTCGTTGCATTTGTCCCTCTGGCTGTGCTGGTGTTGGCAGTCATGGACGTCCTACGTAAGTCCGCTCCTTCGGGACGTAACGACAGTAGGTTGGCGCAGGCTTGACTGGACCTGATGAGGTAGTCAGTTCAGATTGGGTGATCAGAGATGAGAGTTAGTTGTGGCATCATGTTCTTTCTGTTCCACTCTTTGAGCATCTAGGTAGAGGCATAGTAGCTGTAGAGTTTACTTTTCCCAGCTTTCCTTACAGCACTGCTTTTGTTACTTTATGCCTCTAGTGGACTTAGTGGGCAGACCGTCGGGCTTGTTGGCGGCACCCACTGAGAACTACTTGGGACGTAGTTCTCACACCCGTCGTGGTGTCTTTTCCCACAGGAACTTCTACTCCGGTCCTGTTGTTCCTGTTGCTGATCCTTCTGACCGAGGCGAGGGAGTCGCGAGCTAGTTCCCTACCCGTCGTTGGAGTGTAGCGGTACCCCTTCAGAGGAGAGCTTCAGTAGATTAGTTATTTCATTTTCTTCCTTTGAGAGACTATTGTAGTGAGGATTGTTATGTATTGAGAGCCTGTACACTGTTGTATTTATTGGAGATAACTCCCTGTTGAGTTCTGAGTTTGTATTTGAGGATACTGTATGTTTATCATTTTGGGAGACGGACATTGTTGTATTATTTCCAGTTGTACAGTGATTGATTTAGTTATACAGCAGATTTTTATTTATAGCTCTGATATCTGTTTAGCTGTAGTACTTTTCTTGCAGGTAGGACGCTTCGCCTATGCGGGTTTGGCATAGGTGGCGGATCTGTTGGCGAGCCGGGTCGCAGTTTCGACCCCGGGGCGTGACAGTTACATTGGTCGCGATATTCGCCCGCTTCTTCACTGATTTCTGAAAGATTCGACCGTCAGATCGAAATGTGCTGAATATGAATCTCGCTCAGTTCGACGAGACGATCGCAACGATCATCTCGGATTTTCAAGATCATGTCCGGATTAGAAAATAGCCTTTTTGCCTCGTAAATTGTGCAACTTGCATACCGGCGATTGACCAAGTAGGTCAATATAGGTCTTTTGAACCCAAACTCAGGCTGAAAATCACCTTTAATTTATTTATTAAAAATAAAATATTCCAGATTATTACATTTTACATTTAAATAGTAAATTTTAAATTTATAATTTAAATAGTAATATTTTAAAATTTACATCGCAAAATTTATGGATTATGTAAGTGAATATTGAAATTTCAACATGCATTTGTATTTTAATTCGAATTCAAAGTAGACTTTTAGTTTGGCATAAGTTTTGAAAGGTTTTGATTAATTCTGCATACAGCAACACCTTCTTGAAGCTTTTCCAAGAAAGTTTTTGGTCCTCCAACTTGAGCTTGGTTGGGAGGAGCTTATGCGTTGATTAGTAACCGGCATGAGGCAAAACCCAAAATGAGGCAAAAACCGATGTTGAGCTACCTGTTTGATCAGTAAGGTATCTGTGCTTTTGCATGTGACCTAAAGCTTTTAAGTGGCAAAAACCGAGGTTGAGCTACCTGTTTGATCAATAAGTGTATACATATACATATATATATATATATACATATATATATATATATATATATATATATATATATATATATATATATATATATATATATATATATATATATATATATATATATATATATATATATATATATATATATATATATATATATATATATATATATATATATATATATATATATATATATACAGGAATATTAGGCCATCCAAAACTCTTAATGAGTTGGTTGCCCAAAAAATTATAAAACTGAGAGAGAGAGAGAGAGAGAGAGAGAGAGAGAGAGAGAGGAAGAGAGAGGCACCAAGAGACCTTGTTGAAAACTAAAAGAGTCCAAGTATTAGGCCATCCATAGCTTTTTTTCTCCTTTTAAGATCTATCAAATTGCAAAAAAAAAAAAAAAGGGGTGGGGCGGGGGACAAATAACAAACGAAAGAAGGGGATGAGTAAGCAAAGGAAGAAACAATCAGCACCAGGTAAAAATAGAAAAGCATCGGATATTGAGATTTGACAATTAAATAATGAACTTACTGTAAACAGTGATGAATAACTCATCATTTTCTACTCCGCCGCAAAACCCAACAGGAGGCAAAAACCGAAGTTGACCTACCTGTTTGATTAGTAAGCTATCTGTGCTTTTGCATGTGACCCAAAGCTTTTAACTGGAAATCCACCATTGATGCCACCCTTGTTGCCCCACCTTCTTTTCCACGGCCAACGATGGTGCGTGGTTGGTTGGGAGGAGTTTCTGCCAGCTTTTCAAAATTTTTCCAAAAAAAATTTCGCCCCTCCAAATTTAAAGAATTAATAGTTTAAATAGATATATGATATTTAAAAATTTTAATTTACCATCTAAATCTAAATTGACAGTATTATCTAAGGCCCAATTGTAAGATAAAAATATTATAAATATTGAACAAATTATATTTAACAAATTATTTGGCTGAAAAACTAAAGTTTAAAATATTTTTTTATATTAAAATATTAGATTTCAAAGATGGGACAAAAATTTCAAATCTAAACTAAGAAGGTAAAATATAAATATAAATTATAAATTTTGAACTTAAAATTTAAATACTAATATTTTCAAATGTAAATTTTAAAGCTCGAATTTAAATACTAATATTTCAGAATTTAAAATGTATATTTTAAATTTATATTGTAAATTTTAAATTTTAAATTAAATACTAATATTTCCCAATGTAAATTGTAAATTTTAAATTTAAATACAAATATTTTCAATTTTAAATTGTTAATTTTATATTTAAGTTGTAAATGTTAAATTTACAATTTAAATACTAATATTATGCAATTTACATTTGTACTTCCATACAAATGTAATCTTGCAATTGTATTTTAATTTGAATTCAAAATAGACTTTTAGTTTGCCATCACTTTTGAAAGGTTTTGATTAATTCTGCATACAATAAAACCCAATATGAAGTAAAAAACCGAGGTTGAGCTACCTGTTTGATCAGCAAGTGTATATATATATATATATATATATATATATATATATATAGAGAGAGAGAGAGAGAGAGAGAGAGCAATATTAGGCCATCCAAAACTCTTAATGAGTTTGTTGCCCAAAAAGTTATAAAACTGCAGGATAGAGAGAGAGAGGGAACAAAAGACGTTGCTGTGTGTATATAAGCTTGCGAAATGGTGGTCAAGGAAAACCTTGATGAGTTGATTGCTTAAGAATTAGAGTATGAAAAACTCTCTATCCTTTCTTTATATCATCACAGCCTCCAAAGGTATTCGAATAAATGAAAAAATGTAATACTCGGGAAAAATGTGTTAGTGTAAAGAGTGTTTTTCGGGTGCAAATGTGTGCGAGGAAACAAAATTTAACCTTAGTGGTGTGTACCGGTGTACGGATGGCACAGTTGCCGAAGCACAAATTCCGCCTTTCCGATCCGAGTTTGATCTCGAAAATCTGAGGTCGCCAGTGCGATCGTCTCATCGAATCAAGTGGAAATGGTATAGACCGTTTGCTGATCCGACGGTCGGATCGTCCGGAAATCAGCAAGAAAACTAGTGGGACCCACGACTTAAGTGAATAGTAAAATGAATAGTAACCCCTGATTTCGGTCCCCTCTCGATCGGTCGTTGGCCATTTCACTGTCCAAAATCCAAACCTAGTAGTATGAGTAGACGATTTTAGCTAATTTTGACATTCTGAGCGCAATGGCGCTGACGGAATTTCCGTTTGACGACCCTGGAGTCTCGAAAAGGGTGATAAACTGTATAGTTAGACAGTAATTATGGATCGAGATTTTATCCGGTCGTTTCGTCGAAAAACAAAATTAGCTACCTGATAGGTTTCGTCGAGCCGGACGTCGTGGCGAAGTCCGTTTTTCGATTTGACGACTAAACTACTTCGAAAAGCATGAAAAACGGTGAAAAACACGTTACCTTGCGGAAAGACCCTTATATTTTATGCTCCGAAATCCGTGCCACTTCATGGAGAGGGACTGAGATGCGAAATAAGTTTTTTTTGTAAGGGACTAAAAAGCAATTGTGCAACAATGCACTACTTAAGACCTACACGGGTTAGGGTTTCTTAAACCCTGAAGCCTCAACCCAGCAGCCGCCAGCTCAACTGCACCCACTCCCTCTGTCGCACTCCCCGGAGGTAGCGCAGCGGCCACCGCCGCCTCGTCGCCGGAGAAGAAGGGAACCAAGAAAACCTCCTTCATCTCGGTTGGAAGGTTGGTGGTCAGCTACCAGAGACCCAGGGTGGCTCCGAGCTTCAGCTGAGGACTCCTCTGTGACTGAGAGACCGAGCCCGAGTGGCGCCGACGTCGGCCGCCGCCGTGCGCCGCCGCGGGAGCATCTCTTCTTCCTTGGTTTTTTCGGCGAGGTTAGAGGTTGGAAGTTTTTAAGTTCTTTTGGCCTTTGGACCCTTTCATGCATTTTCTGACATTGAGCGAATCCTTCCTGTGAAGCCTGAGCCGCCGCCGTCGACCCCATCGCCGGCGGGAGCGACTTCTTACCGGAAGTTGATAATTGGCCGAACTTGGGCGCCGCCTTCATCCGGCCGTTGAACTCAAGATCAGAGACGTTGGGATCGTTCCCCTCGTCGACTGCAGCCTACTTCCGAAGTTTGAGGATCATCGGGCAAGGATCCAAGCCGGTCGAGCCTGCCCTAGGTTCGGGTGAAAGTGGTCCTCCACCGATCTTCGCCGTCCGGTGCCGCCGCGCACCCGCGCCGCCGGCCACCACCTCAGCAAGCTCCGTGGAGTCGAGGGGGACAGTTTGGTCTAAGTTGCGGCGGCCCAGGAGCCGCCGGCCGGAATCCGCCATTAGAGGACCCCGTTTTCACCGAGTTGGGTTGGGTTTCGTCTCCGGCGATCGCCGCCGCTCCCTGCCGCCGCGTTGTGGCTCAGGTTAGTCGATTGGGTCGTTTAGGGAATTTTCATGCACTTGCATGAAGATTTTAACGTCGGGTTTTTGTTCTTTGTAGTTGCACCATCTTTGCAACCGAGCTCTTGCTCCGGCCGCCGCCGACGCCTCTGGACTCCGGCCAGTCACACAGGTGAGTTGTATGGACCCTGTGCAAGGTTTCCATCAAGTTGTTTTGGCCGAAGGGTCTCTGTAAACCGAGCTCTAACCTTATACTTAAGGTGTCCAAATTTGGATTCTTTTCCGGCCGCCGCCGCCTCCGGCCGCCGGCGCTCTGCTCGGCAGGGACCAACCATCTTCTGAGACCTATATATAACTGATGCTCACTCTTGTTTGTAGACTGAGCAGGGGTTGTGCTGGACTTGGCCAAACCGAGCCTTGGGTCTTGTGTGGTGTTGCTCCGGCGATCTCTCCGGCCAGTCCCCGGCAGGTTTCAGGTGAGCATCTCACTTCTCAGTTGTTTATATACATGATGCTCCAGTTATAGCTCAGTTATATTAGGTACATAGCGTCAAGTAGTGAAGATGTGATTTGTGCCCTAAGTGTTCTTGGGCCAACTTTGCCCCCGGGTCACGTGCCAACCCAAGTCTGTGAGCACGAGCTTCGTCTCGTCGAAACGGACGCGCTGAAACTTACGGCGTTGTCTTTGGTTTCCCAGATTGCGAGAACGGATCGAAACAGTTGTTCAAATTAATGTAATTATGGAATTTTGAATGTATTAGGTACCAAAATGTAATTTAGCGCGCTGGCTGTCTTTGGACAGTAATTACATACCTTTTAGTTGTTTTGTTGAATTCCGTAGGCTCTTGTTGAGCGGGAATCGGATACGGTTCCGTAAATCTGCGAAATCGTCGGTTTTACGGTTTCCGGCGCGAGTTTTGTGGCAACGTCACAACACAGGAGATTGTAATCTACCTTTGTCTACCCGAACATCTAGTTTATGATGTTTAGAGTCAGCGAGTGTAGTTCGGCAGATTTGGATATTTCTAGACCGTCGGCGGGTCATGATTGGAGGTCCAATAGATTTTCGGGAATTTCGGTTTAAGCCTAGTTTCGGCTAAGTTCCCCGTATTAGCGACATGTTATTGTAGTGTTGTCAGGATGGGTATGAGTGAGTCTAGTTCTGACTACAGTTCCTATTCAGGGCCCAGCTGTTCAGCACCAGCCGCCCAGTAGTCTAGCGAGAGCTCGGGATCGGCCTACATTCAGGTGGCTCGTTCGACTGACTTCGAGGTGGGTTTTTATTTTGAGACTTAGTGTCGGGCTTCCGACGGTTGCAACTACTTTTGGTTATGCGTTTAACTGTGCTAACGTGGATAGTCTCTATGGTCCTCGCTTTTGAGTTATACTTGGTATATTTGGTGATCTTTATGGTTCATTACTATCGATTTTATCTGGTGTACTTGGTTACTATGCTCGAGGCTGCAGCACGCGCACCCATGGTTTGGCCACCGCAAAGGGTGCGCTTTTCCGGAAAAGTGGTCTATGACCCGTGTAAACCCACGAGGTGACGTAGTGGGGCCCCTGTAGTTGTGGGGTTTTGAGGCGCCAAGGTGCGAGCGGTGGCTCTTTGTGAGCGGTGGCTCTTTGTGAGCGGTGGCTCTTTGTGAGCGGTGCGACCCGTCGGTGTAGGTGTCCGACGTGGTCAGGTGTTGCAGGTACAGGTGTTCGTGTGTTCTTTTCCCTCTTGGGAGGGTGGTTGCTCCGGATAGCTTTACGGTTGGCTTTACTACTTTTCCTGCTTTGTTATTGTGTTATCGTGTCACTGACTTCCCACTCCGTGATAGGTTCTTTCAGGGGTGAGGGCTAGGCGACGGTGAGGCCGAGTCAGGAGCCTACGGGTCCTTTGAGGTCCCAGACTGTATCTTTCCTCCTTGTCGCATTTCATTTCCTACTTGTAGACTGTTGTGTGGTTCTCAATACCCTCGTGGGGTCGGTGTGGATGTCGGAACTTTACTATTTGGATTTGTGGATGATGTTTGAGTTCTTATCTCTGTTCGCCCGTTTCCAAAAAAAAGAAAGAATGAAAAAGAAAAGGAAAAGAATTGCGAAAACAGATTTCAAAACTTGGGTGTCGTGTGGGCGCCGTTTTCAAAACCCTGTGGATTTATGGATTTTAGAAAACGGATTTCAAAACCTGAGTGTCGTGTGGGCACTGTTTTAAAAACTCTGTGGATTTATGGTTTTCGAACTGTTTTAGAAATCTGGGTGCCGGGTGGGCACCGCTTTTAAAATTATGGATTTATCCTTTCAAATTGGTCGGCCTTGAGAATGGGTATGTTGTTGTAAGTGTTGAGAAATGTTGTGATTGAATAAACTACTATGATTGCATGTTGTATTAGCCGCGACGCCGTGCATATACAGAGGAGACTCTGTCCGTTTGCAGGGTGATTCCGTGTATGCGGCGGGTCTGGGCACGCACCGGGGAAGAAGGAATTTCAAAAAAAAATTGATACGCAAAACAAATCCTTTTTCGTTGATTGTTTCCGCTGAATGAAACCCCGGGGCGTGACAAAAAATATTTTAGGTAAACATAAATAGATAATAAGATTTTCGTTTAAAATTAGAGACGGTAAATCTTGGGGAGAATAGGTAAGAAGTAAATCTGAAATATAATAAATTCCTGATTGCTATTCAGGAACATGGAACCAAAATTTTAGTATATTACCAAAAAAACAACAAATTTAAGCACTAAACAGGGAAATAAATATCTAATATATATATATATATATATATATATATATATATATATATATATATATATATATATATATATATATATATATATATTATTAATTTCATATTCAATATAAATAGATTGAAAAACTAACAGAGAAAGAAAGACGGAAAATGGAAATTAAACTGGCGAAGGCAATGGAACGTTGCATCAAACTAAAATCTAGAAAAAAGGGAGGCTCAAATAAAAGGACTTCATCAAGTGGAGCATTAGATAAAATAAAGCAAGCTAAAATATCCAGATTTTTATCAAGTGTACTGTCAGGCAATCGATTGACAATAAGAATTGCACCAAGAATTGCTTATTTTCCCGTGAGATGCAAAACACAGCATGATGCAAAACATAGCATGAAGTGTAAGCCAACTTGAGCTACTTATGCATATATGTTTACAGAAAGAGAGACAGAGAGAGAGAGAGAGAGAGAGAGAGAGAGAGAAGAAAAGAGAGAAAAAGAAACAGACCTCATTGGCAACCAAGAGAATTCATGTATTGTAGTAACCATGATTTTTGAAACTGAATTTTTAAAGTTTAAATAATTTTCGGAATTAATTAATTGGCAAAAATAGATTATTAATAGTGTATATGTGGCCCAAGATATTGACTTTTGATCGGAGTTTGATCTCAAAAATCTGAGATCACCAGTGCGACCGTCTCATCGAAACAAGAAAAATTTATATTCATATGTTCTCAATCCGACGGTCGGATCTCCCGAAAAACAGCGAAGAAAAAGAGGACCCACAACTTAAGTTGTGAATAGTAACCCCTGATTCCGGTCCCCTCTCGACCAACGTCGGCCGATTCACTGTCTAAAATCCAGACATAATAGTATGAGTAGTCAATTCTAGCTAATTTCGACATTCTGAGCACAGTGGCACTGACGGAATTCGCGTTTGACGACCCTGGTACATCGGAATGCGCCCCCAACAGTGAAATTCACTATATATTATGGCCCGAGAATTTTTAGGAGCACCGAATCAAGAAATAAAATATGCTACTTGAAAGGTCTCGACGAGCCGGACGTCGTGGCGAAGTCTGTTTTTTTATTTGACAGCCCGAGCATCTCGAAATGCGTGAAAATGCTAAAAAATTGCGTATTTTTGCGAGAAACCCTACTTTTCTTGGATCAAATAAATTGAGGCTTATAGGTTAGGGTTCTTATTGCAAAATGGACCTACAGTAGGGGTCTTAGGGCTAGAGGGTGTTTGTGCAGGGACCTAAGAGCAGTTTTTGCAAAAAAAAAATACACATGTGCCCGTTGTGGCTTTTGGGTTGCTTCGTGGAGAGGCGTTTGAAGAATCCCAGGGGACTCCTTGTAACTGAAAACATGCCATTTAAGCTCTCCAAACGCCAGAGTTCCTCCTGAATCCGAAGTTGCCGAGGATGAGCCAAGACGTTAAGTTTCTTCCTTGAACTCGGTGGAGAAGGAAGCCAGCTTTCGGGGTCTTCTTCCAGAGCACTCCGAGGACTCCCTCTGCTCCCAGAAGCTGAGCCCTGGTGACCCCGGGCTTGCCGTGGGCTCGCGTTGCGGGGAAGGGGTGAACCGGCTTCTACCTTTCTTCTCCAACTCCGGCAAGATAGGTTTCCCAATTCCTCTGGTTTTTAGCACCCGAGACCCTTGGAAGTCGACTCTGTAGAGTCTATAGATGCTCCACGTCAAGTCCCAACTCCTGGTATGTCCCCGGTTGCCGGCGGGAGAAAGATCTTCGCCGGAACCCTAGGAAGCTCCGCCGCGGCCGTGCGTCGCAACCTCTGGTCCAAACGCCGAACCAAAATGGTGGGTTTGGACTGTAGTACATGAGGATCACTTCCACAAAATTTGAGGGAGTTTGGTCGAGTGAGCGCGTTGCAGATCGAAACACTAGTTTTTTCGGGTTTTGAAGCTTCGGCCGAGCTTCTTGCTCCGACGCCGGCGTCGCTCCCCATCGCCGGACACTTGGCCGAGAGGCTTCATGGGACCATTTAGAGTCCAACCATGCATTTGCATGTCAACCATGCAGCCCGGGTGGAGATCCACCATTGTTGGTGGAGGCTCGGGCCGGGCTTGCACCACCGCCGCCGCCGCCGCCGCCGTGTCCTGTCGCCGGGCACGGGTCCAGGTGAGTTCGTGGGGATGAGATGCACCTAGTGGTGCTGGTGGTTGAGGCCCAGAACCCAGAAATAGCAAAATGCCATTGTTGGGTCTTTGAAGCTTCATCTTCCTCCTCTTGCTGCGGCCAACCGAGGGTGCGGGGTGAGCCCAGAATTGCTGGGAAAGCTTCGGCTGCCTCGAAGAATATTTCCATCCATCTTTGGAACCCTCTGGTTGCAGGTTTTAGCATGGTTAGTGGTTAGTGGTTAAAGCTTGTAAGTTAAATATATGCGCACACCAGATGTTTGATAGAATGCCCCATTGAACCCGAAATAAAAATTGGCCACTGTTAGGCATCCAGCAAAGCATCAGATGTCTCCACATGATCCACTGAGCTTGATGCTCACTTCAGATCCGATTTTTGGGCTGAGTGGATTTGTGTGGAGCATTTTTGTAAATTAGAGAGCAAGGTGGCTTGGATCCTTTGATCCAGCAGCTTCTGGGTTGCACAAATGCAAGCACTGGAATCCCTATGATGTCCAGAGATAGATGATCAACTTTGTTTGGGGTTTGCACAAACAGAAACCCAAGATTTAATAAACAAAGCCTTAAATGGGTTTATTAAGCTAAGGGGCTGTTTTGGGCTGAGTGAAACTTCGCGGCTGTGAGCTTTTGGCTATTTTGGGGTCACTGAACGCGATGCTTACCCTAGTTTTTGCTTTGGTCGTGTCGAAGAATTAAAAATGCATTAAAGCCTTTGTTAGTATAGTAAGTCATGGCCCGAAGTTTTTCTCGGGATCCGTGCTACTGCCAAATGGTGAGCACGGTGTTCAGCAAGTCGAGGGCCACCTACTGGTGGTGACGGATTGTTAAAATAATGTTCCAATAATTAGAATGAGCTAAAACGGCTCTCAAGTACGCGTAAAAATGCGATTTTTAGAAACCCTAGGGGTCTAAACGCAATTGTAACCTCACGTGCTGTCTTGGGCAGTGTGTCCATGATCTCTAAGCTTTTCGTTAGGGATCAAACGGCTCTCGTTGAGCAGAAATTGATTATTGGTCCGTAAATCGGCAAAATCGTCGGTTTAACGGCACCCCGGTGGTAATCACGCAATTCGAGGAATTGCGGCAATTATGCCTTGCTGTCTGATGTGTCCCAGTAGAATCTGGTTGAGCCAGCGGCATAGGGTTGATGCCCGTATCTCCCGGGAATCTAAAATGAATTTTCGGGAGGGGTATTTTGGTAAATTTGGCGTCAATCTGGAAAAGATCCAGGTTAAGTAAGAATAGTGAGTCTGTGGTTTGGGTATGTGTGAGTTGTTCCCTGATCAACATCTTTGATTCAGGTTGGCACGGTTTGACTCTAGTCTTCGAGCATTCCGTTGGTGTTGTCAAATCGCCCGCAAACAGGTGGGTTTATCTTCGGTCCGGGCTTTATCTCTTCGGCCCTCTGGGGTACCTTAATTGGTCGGACCCCTGTTCTTGTGGTAGCCCAGATTCTATATTTGAGCATTCTTTCCGTTGATTGGTTATTATCAGTTTATATCTAGATTTTTATATCATGCTTGATTATATCTAGACACTTATCCTGCCTGATTGGTCATCTAGTTTATACTTGGACACTTTTCGTATTGGATTGGTCATCTAGCTTATATCTTGGACTTTTACCATGCCTGATTGGTCATTAGCTAGCTATTAGATATTTACTATGTTCTCAGTATACCTTGGACTTTTGCCATACCTAATTGGTCACTAGCTAGCTATCAGATATTACTATATTTCTCAGTATATCTTGGATATTACTCTTGTACAGACAGTCATTGTTCCTTGCATTCAGTATTGCATGAGATGAGATCAGATTGGCTTTCAGTTATTGCATCCCTGTGGGGATTTCTAGCATTTTGCCGATTATCCGGTCTGTGGACCGTGAGCTTGAGCATTAGCATTATGATCGTTGTTCACCTGTTGTTCACTCGCGTACGCTGTGAGATTGATCCCCCACATTGCGTTCTTTACCGGTAAAGGGTCTGGTTGACCCGTGAGTTATCCCCCTTTTGCTGTATCACTGGGTACGGGGGAGCCCCTTTGCTGTACCGATATGAGGAAACTCTTAGCTGTACCGTTAGGTACGAGGATCCTCGCGGCTATATCAATGGTACGGGGTTGCTGTTCAGCTTTGGCTAGGTGGAATCCAGTATGGTTGTGGTTGATGGCTTTGATTGGGTATTTGATTATTCTACCATTGATGCATTGTTTACCTGCTTAGCATGCTTAGTAATTGTACTCTGTTGATTGGTCAGTTTCTTGATTCAGTGTCTATATCAGCATGCTCTTATTATGATAGTTCAGTACCCTGTTATGCTCAGCACTCTATTCATGAGTATTCAGTTATCAACTTGTTATACCTGCCTTACCTACTGATCTTTTACTATCCGCTAATTATTGTATGCCAGTAGGTACGATTAGCTATTTCTCGGCTCGTCGTGCCCATTGGGATACATGTACAGTGTATCTCACACCCCCTGGGTGACCATTTTTCAGGTCGGTTGGGTGCTGGGATGTCGGGACGTGTTGGTGAGGTTTCGTGATAGCAAATGACCCGTGGCAGCCGTTAACTTTTATTCTTCCGCATATATATGTAAAGTTGTTGTAAATGTTAAATAATAATCTTTTGTAATCTTTTATAGTTAGTGTGTAGTTTAGCCTACTCTGGTATTGGCTGTAAGTGCTTAGCCGTGCATGTATAGAAAAGGCTCAATCCAAGGAGATTGGGAATTTTCTATATTTGTGGCGGTCTGTCGTGCCCTGGCTTACTTTTAAACTCTGATTAAAAAAAAAAAAATTTAGACTCTATTTTCGAACTCGAGGCATGACAGATTTTATGGTATCAGAGAAATAGGAAGACGATGCCTAGTTTTGGTTAGGAACGAACCCTAGGATGACTTGTGTTCACGAGAGAGCGCAGAGTATTGGCATAGTGGATTAGAGCTCAGGTGTGTTCACACACAGTTGAGTCTCGTTGTTGTGATTATGAGCGGCGTTCGTACGCGCTCTGGGCTTGGGGTTGTTGCTAGTGCAGGGTTAACCGCGGTCATGGTGTTGGCCGTGGGCTTGAAGTTCCAGTGGAGCCAGAGGGCTCGGATCAGTTATAGCGGTTGAAGGTCAGACCACCGCTTTTGCCGTAATCGTCTAGGAGATGGCACAATAGCAGATGACTGCTATTATTGCACCGGCCCCACCGCTAGCCCAGAAGCTTGAGGAAGTTGTTGATCCTTCAGTTGTCCCTGTGTCATATGATACAGTAGCTTAAGAGCCCGATTGTAACCCTGGTTTGGGTTGGATTCAAATTTTGGCCCCATCGGATTTTGTGGACCGACTCGGACTCTCCTATGAGTAGCCAGGGTGGCATTCGTGACCACGAGGTGGTAGTGACCCTTGAAAGAGGTTATGTCATCAGCACAGAGACTGTGATCGGAGGTATGTGATATACCTTCTGATGGGAGTTGTGTCCCCAACTAGATGTTGGCGACAGATCTATGGTATTTCGCTTTTCTTTTGGTAAGCACGTTGGCTGTAGACAACGTACTGTCGAAAGAACTGAGGGAATACTCTGCCCTGTAAAAGGGAATATCAGATTGGGTCTATTTGTGTAGCTTTTGAAGTTCTTGATACCTTGTGACTGATTGTCACTGTAAGTATTGTGAACATGTTAAAGACTTATTAGTATTTTGGTTAAGTTAAAGTTTCGGGGATGAAACTTCTTATAAGGTGTGGGTGATGTAGTAACCATGATTTTTGAAACTGAATTTTTAAAGTTTAAATAATTTTCGGAATTAATTAATTGGCAGAAATAGATTATTAATAGTGTATATGTGGCCCAAGATATCGACTTTTGATCGGAGTTTGATCTCAAAAATCTAAGATCACCAGTGCGACCGTCTCGTCGAAACAAGAAAAATTGATATTAATATGTTCTCGATCCGACGGTCGGATCTCCCGAAAAACAGCGAAGAAAAAGAGGACCCACAACTTAAGTTGTGAATAGTAACCCCTGATTCCGGTCCCCTCTCGACCAACGTCGGCCGATTCACTGTCTAAAATCCAGACATAACAGTATGAGTAGTCAATTCTAGCTAATTTCGACATTCTGAGCACAGTGGCACTGACGGAATTCGCGTTTGACGACCCTGGTGCATCGGAATGCGCGCCCAATAGTGAAATTCACTGTATATTATGGCCCGAGAATTTTTAGGAGCACCGAATAAAGAAAGAAAATATGCTACTTGAAAGGTCTCGACGAGTCGGACGTCGTGGCGAAATCCGTTTTTTGATTTGACGGCCCGAGCATCTCGAAATGCGTGAAAAATGCTAAAAAATTGCGTATTTTTGCGAGAAACCCTACTTTTCTTGGATCAAATAAATTGAGGCTTATAGGTTAGGGTTCTTATTGCAAAATGGACCTACAGTAGGGGTCTTAGGGCTGGAGGGTGTTTGTGCAGGGACCTAAGAGCAGTTTTTGCAAAAAAAAAAAAAAAACACATGTGCCCGTTGTGGCTTTTGGGTTGCTTCGTGGAGAGGCGTTTGAAGAATCCCAGGGGACTCCTTGTAACTGAAAACATGCCATTTAAGCTCTCCAAACGACAGAGTTCCTCCTGAATCCGAAGTTGCCGAGGAGGAGCCAAGACGTTAAGTTTCTTCCTTGAACTCGGTGGAGAAGGAAGCCAGCTTTCGGGGTCTTCTTCCAAAGCACTCCGAGGACTCCCTCAGCTACCAGAAGCTGAGCCCTGGTGACCCCGGGCTTGCCGTGGGCTCGCGTTGCGGGGAAGGGGTGAACCGGCTTCTACCTTTCTTCTCCAACTCCGGCAAGGTAGGTTTCCCAATTCCTCTGGTTTTTAGCACCCGAGACCCTTGGAAGTCGACTCTGTAGAGTCTATAGATGCTCCACTTCAAGTCCCAACTCCTGGTATGTCCCCGGTTGCCGGCGGGAGAAAGATCTTCGCCGGAACCCTAGGAAGCTCCGCCGCGGCCGTGCGTCGCAACCTCTGGTCCAAACGCCGAACCAAAATGGTGGGTTTGGACTGTAGGACATGAGGATCACTTCCACAAAATTTGAGGGAGTTTGGTCGAGTGAGCGCGTTGCAGATCGAAACCCTAGTTTTTTCGGGTTTTGAAGCTTCGGCCGAGCTCCTTGCTCCGACGCCGGCGTCGCTCCCCATCGCCGGACACTTGGCCGAGAGGCTTCATGGGACCATTTAGAGTCCAACCATGCATTTGCATGCCATCCATGCAGCCCGGGTGGAGATCCACCATTGTTGGTGGAGGCTCGGGCCGAGCTTGCACCACCGCCGCCGCCGCCGTGTCCTGTCACCGGGCACGGGTCCAGGTGAGTTCGTGGGGATGAGATGCACCTAGTGGTGCTGGTGGTTGAGGCCCAGAACCCAGAAATAGCAAAATGCCATTGTTGGGTCTTTGAAGCTTCATCTTCCTCCTCTTGCTGCGGCCAACCGAGGGTGCGGGGTGAGCCCAGAATTGCTGGGAAAGCTTCGGCTGCCTCGAAGAATATTTCCATCCATCTTTGGAACCCTCTGGTTGCAGGTTTTAGCATGGTTAGTGGTTAGTTGTTAAAGCTTGTAAGTTAAATATATGCGCACACCAGATGTTTGATAGAATGCCCCATTGAACCGGAAATAAAAATTGGCCACTGTTAGGCATCCAGCAAAGCATCAGATGTCTCCACATGATCCACTGAGCTTGATGCTCACTTCAGATCCGATTTTTGGGCTGAGTGGATTTGTGTGGAGCATTTTTGTAAAGTAGAGAGCAAGGTGGCTTGGATCCTTTGATCCAGCAGCTTCTGGGTTGCACAAATGCAAGCCCTGGAATCCCTATGATGTCCAGAGATAGATGATCAACTTTGTTTGGGGGGCTTTTTTTGAAATTGACCTTATGAAAATTTAAATTTTTGAAAATGACCCTGCAAAATTTAAATTTGCAAAAATGGCCCTCTTCCTGCCACGTCAGCCATCCATGTCAGCCGGGTCCGCCACGTCAGCTCGCCACAGCCGCTGGTGCGCGCGGGGTGGTTTAGTGAAACACGCAGAGTCGACCTGCGTGTTCTAAACACGCAGACTCGGCCTGCGTGTTTAGAACACGCAGGCTCAACCTGCGTGTTTAGCCTGCGTGTTCTAAACACGCTGACCCAGCCTGCGTGTTCTAAACACGCAGGCCGAGTCTGCGTGTTTAGAACACGCAGGCCGACTCTGCGTGTTTCACTAAACCACCCCGCGCGCACCAGCGGCTGTGGTGAGCTGACGTGGCGGACCCGGCTGACGTGGATGGCTGACGTGGCAGGAAGAGGGCCATTTTTGCAAATTTAAATTTTGCAGGGCCATTTTCAAAAATTTAAATTTTCATAGGGTCAATTTCAAAAAAAGCCTTAAATGGGTTTATTAAGCTAAGGGGCTGTTTTGGGCTGAGTGAAACTTCGCGGCAGTGAGCTTCTGGCTATTTTGGGGTCACTGAACGCGATGCTCACCCTAGTTTTTGCTTTGGTCGTGTCGAAGAATTAAAAATGCATTAAAGCCTTTGTTAGTATAGTAAGTCATGGCCGGAAGTTTTTCTCGGGATCCGTGCTACTGCCAAATGGTGAGCACGGTGTTCAGCAAGTCGAGGGCCACCTACTGGTGGTGACGGATTGTTAAAATAATGTTCCAATAATTAGAACGAGCGAAAACGGCTCTCAAGTACGCGTAAAAATGCGATTTTTGGAAACCCTAGGGGTCTAAACGCAATTGTAACCTCACGTGGTGTCTTGGGCAGTGTGTCCATGATCTCTAAGCTTTTCGTTAGGGATCAAATGGCTCTCGTTGAGCAGAAATTGATTATCGGTCCGTAAATCGGCAAAATCGTCGGTTTAACGGCACCCCGGTGGTAATCACGCAATTCGAGGAATTGCGGCAATTATGCCTTGCTGTCTGATGTGTCCCAGTAGAATCTGGTTGAGCCAGCGGCATAGGGTTGATGCCCGTATCTCCCGGGAATCTAAAATGAATTTTCGGGAGGGGTATTTTGGTAAATTTGGCGTCAATCTGGAAAAGATCCAGGTTAAGTAAGAATAGTGAGTCTGTGGTTTGGGTATGTGTGAGTTGTTCCCTGATCAACATCTTTGATTCAGGTTGGCACGGTTTGACTCTAGTCTTCGAGCATTCCGTTGGTGTTGTCAGATCGCCCGCAAACAGGTGGGTTTATCTTCGGTCCGGGCTTTATCTCTTCGGCCCTCTGGGGTACCTTAATTGGTCGGACCCCTGTTCTTGTGGTAGCCCAGATTCTATATTTGAGCATTCTTTCCGTTGATTGGTTATTATCAGTTTATATCTAGATTTTTATATCATGCTTGATTATATCTAGACACTTATCCTGCCTGATTGGTCATCTAGTTTATACTTGGACACTTTTCGTATTGGATTGGTCATCTAGCTTATATCTTGGACTTTTACCATGCCTGATTGGTCATTAGATAGCTATTAGATATTTACTATGTTCTCAGTATACCTTGGACTTTTGCCATACCTGATTGGTCACTAGCTAGCTATCAGATATTACTATATTTCTCAGTATATCTTGGATATTACTCTTGTACAGACAGTCATTGTTCCTTGCATTCAGTATTGCATGAGATGAGATCAGATTGGCTTTCAGTTATTGCATCCCTGTGGGGATTTCCAGTATTTTGCCGATTATCCGGTCTGTGGACCGTGAGCTTGAGCATTAGCATTATGATCGTTGTGCACCTGCTGTTCACTCGCGTACGCTGTGGGATTGATCCCCCACATTGCGTGTAGAAACCGTGATTTTTAAAATCCAAAATCTAAGCTTAAATAAATTCCTGGATTATTTAAATGGCAAAAATTAGAAATTAATAGTACAATAGTGGCCCTAAAATACAGACTTGTGATCGGGGCCTGATTTCGAAAATCCGAGATCACCATTGCGACCATCTCGTCGAAACATGAAAAGTTCATATTCACTTGTCGACAATCCAACTGTCGGATCTTCCGCAAAATAGCAAAGAAGAAAGGGTCCCACAACTTAAGTTGTGAATAGTAACCCTATATTTTAATTCCCTTTCTATGACTATTGGCCGATTTACTATCTGGAACCCTGACATAGGGGTATGAGTAGTCAAACCTAGCTGATTTCGACGTTCTGAGCACAATGGCACTGACGGATTTCGCGTTTGGCGATCCGGGTGCATCGAAGTGCGTGCGTCGGTTTGTGACCTACAAAACTAGATGGCCCGAGATTTTATACGAGCGCCAAACTAAGCAAACAAATAGGCTACTTGACAGGTCTCAACGAGCCGGACGTCGTGACGAAGTCTGTTTCGCAATTCGTCGAGCGGATTTTCTCGAAATGCGTGAAATGCACCGAAAAGGGGGTATTTTTGAGAAAACTATAATATTTTATGTGTCAAATTGTTAGGGACTAAAACATCAAGGTGTTGGGTGCATTTTGCACCTATTGTGAAGGGTTAGAGAACAAGTGTGAACTGAGTTGGGTGTTTTGCTCAAAGAATCTTTGTAATAAAGTGAAGTTGTCTCTTGGTCTTCTTGGCCCATGCACGAGGAGTCATTGGGGGCATCCGAAGCATCAACATCCCCTCTGGATTCTCCATAAGGTGCTCGGATTACTAAGGAGGCCAGGGGACTTCATCCTAGTAAGAGACACCCGAGAGAGAGAGAGAGAGAGAGAGAGAGAGAGAGAGAGAGAGAGAGAGAGAGAGAGAGAGAGAGAGAGAGAGAGAGAAGAAGAGGGTTGGAACCAAACTTCAACCTAGAGGTCTGGGAGG
Source organism: Tillandsia leiboldiana (assembly GCA_029204045.2). NCBI lineage: Eukaryota > Viridiplantae > Streptophyta > Magnoliopsida > Poales > Bromeliaceae > Tillandsia > Tillandsia leiboldiana. The sequence goes on from CM055072.1 coordinate 24,452,159, forward strand.
TCCCTGTGGTGATTTACTGCATCTAAGGATCACTGTGGAGCTAGCCGTGGCCGCGCGTGGAAGAGGAACCCATTCCGGCTTCCTCCATCTTCTCCGAATACGGCCAAGGTAAGGTTTTCCAAACCTTTGGTTGCATGAACCCGAGACCCCTAGCAGTAGACTCCTTAGGTGTCTAGGATGCTCCCTGCACAGCCCCGAGCCCCATGCATGCTGGGTTGCCGGCGGGAGAAAGCCCTCGCCGGAAATCTAGTATAACTCCGCCGCGGCCGTTCTCCACAGCCAGTGAACCAAATTAAAAACTAAAATGAAGGGTTTTTACTGTAGTACTTAGGGATCATCTCCACCAAATTTGGTGGAGTTTGATCAAGTGAGTTGGTTGCAGATCGAAACCCTAGTTTCGGGTTTTCTTGCTCTCAAGCCGAGCTTGCTGCTCCGGCGCCGGCAGGCCACTCCACCGCCGGCCACCTGTCCAGAAAGTTTCCTAGGAGTAAGGTGGTCCCATCCATGCATTTGCATGGCTTCCATGCAGCCTGAAATCCAGGGTGCCATGGATGACCCGAGAAGAGACCAAATTGCGGCCGCCGGTGTTCCGGCCATCTCCGGCAGGGATGGGATGGTCCAGAAGCTTCCTGGGATCAAATAGATCTCAGTCATGATTTATTTTGAAGCTTTTGGAGTCTTGGTGGAATTTCACCATTAGAGGTGAAGAAGCTCCAAACCGAGCTTGCTCCACCGCCGCCGCCGCCGTGCCCTGTCGCCGGGCACGGGTTCAGGTAAGTTGGTTTTGGGTTTTGGCAATTATTGGAGCAAGTGGTTGGGTCCCAGAAGCTCAGGTTGAATGGTCACCATTTTCGAAGCAAGAGCTTCATCTTCAACCTTGGATTCCGGCCAATCGAGGCTGTGGGGTTGGCCCAGACTTGCTGGGAATATTTTTTAAGCTCTAAGGAACATTTCCTTCCAAGTTATATGGGCCCAGGTGCAGAAATTGCTGAGATCAAGCTCGGGCATGGTTTAGGTACATGTTAAGCATTTGGTGCACCCTAGTTGTTTGATGAAATGCCTGAGAGAGGTTTTGTATGGAATTTGGCTTCGATTATAAAATGAAAGATGCTCCATTTTGTCCCCTGAGCATGATGCTCACTTCAGATCAAACATGATCTGTGTGGATTTAAGTATGAAGCATTGTGAACATGTTAGTGAGCAAGGTTGTTGGATCTTGGGATCCAGCAACTTCTGTGCTGCACTAGGGCAAGCACAGTGATTTTTGAGGTATTTTAAGCATGTGGTTCATGCAGAATTGGTTCTGGTTAAGTAAAAGTTGAGTTCTAATGTAATCAAGCTCTAGGAGGAATGTTTGGCTTGTTAAGGAATTTATTTTGGCGCATTTCGTGAAAGTTTTAAGTCTTGAAGATTGAAGATGAAAGAAGTTTGGATCATATACCTCAATCTCAAGAAAGAAGAATTCAAAAGGATCAGGTATGTTTAACTAATTATTTTTGGTGATCCGAATACTTCTTATAGTGTAGAAACACTTGGATGAATTTTTTATTGCATAAAAATCAAAAACTGGACATGGGACATGTTCAGGATCCGGATCAGACAATCCAATCCGGATCCCGAAGGGTGTTGGTTCATATGCAAATCCGATCCGGATCATAGCCAAATTCTGATCCGGATCCCGAACATTGGTTTTTGCTGAAATATATGAACGATCCGGATCGGGCATTTCAATCCGGATCCCGAACCTTTGTTTTTCTGGAAATTGTCTGTATCGTTACGGCAATCCGGATCGCCAAATCCGATCCGGATCGTCGTCATGTAAAATTTCAGAAAAGGTTAGTTTTTTATATTTATCTTCTTCCAATGGTTTCTAACCTATAAATAGACCCTATGATTCATTTTTTAGGGTACGGAAAAATAAGCCGAAAAAGATAAATCCACATATAGAGAAGAAAGGAAATCAATAGATTTAATTCTATGTTTCTTCATCTATATTGATTAATTTGATTCTAGGTTTTCCAAACTCAGATTTTGAGTAGAATCAAATTAATGAATACTTAGATGGTATTTCCGATCTATTTCTAATCTAAGTATTCGGCGGATTATCACCACCCAAAAACAACGATTTTCCCAAAATCGGCGCGTGGACTCGCGTGGCCTTGTGGATTCAAGGTGCAACCGCTTTCGTGGATTCGGAGCGAGGTACGTTCGTGGATTCGAGACGTGCTACTGGGTGAAGACTGTGGATTCGGTCGGACGTCGTGGATTCGACGTTGGATGCCGTGGATTCGGCGTTGGACGCAGATCGTGGATTCGAGACACATTGCGGAGCGAGCGGAGAAGATCAACTAGGAGCGTATGGAAAAGGTTGAGTCATAAGTGTGTACGGTAAATCACCTTGTACGTGTTTTAATTCTAGTGGATTTCGCCGTGTTATCGGTCCCGTGGTTTTTTACTCCGGTTTGGAGTTTTTCCACGTAAAAATCTTGCGTGTTATTTTTATTTCCGCATTGGGTTTTATTGCGCAACGATTTTTGAGTGTTTAAACGTTTACACCTATTCACCCCCCTCTAGGTGTTTTTTCCCCTATTTAGATCCATATTATACATAACCCATCAAGTGGTATCAGAGCGGGAATAGGGTTGTAAACAATGGTTGAAGGTGGAAACATCAACAGACCCCCTTTCTTTGATGGAACAAATTATGCGTACTGGAAAGTACGGATGAAAGCCTTTTTAATTTCCATCGACGAACGGGTGTGGCAATCAATTGAATTAGGATGGTCTAATCCAACTGAAATTATTGCTGATGTTCGCACCATCAAACCTAGGTCGAAATGGACCAAGGAAGAGGTTGATTCATCTTCTTACAATGGCAAAGGGATTAATGCTTTATTTAATGCTTTGTCACAAACTGAGTTCTCTCGCGTCTCTGCATGTGAGACTGCGAAAGAAATCTGGGATGTTCTTCAAGTTACGCATGAGGGAACTAACCTTGTGAAGATTCAAAAACTGCAAATGCTCTGTCACGCCCCCGGGGGTTTTTGAGTCTATCAAACCGGAAAATTGCGTGTATTATTTTTTTCTCTTAACAAAGTAACTTAAACCTCATCCCCGGTGCGTGCCAGACCGCCACATACACAAATTCTCTCTGCCCACGGACAGAGTCTCCTTTGTATATGCACGGTGTCTCATTTACAACATGTGTTTCATTTACAACATCATACATCAACCATCAACCATACAATAGACATACATCGTCAAACAGAGCACAGTAATTTAACTAATGTTTTAAAAGACCAGTGTCCACTCGACACCTTGTTATTTTTTTCAAGCGAGTTATTAAAGCGGCATCAACGTTTGGAAAGGATAAAACCAGCGGTTGCAAAACCCGTGCCCACACGGCACTTCGTTTTGAGAAAACATTTTCGAAATCATTTGGTTTATCATGAAAACATGCCGCGTATGAAAACATCACTAAAAGTACCAAAAGCATAAAAGTACACCTCATCCACAGCGCTAACTAATACATGTCCACGACTAATATGATCCACAAGCAAATTAACTATTTAAAGCATAAGGAAAACGAGATAAAAACCAAGTATCCTGACTACGGTCCTCGCGACGCCGTCTCACCGCCATCCCGGCTAACTCACCTAGTAATACCTGTCACGGAGTGGGTAAAGTCAGTGACAAACAAAGTAGATGTCTAAATATCAATAAGGGATAAGGAGCAAACCGATTACACCGGAACCTTTCGGTAAAACCCTGTACATAATTAAGCTGGGCACCAACCCCAGATTTATCAATTAAGTTGGGCACCAACCCCAGAGTACCTGTCGGAGAGACTAAAGTCTCCCCTCGTGCGCAAACACCTTTTTAATGCTTTTAACCTCTTCACGGTGCTGGTGTGCTATTTTCAGCTGGCGCGAAGAGGTCCTCACGGCTCCCACCACTTTGTGAGGTACACGGGTCAAAAAGACCACTTCTCCGGAAAAGTACACCCATGCGGAGGCCAATCCGCCTGTGTACGTGCAGCATCCGAAAACGGATTTGCCGAGATCGGCGTGTAGTGAGCACCGCGACCGCAGCCGCTTCAGTTGTTAGATAAAATACAATTATGCGAAAGGTTAAACTGTCCATCTACTTTATTAGACAAATTAAGAGCATTTTAATGATGACAGATGCACTTACTGCACTTGTTGCACTTATAGCAACCGTACCCACCTTGTTGAAGAGAAATCGGAACACCTGAATCCTTCTCACACCCCCGCTGCACACCTGGACATAAAGAAAGTCCGCAAGGATAACTATAGTCAAAAACGTGTACTAACATCCCAAAACAAAAGACCCAATTTACTCTTTTTGACGGAAAAGTCCAACACCGTCCGGGTTGACGAAAACCGGAATCCCGCGCCGCCGTCGCCGTCCGCCGGAGCCCCGCGCGGTTCGGAACCGCGCGGCGTGTCTCCGCGGGCGGCGCCCACGCGGCGCGGCGCCTCGCGCGGGTGCTGCCCGTGCGGCGGTCGCGCGACGCCCGCGCGGGTGCGGCCCCGCGCGGCGCCCGTACGGTGCCCGCGCGGCGCCCCGCGCGGCGCCCGCGCGCGGGGTTGCCCGCGCGGTTGCGGGTCCACGCGGGTGCCGCCCGCGCGGCAGCCGCGCGGTGCCTGTGCGGTCGCGGGTCCGCGCGGGTGCCACCCGCGCGGCAGCCGCGCGGTCGCGGGCCCGCGCGGGTGCCGCCCGCGCGGCGCCCGCGAGGGTACGACCAGCGCGGAGCCCGCGCGGTCCCATCGCCGCTTGCGGCGGCGATCGGTCGTCCGCGACTCTCCTCCGCGCGATGCCCTAGCGGCACCGCGCGCCTCCGCCGTCCGTTCCGTGCCCTAGCATGACGACGATGACGGCGACGGTGACGGATATGACGGAGAAACCCAAGAACTCAATCAAAAAGGACGACGGAAAAATCCCAAATAATTTATAACAATTATTTTACTAACTGAAGATCGACAGGAAGGTTGTCCGGTCGCGTTCTTGCCTTCGGTTCGATGTCCGGGAAGATCGGGCTCCTTCTCTTTCTTCCAGCTAGGGTTCCGTCTTTTCCTTTTTCTCTTTCTTTCTCTCCTCACCGGTTAGGGTTTTATTTTTCTTTTCTTTTCTTTCCGATAATCGGGATCCCTTATATAATTCGTATTATTTAATTACATATCTTTAATTAATTTCCTCTTTAATTCGTACGTAAGAAAATTCTATTTTCCGTCATCGGATAATTAATTAATTAATTAATTATCCCCTACGAGATAACCCACCTTATCTCCAACGGGTGCAAGATATTTTACACGGATTCCGATGCATGACTAATCACCGCATCACTAAGAATTCCGTTCCGGGAGATCCCGACATTGGATTTCAGATCCGATCGTACCGTCGGCCATCATTTTCCGCGCTCTATCGCAGAACAATATCAGCACCACACACTGGCCAACTTTTAAGAATTGAATAATTTTATTTTACTTAAAGGCTTAAATAATTACATGTGAGTCCAAAAGTACCCCTAAGGGCCGGATCACTACACCACTCACACTTTATAAAAAGTTTCGTCCCGAAACTTAAGTACAAACCCCACTAATCAATTCGGGAAAACATTCTCTCATCTTCGATTCCAGTTCCCATGTCGCCTCGCGCTCTTCGTGGTTGCTCCACTGGACCTTTACATAGGGGATTATTCGATTGCGCAACTTCTTGTCCTCTCTCGCCAAAATCCGCACCGGCGTCTCCTCGATGCTTAAATCCTCTCGCAACTCGATGGTGGAGGCATCCAAGGCATGAGAGGGATCAGCTAGGTACTTCCGGAGCATTGAGACAAGGAACACATTATGGACTCGTTCGAGGTTCGGCGGCAGGGCTAATCGGTACGCCACCGGTCCAACGCGTTCTAGGATCTCGAACGGTCCTACGTACCTCGGGCTTAACTTTCCCTTTATGCCGAAGCGTCGGTTCCCCTTGGAGGGCGAAACTCGGAGTAACGCATGCTCACCCACCATGAACTCTAAGTCTCGGCGTCTGTTGTCCACGTAGCTTTTCTGTCTGCTCTGGGCAGTCAGTAGCCTTTGTCTAATCAATCGCACCTTTGCTTCGGTCTCCTCCACCAAATCTGGGCCCAGAAACTTACGCTCACCCAAGTCGTCCCAGCATATTGGAGACCGACAGCGGCGCCCGTACAGGGCCTCGTATGGTGCCATCTGAATGCTGGCCTGGTAACTGTTATTGTAGGCGAATTCCACTAGGGGCAAACACCGTCCCCACCCTTCGCCCAAGTCCAAAACGCATGCTCGAAGCATGTCCTCCACAATTTGTATCACCCGCTCTGATTGTCCATCGGTCTGCGGGTGAAAAGCCGTACTGAAGTGCAACTTGGTTCCCATTGCTCGCTGCAGGCTCTGCCAAAAGTTCAACACAAATCGCGTGTCCCTGTGACGATCTCGGGAACCCGGTCACAAAATCCATGGTAATCATGTCCCACTTCCACTCGGGCACCGGTAAGGGTTGCAATTTTCCTGCCGGACGCTGGTGCTCGGCCTTCACCCATTGGCACACCAGGCAGTGTGCCACAAACCGAGTCACGTCTCCCTTCATTTTGGGCCACCAGAAGGTCTGTTTGACGTCCTTGTACATCTTCGTTCCCCCGGGGTGCGCTGCATATGGAGCAGTATGCGCCTCCCGCAGGATTTCCTCTTTGAGTTCCGGTAGATCCGGCACGCAGATTCGTCCCCGAAATCGTATCGTGCCGTCGGAGTTTACTGTGAAATCACCTTCTTGGTCGGCAGTTATTCTACTTCGCACCAGCTGGAGTTGGTCATCAGTCGACTGCCCCTCGAGAATTCTGTCAAGCAAGGTAGGTCTGACCACCAGTGTCAGAAGTTGTGCGGCTGTACCCGCCGGTACTACTTCTAGTCTTAATCACGAAAATTCCGCAATCAGACTATCTTGCTGGGTGATGGCACTTACCCCTGCCTCCTCGGCCTGCCCCTTGCGGCTCAGGGCGTCGGCCACCACGTTTGCCTTTCCCGGGTGGTAGTGGATCGTTAAATCGTAGTCCTTCAATAGCTCGAGCCACCGTCTTTGTCGCAAATTTAACTCCCTTTGGGTGAAAAGGCACTTAAGGCTTTTATGATCTGAGTACACATTGGAGTGTGCCCCATACAGGTAGTGTCTCCAAAGCTTGAGGACGAACACAACCGCTGCGAGTTCCAAATCGTGCACGGGGTAATTCCGCTCGTATTCCTTGAGCTGCCTTGACGCATAGGCTATAACCTTTCCCCGTTGCATGAGTACTCCACCCAGTCCGTTTCACGACGCATCGCAATACACTTCATAATCCTCCCCTGGTTCTGGCAGGGCGAGAATCGGGGCTCGCGTCAATCTATCCTTGAGCTCCTCGAAGCTCCTCTGACATTTGTCCGTCCAGATGAACTTTTCCCCCTTTCTAGTCAAACGGTTTAAGGGGGTGGCTATCTTGGAGAAACCCTCCACGAAGCGCCGGTAATACCCGGCTAATCCCAGGAAGCTTCGAATCTCCGTCACCGTCGTCGGTTGGGGCCAGTCCGTCACCGAATCTATCTTCTTCGGATCGACTGCGACTCCAGCCGCCGAGATTACGTGCCCCAAGAAGCCGACCTCACGGAGCCAAAACTCACATTTTTTGAGTTTGGCGTAGAGTTTCTGTTCCCGTAGGGTCTGGAGGACTGTGCGCAGATGTTCTTCATGTTCCTCGTCTGTACGGGAGTAGATGAGGATATCGTCGATGAAGACCACCACGAATAAGTCCAGGAAGGGTTTGAATACCCTGTTCATCATGTCCATGAACACCGCCGGGGCATTTGTGAGCCCGAACGGCATTACTGTAAATTCGTAATGGCCGTAGCGAGTCCGGAAAGCCGTTTTGGGGATGTCCTCCCCCTTAACCTGGACCTGATGATAGCCCGACTGCAGGTCAATCTTTGAAAACACCGTCGCCCCCTGTAGTTGGTCGAAGAGGTCGTCAATCCTTGGCAGGGGGTACTTGTTCTTAACGGTGACCTTATTTATCTCCCGGTAGTCGATGCACAACCGGAGACTTCCGTCCTTCTTCCTCACAAACAGGACGGGCGCGCCCTAGGGTGACGCGCTAGGTCTGATGAAACCCTTATCCAAAAGGTCCTCCAACTGTGCCTTGAGTTCCTTCAACTCCGCGAAGGCCATCCTATACGGTGCCTTGGTGATGGGTTTGGTGCCGGGAAGCAACTCAATAGGGAAGTCGACCTCTCGTTCCGGCGGCATTCCGGGGAGCTCCGCCGGAAATACATCCGGAAATTCCTTTACCACTGGAATTTCGGAAGGCGAGGGAACGGGTCGGGTGGCTAAATCTACCGAGGCTAGATAGGCCACGCACCCACCCTCTATCAGCTTCCTAGCCCGCGACACGGAGATGACGGCTAAAAGGGAAGTACTTTTACACGCCAGGTAGACGTGTTTCGGGAATCCCGATTTCTGTAGTCGTACCTGACGTTTCTCGCAATCGATTAGCACCTGTCACTCGATAAGCACATTCCCTCCGAGTATCCCCTCGGATTCTCTTACCACTAAGTCTCAAATGTCGGATCGTTGGCGCTAACCACTAACCCCAAAAGCCTGAGCTTTTAGAGGTGCGCATCCGATTCACTTAAAGCGGCATACTCCGTACCACAGATCTCGACCAGACCCAACCCACCTGGATGTTGGGTCTATCGTCGGGCCTCTTGCCGTTAGGTCTATTGCGGACCGCAGCCCACCTACCTATTGGGCTCACCCAACCCAACTCACTAGTCCCCTGGGTCTATTGTCTGAAGGCAGGAAGTTGGACCTATTTGACTCATAAACAAAGGGCCAACACCAAAGACAACCAAGTCTTCGCATCCTTATTGGGCAGGAAGGTACAGAGCATTTGCTCCTAAGGGTTCTCCCGGGGTCAAGACCAACATTACCTTCGAAAGGGGTCTTTCCTACTACTACTTCCCTCGGGTAGTGCGTCCTTTGTCGTGTCGTCGCATAAGATCTCTCATCCGTGTCGCGACTCCGAAGAATCATTCCCGGGTTTGGGGCAGTAAAAACGGAACTGTCCCAGTTTGTCACGTTAGAAGCAAAGGTCGTGCTTTCGGAATGAATAATTTCCCCTGGGTGCTCCTCTGTAGATGATGCATGGCCGGTCTCCGCTAGAAAATCCCCCTCCTGAGAAGGGCTGGGGTCGTTTGTCCATGTCGTACTCCGAGTCCTCTTGTCGGGCGCGCGTCACCTCGAATCCGCGCTCCACTATGGTGGCCCTATCCACCACTTTCTGGAAGGTGTGGAGTTCCACTACTCGCACGACTTCGAAAGTATTGCTCCGCAATCCGTCTACGAAGAGGCGGGCTTTGTGTGCTTCATCCCTTATAACAACGGAAACACAATTGGCCAACCTTACATATTCTTGTCGATACTCCATGACGTATCGATTCCCCTGTCTGATGTGTTTCAGGTTCCATGCGGTGTCTTCGGATATTGGGGTGGTCGGCCCCCGTCGGGAAAGTCATTCCCGGGTTATGGCTAGGGTCGTTTCGGCCCCCGGCAGGCTCATGATCCTTCTGCCGGGTGAGTGGAACGGCCAATTCCCGCCCCACCATAGTGGTCATATCGATCACTTCTCGGTAAGCAGGTAGGCCCACCATCGGTATTACCCGATTAGTGTCGCTATGTGGACCACCCTTGTGAAGGCGAGCCTGGTGGGGTTCGTCTTTCCTAACAAAAAGGGGAGAGCGCTAAGCCATGTCGCGTAATCCGTTGTTGGAGTAGCCGATTCTCCACTGCTGCCGGAACCGTCGTATCCTCTTCTGCACCATCGATTGAAGAGCGGCTTCGGGCCATCAACCGTTCAAACAAAGAAGCCAAGTTAGCCCTAAGGTTATCACCATAGCACCTAGACTTACAAACACACCTACATTAAATCCCCTTTTTCCCCGTACTCTCACGTACTACCGCACCTACACCTTGGTTATCTCATGTCCAATTTGCTTGTGGCACCTTACACTGTGGATGTGGATCACGTCTACTATGGTTATGGTTGTTTTCTCTGATACCATTTAATCTGTCACGCGCCCGGGGGTTTTTGAGTCTATCAAAGCGGAAAATTGTGTGTATTATTTTTTTCTCTTAACAAAGTAACTTAAATGTCACGCCCCCGGGGGTTTTTGAGTCTATCAAAGCGGAAAATTGCGTGTATCTTTTTTTTTCTTCCTTAACAAGGTATTTTAAACCTCCTCCCCGGTGCGTGCCAGACCGCCACATACACAAATTCTCCCTGCCCGCGGACAGAGTCTCCTTTGTATATGCACGGCGTCTCATTTACAACAACATACATCAAACACCAACCATCAACCATACAATAGACATACATCATCAAGCGGAATATTAAAGCGGCATCAGTGTTTAGAAAGGATAAAGCCAGCGGTTGCAAAACCCGTGCCCACACGGCACTTCGTTTTGAGAAAACCTTTTCGAAGTCATTTGGTTTATCATGAAAACGTGCCGCATAAGAAAACATCACCAAAAGAACCGAAATATAAAAGTACACCTCATCCACAGTGCTAAGTAATACATGTCCACGAATATTACGACCCACAAGCAAATTAACTAAATTAAGCGTAAGAGAAATGAGATAATAAAAACCAAGTGTTCTGACTACAGTTCTCGCGACGCAGTCTCACCGCCCTCCCGGCTAACGCACCTCGTAACACCTGTCACGGAGTGGGTAATGTCAGTGACAAACAAAGTAGATGTCTAATATCAATAAGGAAATAAGGAGCAAACCGAATACACCGGAACCATTTCGCTAAAACCCTGCACATATTAAGCTGGGCCCCAACCCCAGATTTATCAATTAAATTGGGCACCAACCCCAGAATTATCAATTAAATTGGGCACCAACCCCAGAATTATCAATTAAATTGGGCACCAACCCCAGAATATTTGTCGGAGAGACTAAAGTCTCCCCTCGTGCGCAAACACCTACTTTGATGCTTTTAACCTCTTCGCGGTGCTGGTGTGCTATTTTCAGCGGGCGCGAAGAGGTCCTCATGGCACCCACACTTTTGTGAGGAACACGGGTCATAAGAGACCACTCTTTCGGAAAAGTACACCCATGCGGAGGCCAATCCGCCTGTGTACGTGCAGCATCCGAAAACGGATTTGCCGAGATCGGCGTGTCATGAGCACCTTCAATTGTTAGATAAAAACACAATTATGCGAAAGGTTAAACTGTCCATCTACTTTATTAGATAAATTAAGAGCACTTTAATGATGATAGATGCACTTACTGCACTGGTTGTATTTACAGCAACCGTACCCACCTATTTGAAGAGAGATCGGAACACCCGAATCCTTCGCGCACCCCCGCTGCGCGTCTGGACCTAAAGAAAGTCCGCACGGATAACTATAGTCAAAAGCGTGTACTAACATCCGAAAACACCAGACCCAATTTACTCTTTTCGACGGAAAAGTCCAACAAAACTCAATCCTCAACCGATAGCCCACTCGGGACGTCAATGGTTAGACCAAGAAGGCCCCGGCGGCGAAAATGATGAGAGAAGAGACCCGACGGCGCGCCCCCGACAATTTCGTCGAGGCGCGGAGCGTCGGCGAAATCGGCACCCAACAAAATAAAACAGTGACCAAAAAGATCCCAAGTTGCCATGCCAAGAAAACCGCGGAGATTGTGATCCCAACGGTGAAGACGGCGCTCAAAACGGTGGAAAAACGGACAAAAACGGAGCAAATGAACTTCGGGCTGTCGGTTGGTGCACGGGGGCAACCGTGCACCGGGTTCACGGCGTCAGGCGGCGGTGGCATGCGCCGGGTGCACGCAGGAGGCATGCACCGCGCATCTCGGGCCGGGCCGGTGCACGACCCGAGCGTGAACCGGGTCCTTGCCCTTCGGCCGCAAGCGCTTGCGCCGGGTGCACGCATGAGGCGTGCACCGCGCGCCTTGGGCCGGGCCGGTGCACGAAACCGTGCACCGGGTCTGGTGCTTCCGACGCTGCGGGCATGCACCGAGTGCACGCCTGGACCCGTGGACCGTGCTGTACGGACAAGCACAGTAAACCCTAATTTCGCGGTTTTCTTCGCCGTTTTCGCTCCCGTGCGACTCCGGCGAAGACCCCGCGACCATGGTAACGACGGCGGCGGCCTCCCGTTTAACAACGGCGGCGGTGGCCTCCCGTTAACCCACTATGTTCCAACGAAACATCCCCAAAAATCTCCGAATAAATCCGCGGTAAATCTAACGGCTAAACCGTTGATCCACGAACAACCAAAACATAAATCGGAACCCCGATCGAATTTTCGACCAAGTCCGATAAAAAGAAACCGACTAAAAATCATCGATTAAACTCGATAAAAACCATCGATCACCCTCGATCAAGAACAAGAATAAAACATGGATCAAAACCCGACGAAAATCCGCGATCGATGTACTAATTAAAACGACCTTATGAGAACACGGAAAACCCCCGATTAATTCTACAAAAAGATTAACGACCACTAACCTCAATCTATCAGAATTAAAGAACCGATCTTGTTTCCTTTCGGCGTTGGAGACCCGGATCCTCTCCCCGTAGACGATGGCGTCTCGTTCTCCGATCTCCGGCACGTGAATCAGGGCGATCGGGTTCCTCCGCTTCCTCCTTCTTTTCCTCTTTTCTCCTTCGGTTAGGGTTCCGTCTTTTCTTTTCTTTTTCTCTTCTCACCAATTAGGGTTTTTATTTCTTTCTTTTCTTTTCTTTTCTTTAATCGGGATCCCTTATATAGCTCGTATTAAATCTTTAATTAATTTCCTTTAATTAATTCCCCTTTTAATTTGTACGTAAGAGAATTCTATTTTTCCACAAGGATAATTAATTAACTAATTAATTATCCCCTACGAGATAACCCACCTTATCTCTAACGGGTGCAAGATATTTTGCACGGATTCCGATGCATGACTAATCACCGTATCACTTTGAATCCCGTTCCGGGGGATCCCGATATCGGATTTCAGATCCGATCGCACCGTCGGCTTTCTTTTTCCGCGCTCTATCGCAGAAAAATACTAGCACCCCACAATGGCCAACTTTTAAGAATTGAATAATTTTATTTCACTTAAAGGCTTAAATGACTACATGTAAGTCAAAAATACCCCGAAAGGCCGGATCACTACATTAAACCTCATCCCCGGTGCGTGCCAGACCGCCACATACACAAATTCTCTCTGCCCACGGACAGAGTCTCCTTTGTATATGCACGGCGTCTCATTTACAACATGCGTTTCATTTACAACATCATACATCAACCATCAACCATACAATAGACATACATCGTCAAACAGAGTACAGTAATTTAACTAATGTTTTAAAAGACCGGTGTCCACTCGACACCTTGTTATTTTTTTCAAGCGAGTTATTAAAGCGGCATCAACGTTTGGAAAGGATAAAACCAGCGGTTGCAAAACCCGTGCCCACACGGCACTTCGTTTTGAGAAAACATTTTCGAAATCATTTGGTTTATCATGAAAACATGCCGCGTATGAAAACATCACTAAAAGTATCAAAAGCATAAAAGTACACCTCATCCACAGCGCTAACTAATACATGTCCACGACTAATATGATCCACAAGCAAATTAACTATTTAAAGTATAAGGAAAACGAGATAAAAACCAAGTATCCTGACTACGGTCCTCGCGACGCTGTCTCACCGCCATCCCGGCTAACGCACCTAGTAAAACCTGTCACGGAGTGGGTAAAGTCAGTGACAAACAAAGTAGATGTCTAAATATCAATAAGGGATAAGGAGCAAACCGATTACACCGGAACCTTTTGGTAAAACCCTGTACATAATTACGCTGGGCACCAACCCCAGATTTATCAATTAAGTTGGGCACCAACCCCAGAGTACCTGTCGGAGAGACTAAAGTCTCCCCTCGTGCGCAAACACCTTTTTAATGCTTTTAACCTTTTCACGGTGCTGGTGTGCTATTTTCAGCTGGCGCGAAGAGGTCCTCACGGCTCCCACCCCTTTGTGAGGTACACGGGTCAAAAAGACCACTTCTCCGGAAAAGTACACCCATGCGGAGGCCAATCAGCCTGTGTACGTGCAGCATCCGAAAACGGATTTGCCGAGATCGGCGTGTAGTGAGCACCGCGACCGCAGCCGCTTCAGTTGTTAGATAAAATACAATTATGCGAAAGGTTAAACTGTCCATCTACTTTGTAAGACAAATTAAGAGCATTTTAATGATGACAGATGCACTTACTGCACTTGTTGCACTTATAGCAACCGTACCCTCCTTGTTGAAGAGAAATCGGAACACCTGAATCCTTCGCGCACCCCCGCTGCGCACCTGGACCTAAAGAAAGTCCGCAAGGATAACTATAGTCAAAAACGTGTATTTACATCCCAAAACAAAAGACCCAATTTACTCTTTTTGACGGAAAAGTCCAACACCGTCCGGGTTGACGAAAACCGGAATCCCGCGCCGCCGTCGCCATCCGCCGGAGCCCCGCGCGGTTCGGAACCGCGCGGCGTGTCTCCGCGGGCGGCGCCCACGCGGCGCGGCGCCTCGCGCAGGTGCTGCCCGCGCGGCGGTCGCGCGGCGCCCGCGCGGGTGCGGCCCCGCGCGGCGCCCCGCTCGGCGCCCGCGCGGGTGCGGGCCCGCGCGGCGCCCGCTCGGTCGCGGGTCCGCGCGGGTGCCGCCCGCGCGGCAGCCGCGTGGCGCCCGCGCGGTGCCCGCGCGATCGCGGGTCCGCGCGGGTGCCGCCCGCGCGGCAGCCGCGCGGCGCCCGCGCGGCGCCCACTCGGTTGCGGGTCCGCGCGGGTGTCGCGCGCGCGGCAGCCGCGCGGCGCCCGCGCGGTCGCGGGTCCGCGCGGGTGCCGCCCGCGCGGCAGCCGCGCGGCGCCCGCGCGGTCGCGGGTCCGCGCGGTGCCCGCGCGGTTGCGGGCCCGCGCGGGTGTCGCCCGCGCGGCGGCCGCGCGGCGCCCGCGCGGGTACGACCGGCGCGGTCCCATCGCAGCTTGCGGCGGCGATCGGCCATCCGCGACTCTCCTCCGCGCGATGCCCTAGCGGCACCGCGCGCCTCCGCCGTCCGTTCCGTGCCCTAGCATGACGACGATGACGGCGACGGTGACGGATATGACGGATAAACCCAAGAACTCAATCAAAAAGGACGACGGAAAAATCCCAAATAATTTATAACAATTATTTTACTAACCGAAGATCGACGGGAAGGTTGTCCGGTCGCGTTCTTGCCTTCGGTTCGATGTCCGGGAAGATCGGGCTCCTTCTCTTTCTTCCGGCTAGGGTTCCGTCTTTTCCTTTTTCTCTTTCTTTCTCTCCTCACCGGTTAGGGTTTTATTTTTCTTTTCTTTTCTTTCCGATAATCGGGATCCCTTATATAATTCGTATTATTTAATTACATATCTTTAATTAATTTTCTCTTTAATTCGTACGTAAGAAAATTCTATTTTCCGTCATCGGATAATTAATTAATTAATTAATTATCCCCTACGAGATAACCCACCTTATCTCCAATGGGTGCAAGATATTTTGCATGGATTCCGATGCATGACTAATCTCCGCATCACTAAGAATTTCGTTCCGGGAGATCCCGACATCGGATTTCAGATCCGATCGCACCGTCGACCATCATTTTCCGCGCTCTATCGCAGAACAATATCAGCACCACACACTGGCCAACTTTTAAGAATTGAATAATTTTATTTCACTTAAAGGCTTAAATAATTACATGTGAGTCCAAAAATACCCCTAAGGGCCGGATCACTACATGCTCACGAGCAAATTGGACTCTATTTCTATGGCAGAAAATGAATCTTTCACAGACTATTACACACGATTGCAAGACATCGTAAACTCATGTGCTAACTTGGAAGAGAAGATTCCAGAATTTAAATTTGTAAGAAAGATATTAAGAACTCTTCCTGAACGATTTCGCCCAAAGGTTACAGGCATTGAAACAATTAAACACCCGGACGAAATGCGTGTAGAAGAATTAGTTGGTTCATTACAAACATATGAAATGACATTTTCTACTAACTATTCTTCGGGAAAGGCATCCTCTTCTAAGTCTTCAGGTTATGCGTTGAAAACAACAAAAGAAGAAGACGCGGATTCATCCTCCTCAGATGATGACGAGAACCTATCTATGGAGGATTTTGAGAAGCAGCTCGCTCTCTTGACAAGGAAGTTTCGCCGCAACTTTCGAAGGGGTAATTCAAGCAAAACTCCATCCTTCGTAAAGTCGAAGAAAGGCAAAGGGTTTTCAAACTACAAGTCAAAAAAGAAAGAGAACTTTTCAAAGGATAAGAAAAGCTCAGAGGGACAAGTCCAATGTTTCAAATGTCGAGGCTACGGCCACATTGCAACGGAGTGTCCCAATAAGAATCCGGCAAAGAAGAAAGCGATGCAAGCCGTCACTTGGGACGACACCTCATCGTCAAATGAGTCGTCTTCAAGTGATGAAGAAAAGAGCGCAACGGCATTCCACGCGTCCACCACATCTTCACCCTTCATGTGCTTAATGGCAAGTACTTCAGATTCATTGTCCAACTCCTCCCGGGTTGAAAAAACTGCAACGGATGATGAATCGAGTAATTCTGAAGGTGAAGATTTTGTTTTAGCCTACCACAATCTTTTGAGGGATTCAAAGAAATTGGCTAAGCAAAACAAGGGGTTGAGAGGGAGATTGCAGGATCTCGAAGAAGAAGTAAAAAGGGCAACTTCTCTCTCGACCGGTCTTGAAGTGGAAAGGGATAACCTGATAAAAGCAAATGTTTCACTTCAAGAGAAAAATGAGCTTCTCGAGAAAGAACATATAAAAATGGTGGATAAAGCGAATTATTTCTCGAAGCTCTACAACGAGGCTCGACAAGAAAAATTGGAAATGACAAAGACCATTTTCCAACTCAAGGATGATTTAAAGAGATTTTCATCGGGAAGGAGTAAGTTGGATAAGCTTCTTGGTCTTGGTCAAACGAACCGGTTCGGCCTCGGATACACTCAAACTGGAGACAGTCCATGTTCGAGTGTGACAGTTTTTGTGCCTCAGTCGGTATCTCCTCCTCCGACACCGGAATTCACGACAAGCAACGACAACAAGCCTACTTCATCCTCTTCGGGATCGTCAAGCACTAAGGTATGTTTTCGTTGTGGATTTTTTGGGCACATAAGGAGAAATTGCAAGATGGGAGCCAAACGCTCAACTCAAGCACTTCTTGCAACGACTACCAAAAAGGTGATTCCTCGAAAATCAAATGCAAATTATTCGAAGGAAAAGAGCCTTGGTAGCTCACCGCGCAAGACGACATCATCAGGGAGCAGCAATCAACCTAGCAAGACACATTCGCCAAGGAGAACAACTTCGCGACCATTACCGACGCATTCCAAAAAGGTTTGGGTGCGCAAAGGTGAAATTTTCCCTTGTCTTGTTTCTAATGTTTCCTTGCATGCGTATGATAACTCGTCTTGGTATTTGGATAGCGGGTGTTCCCGTCATATGACCGGTGACAAAAACTGCTTTCAAAATTTTGAGAAAATCTCCGGAGGACTTGTAGTTTTCGGAGACGGTCGGTCTTCCAAAATTGTTGGAAAAGGAACAGTAGCTATTCCAGAAGGCCCGGTACTGAATAATGTGTTATTTGTTGAAGGCCTTAAGACTAACCTCATAAGTATTAGTCAACTTTGCGACAATGGTTTTTCAGTTAATTTTTCATCGGTTGAATGTGTTGTAACTGATAAGGACCATGTTTTCTTTTTAAAAGGGGTTAGATCTGAAAACAATTGTTATGTTGTTCCAAATAAAATTTCTGAAAATTGTAACCTAGCTTCTTTGAATAATGAAACACTTTGGCATGAAAGGCTAGGTCACATAAATTTTAAGGAACTTGCTAGAATTTCAAACAAGGACGTGATCAAGGGGGTTCCAAAACTTTTACTTAAACAAAACATTGTGTGTGGTGGTTGCCAAAAGGGTAAACAATCCATGACTGCACACAAGAACTTGAACCACGTTGGTACAAAACGGCCTTTGGAACTTTTGCACATGGATTTAATGGGGCCAACTCGTCAACCATCTTTGGGAGGTAAATGGTATATTTTCTTGATGATTGGTGATTTCTCTATATATTCTTGGGTAGCATTTTTAAAAGAGAAAGCGGATACTTTTGATTCTTTTCACGAGATTTGTCATCGTATTATGACTGAAAAGAATGAAAAGATCATTCGTGTTAGAAGTGATAGAGGTGGAGAATTCATTAATTCTAAATTCATTGATTTCTGCACTTCCAACAGCATTAAACATGAATTCTCAGCACCCTATACACCTCAACAGAATGGTGTAGTCGAGCGCAAAAACAGGGTTGTTCAAGAGATGGCTCGTGTTATGCTTCATAGCCGGAATTTACCGTTATATTTTTGGGATGAAGCTGTGAACACTACAGTCTATGTAATTAATCGAGTGTATTTGTGCCCGGGAACTTTAAATACACCATATGAACTATGGTTTTGTAGAAAACCGAATATCAAATATTTTCGTATCTTTGGGAGTCGTTGTTACATTTTACGTGACCGCGAAAATCTTGGAAAATTTGACTCTCGAAGTGACGAAGGGATTTTTCTGGGTTATTCTACAAACAGTAGGGCATATCGGGTATTTAACTTGGAATCTAAGACGATCGTAGAATCTATAAATGTTAAAGTAGATGAAGCTTTTCATTTTGCATCTGAAAAATCTACCCTCGATATCTCTCTAGATGATGATACACCTGCCAATGCATCTTCTAATAACAATTCTTCCGATAATAATGATGCATCTAATGGTTCTTCAAGTTTATCTGATGTGCAGGAATCATCTCATGTACCTCCGAGTACTCCGTTACCTCAAACATTACGCATCTCCAAGGATCATCCTGAATCTAATATTATTGGAGACCCACAAGAAGGAGTCAGAACTCGGAGACAGTTGGTTTGTGGATTCGCTTGTTACGTTTCCTTAATCGAACCAAAGAACGTCGATGAAGCTCTTCAGGATGACTACTGGATTGAAGCAATGCAGGAAGAGCTCCATCAGTTTGAACGGAACAAAGTCTGGGAATTAACGAAGCCTCCGAAGCAACATAATGTGATCGGTACTAAATGGATTTTCAAGAATAAGAAAAATGAGGATGGTACCATCATCAGGAATAAAGCACGTTTAGTTGCTCAAGGCTACTCTCAAATAGAAGGTATAGACTTTGATGAAACTTTCGCCCCAGTAGCTAGACTCGAGTCCATTCGTATCTTATTCGCGATAGCTTGTCATTTCAAAATAAAATTATTTCAAATGGACGTTAAGAGCGCATTTTTAAATGGGTTTTTAAACGAGGAAGTTTATGTGGCTCAACCGAAAGGTTTTGTAGACTATAAACAACCTAACCATGTTTTTCGTTTGAAAAAGGCTCTTTACGGTTTAAAACAAGCACCGCGAGCATGGTATGAAAGGCTAACAAAGCACCTATTGGAAAAGGGCTATACTCGAGGGGGAGCAGACGGGACTCTCTTCGTGAAGCATTATCAAGATAATTTCATTGTAGCACAAATCTATGTCGATGACATTGTATTTGGTGCAACAAGAGATAATGATGCTTCTAAATTCGCTGAAACCATGGAAAGCGAATTTGAGATGTCCATGATGGGCGAATTGACCTATTTCCTTGGATTGCAAGTGAAACAGAATGAAGAAGGCATCCATTTGAGTCAATCCAAGTATGCATTGGAGTTGGTCAAAAAGTTTGGTTTAGAAAACTCTAAAGATTTTTCGACTCCTATGGGAACTAGCAATAAGGGATTAGGAAGTGAATCTCTTAGTGAGAATGTAGACGAGAAACTCTATCGTAGCATGATTGGAAGTCTACTTTACCTCACGGCTAGTCGCCCGGACATATCCTTTAGTGTTGGGATTTGCGTGAGATATCAATCAGCACCAAAGGAGGTTCACCTGAAAGCGGTGAAACGGATCATCCGGTACATCAAAGGAACCATAAAGTTTGGAATCTGGTATCCTATGGGAACAAGTCTTGATATTGTTGGATATTCAGATGCCGACTGGGCAGGATCTGTGGATGATCGGAAAAGTACGAGTGGTGCATGTTTTTATCTTGGCCATTGCCTTGTTGCATGGCATAGTAAAAAACAGAACTGCATTGCACTCTCAACTGCCGAAGCGGAATATATCTCAGCGGGTAGTTGTTCAACCCAACTCATTTGGATGAAAAGTGTGTTGAGCGACTTCCGAATTTCAGCATCTTCGGTAACGATTCTTTGTGACAACACAAGTGCAATAAACATTTCTAAAAACCCTGTGTTGCACTCAAGAACAAAACACATTGAACTTAGATATCATTTTCTTAGAGAGCTAGTTGAATCAAATATTCTTCAACTTTCCTACATTTCAACTGAGGATCAATTAGCTGATATTTTGACAAAACCTTTGGATCAAAAATGATTTATTCATTTGTGTAAGGCAATTGGAATGCTTTCCTTGAAATAATCTCTTTTTGAAACCAATGCTTAACTTAGGTTTTGTTTTTGTGTTTTTGTTCATTATCTATGTTTGTACATAGTACATTAATTGAGCATTAGTAATATTGACTTTAACTGCATCCTTTTACACATTTAGAAATTTATTATGCTTTGAATATCATAATAGTTCATTTGATGCAATGATCATTTATGTTAATTAAGTCGTCTTTGTTTTGATCAAAGTTAATTTCTCTCTCAAATGATCTCTTGGTATAGTTTTTATCTTATTTGACAATTGAGTCGAGTATGAATTCGAGATCAATTTTTGGTTGAATACTTTATATCTTAAATAATTGATAGCCTTTTGAGGGGGAGTAAATGGAAATTGTTATGCTCAAAAGATGTGGAAAGAGTTACATCCCAATGAGGAGTGCGAAAACTACCACCACATGGAGGAAAGAGCTACCACCTCGGTCGTCCGAGTACTGTGTGCAGCTACCACATATATACCAAGCATGGTTTTTCAAGTTTGATTAATTAAAAATGCATGTTGAAATACTTGACTCCGTCAAATTTCAAGGTTGGTATAAGGTGGAAATTTTAATGAAAGATGCTCAAAGAGCCACTCTCTTCAACAGATTGACTAGATACATTATATAATTTATTTGGGATTTCAAACATCTATTGATCTTGGTATTTCATTTTCTTTACCAAATTAATGATTTGATAAAGGCATTACGCATAAGATCATGTTAGATGTGATTGAAGTTGTTCAACTTTAAGGGATTTAATTTTTATAAATTTTCGTTTCGTTATTTGAGTATTTTTAATAGATTTGATATAATCTATTTCTTGTTGTATGAAACGATGATTTTTATTTAAAGTTGATACACAAAAGTGCTTACAAACTTTTTCTGGATTTTATGGATTTTTTTTTGAATTTTTCTGAAGAAAAAGTTGGAGCCGATCCGGATTGGACAAGGCGATCCGGATCCCGAACGCGGGTATTTCCTGCGGTTGGCCGATCCGGATTGGATTCACGATATGATCCGGATCACGGCTAGGGTTTTAATAGAACAAGAGGGTTTTGATTTCTTTTACTGCAATCTTTTGTTCTTAAGTCTCCAGAGCTTCTCTCTCTAGAATTCATCCTTTTTGGAAGCTTTCAAACTCAAGTTCTTCGATTCTAAGTAAGTTTTCTTGATCAAAATCTCGGTTTTTCATGTTTTTCTTCAAAACGTGATGAAAATCTTATATCTTTTTCGTTTTGGATTGGTTTTTGATCAAATTTCTTTTGAAATAAGTACTCTGGGTAGATTAGTTTTGATTATATGCTAGGTATTCTCCTGATTAATGAATTTTTGGGCTTCGATTTCTGAAAATTCGGTTTTAGGGCATATAATAGGAATTTTTGAAAATCATGGAATTGATCTATTTTTAAAATTCTTTTTGCAAAACTAATTTGATTCTTAGTCTCTCTACATGATTATGATTGTTTGGGTACAATTTTTCAAATTTTTGAAAACTAACAATTTTTTCGTGTTCTTGAGTTATCGCTCACAGGATTTCAAATCTCTTAAGAACTTGCAGCAATGGTGATCACCTGGATTATATTTCTTCTCGCCGCCATGGTTCATGCGAAGGATACTGTCAAGCCTAAAAAGGCTAAGCGAACGAAAAAGACTCAGGATGATTCCGAGACGGAAACAGAGACGGATTCGATTGACTGGGATAACCTCGAGGTCGAGGAAACTGTCCCCATTGTCTCCAAAGGGAAAGCAACTGCTAAAGCTTCAAAGGCAAAGCCTCAGCCTACTGCAGCTGAAAAAGGAAAAGCTCCAATGGAGGATACCCCTCTCAGAACAAAAAGAAAAAGCGTCGCAAGAAAAAGAGGCAGTGCTCAGGGCATTTCTATTGAAGAACCACTTGCTAGTCAGCCTCCTCCACAAGACTTCATCAGCTCCGCAAGGATCAAAGATTTTGAGAAAAGGGAGTGCATTGGTGAAAGACATGTCAATGTCAAAGCACTGAAGGAATGATCTGCACTTTTTGGGACTTTGTTTGATCAGGCGGGTCTTGGTCCCATTTGCCATTTCCCTGAGACTACTGGGTATTGTCCTCACTCAGTACGAATGTTCTATCAAAATGGTTCAAGTCTCGTTGATCAGGAGAACGGACGTCGGGAATTTCACACATTGGTTAAAAATGTTAAGATTAAAGTCACACCTCAACTGATTGGAGAGGTGTTAGGGATGAAGGCCAGCGTTGATGGATCTCATTATCTGAAAACTCAAATCTTCAACAACAACTCCTGGAGAGTGGTAGTTAATGGAATTTGTCTTCCAGATACTCTGTCGACAGGAAATTCCGTCTTTTCAAAAGAACTTCGACCGGAGTATCGCTACGTGAACTTCATTGTTTGCTATAACATCCTTCCAAACATGAATACAAAGGTTCTTCGATGGGATAGGATGCTATTTCTTTATCTTCTTGGAAACCCCGCAGCGGTAATAGGAGCAAACTCAAATATTCCTTACCTCATCTGGTCAAGGATGGCGCGCTATGTGGAACATGCTCACCCTACAGAGAGACTCCCGTATCCTATGATAATCATGCGCATCTTTCAAAAATTTAAAGTCGACACAAGCGCGAGCTCCTACATGTACAGTCTGGGAACAATCAATGAAACAACAATAGTGAAGTCTCTCTCCACTAAACAAGATGATCCTCCTTCACCTCCTGTCCGACGCAGACCATCGACTTCAGCAGCTGCAACTTCAGTCCCACCAACACCTGCCACAAGAACTGCACCTCCATCAACCTCAGATGATGATGCCTCGGTGACCTCAATTTATAAAGAGCAGCGGCGTCTCTCCAACGAGCAAGAACGCATGTCCAACGAGTTCATCGAGATGAAAGAGGAAATTAGAGGCGTTAAGAAAGAACAAATTTCAATGAACAAACGGATCAAGAAAATTTTTCAGAAGTTAGGATGCATCAGTTCCGAAGATTCGGAGTAATCCTTCTTACTATCTCTTCGTTTTTCTTCTAATTTCGTTTGTTTTGCAGGTTACTAATTTAGTTCTCGGTTTTTCTTGTATTTACAAACTTTTAACTCTCCTTACATTTTGTAATTTTTGGCTAAGTTTTGTGACAAAAAGGGGGAGAGAGTTTAGAGAACTTTGAACAATGAAACTGTCTGTGAGAGTGAGAAGAACGTTAAACTTTGAACGTTGAAAGGTAAGTATTGAAAGGTAAGTATCACAACTTTTGGTTTTGTATTGTGATTGCATACATGTCTCGACTAACTATTCGACTAACTATTTGGGCATGTAATATTACTAACAAGTTGTTTGATTACTAACAATGTTATGACATTTGGAATTTTATTGCTTAGAAGATATGTCAATGTTTGATTGTGATCTTATTACATATCTGAATTCATGAATGTCATGATGAGTATAAACTCTATCTCTGTTAGGTTTTGAATGCTAAATATTCTTGAGGTATCTAACGATCTCTTTTGTCAAGAATGATTTCTTTTTGCAGAGAATGCAGATGTCTAAGTCTAGAGTCTGTCTTAGGAGTTTAACTCATGTATTTATTATTTTTGGATCTCCATTGTAAATTTTTGTTGTATGGTGATATCAACAAAAATATCTTTTTGAATTTTCTTAAGTGGATTTGTGGTTTGTCACGAAAGCGCCAAAGGGGGAGATTGTTAAGGAATTTGTTTTGGCGCATATCGTGAAAGTTTTAAGTCTTGAAGATTGAAGATGAAAGAAGTTTGGATCATATACCTCAATCTCAAGAAAGAAGAATTCAAAAGGATCAGGTATGTTTAACTAATTATTTTTGGTGATCCGAATACTTCTTATAGTGTAGAAACACTTGGATGAATTTTTTATTGCATAAAAATCAAAAACTGGACATGGGACATGTTCAGGATCCGGATCAGACAATCCAATCCGAATCCCGAAGGGTGTTGGTTCATATGCAAATCCGATCCGGATCATAGCCAAATTCTGATCCGGATCCCGAATATTGGTTTTTGCTGAAATATATGAACGATCCGGATCGGGCATTTCAATCCGGATCCCGAACCTTTGTTTTTCTGGAAATTGTCTGTATCGTTACGGCAATCCGGATCGCCAAATCCGATCCGGATCGTCGTCATGTAAAATTTCAGAAAAGGTTAGTTTTTTATATTTATCTTCTTCCAATGGTTTCTAACCTATAAATAGACCCTATGATTCATTTTTTAGGGTACGGAAAAATAAGCCGAAAAAGATAAATCCACATATAGAGAAGAAAGGAAATCAATAGATTTAATTCTATGTTTCTTCATCTATATTGATTAATTTGATTCTAGGTTTTCCAAACTCAGATTTTGAGTAGAATCAAATTAATGAATACTTAGATGGTATTTCCGATCTATTTCTAATCTAAGTATTCGGCGGATTATCACCACCCAAAAACAACGATTTTCCCAAAATCGGCGCGTGGACTCGCATGGCCTTGTGGATTCAAGGTGCAACCGCTTTCGTGGATTCGGAGCGAGGCACGTTCGTGGATTCGAGACGTGCTACTGGGTGAAGACCGTGGATTCGGTCGGACGTCGTGGATTCGACGTTGGATGCCGTGGATTCGGCGTTGGACGCAGATCGTGGATTCGAGACGCGTTGCGGAGCGAGCGGAGAAGATCAACTAGAAGCGTATGGAAAAGGTTGAGTCGTAAGTGTGTACGGTAAATCACCTTGTACGTGTTTTAATTCTAGTGGATTTCGCCGTGTTATCGGTCCCGTGGTTTTTTACTCCGGTTTGGAGTTTTTCCACGTAAAAATCTTGCGTGTTATTTTTATTTCCGCATTGGGTTTTATTGCGCAACGATTTTTGAGTGTTTAAACGTTTACACCTATTCACCCCCCTCTAGGTGTTTTTTCCCCTATTTAGATCCATATTATACATAACCCATCATGGCTAAAGTCCTGTTTTTGGACTGTTTGAAAAACTGTAACAGTAAGCTCCTGGCTAATTTGGGGTCACTGGATGTGACACCCCCGGAGTTTGGATTAGTCCTATATATAAATGATATAATAGGACTAAATCTCTAACCCGGCTATAGCATTTTGGATGCTAGCAAGATCCAAGAGGAACATGAGAGTTAAGCGTGCTAGAGCTAGAGTAGTTCTAGGATGGGTGACCCCCTGGGAAGTGGGGCGTCACAATTGGTATCAGAGCCAATCACCAGCCGGAAATGTGAGATGAGTCTCGGCTGAGCCAGGGTTATATAGCGGGTAGAGTGTGGCTCCCCGGCTAATGACCGTTGTAGGTGGAGTGCAGCTCCCTACAAGGTCGGGCTAAGGCTAGCGAGACGAGTCTCACATCGCCTGGTGCTTGTGAGTGTGCTTGAGCCTGACGTGGACGTCAGTGCTTAAAGGGGGGAAGAATGTGACACCCCCGAAGTTTGGATTAGTCCTATATATAAATGATATAATAGGACTAAATCTCTAACCCGGCTATAGCATTTTGGATGGTAGCAAGATCCAAGAGGAACATGAGAGTTAAGGGTGCTAGAGCTAGAGTAGTTCTAGGATGGGTGACCCCCTGGGAAGTGGGGCGTCACACTGGACGCGATGGTCGCGTTAGATTTAGGTTTCGATGATCCAGAGAAACAAAAATGCATATAGGCTATGTTGGAAGAGTATTTTATGGCCCGAAGTTTTTCTCGGGTCCCGTGCTGTCGCAAATTGGTGAGCACGGTGTTCAGCAAGATAAATGTCACCTGCTGGAAGTGACGGTTCGTTAAAATGAATCTTCAGTTGAGAGAACGAGCGAAAACAGTGCTAAAAAGATTATGTTGGTCTAAGTATGATTGTCAAACACTGAGGTTAAGTAATTAAAAGGGTTAAGTTGACTTGAAATAAGTTAGAGTTAAAATCGATCCCTGATCAATATGTTTGATTCAGGTCTGTCCAGTTTGCATCTGGTTCTGAGCGTACAGTCGATTCAGTCTAGTCGCCTGTGATTTGACAGGTGGGTTTATCTTCGGTCCGGGCTTTATCATTTCGGCTCTCTGTGTACGGTATTGGTCAGACCCCTGTTTTTGGTAGCTTAACTATTACTTTGAGCCTGCCTTCCTTTTGATTCAGTTTATGCTGCTTCATGCCTGAGTTATGACTTTTATCAGTTATCTGATTAATCATAGTGCTTCCAGTATTCATATCATTATTCTGGACATTGCCATGCCTGTATGGTCATTAGATGTTTGAGCCTGTTTTTCCTGTTATGCTGCTAAACACATGATTTAATTCAGTTAATGTTTTTAACAAGCATCGTAGGGTCGCCTGAGTCTGTTCTTGTTTGATAGGACAAAGGCATTGCTCTTCGAGGTTTGGACCTACAACTTGTTTTCAAAATGGTTTTCTCAAAAACATGTGTTTAGTTTTGCCTGATTGGTTAGCCTGCATGATTGGTAATTAGTTGCTTCCAGACCTGGATATTTACCTGATTATCAGTACTTCTGATTATTTCTGATCCATGCTATAGCAGTTGATGATTATTCCTGCATATGAGTTGAGATTCAGTCGATTCTGATATTGCATCCTTGATTGGATTGTTTCGGCTTGTTGTTGATCAAATATTACACTGCTGAACACATAATTTTAATTAACTAATGTTTTACTGAACATCGTAGGGTCGCCTGAGTCTGTTCTTGTTTGATAGGACAAAGGCATTGCTCTTCGAAGTTTGGGCCTAAAACCTGTTCCCAAAATAGTTTCCGCAAAAATATGTGTTTGGTTTTGTATGTTTGGTTGGTCTGCATGATTGAGTTGAGATTTGCTGTTGATCTTATGTTGAGTTGAGATTTGCATTTGATCTTGCATATGAGTTGAGATTTAGTTGATTAGTTGCTGATTATTCCTGCATGAGAGTTGAGATTCAGTTGATTGTGTTATTGCATCCCAGTGGGGATTTCCCGGCTTGTTGCCGATTACCCGGTCAGTGGACCGTGAGTTTGAGCATTTGCATTTGATCGCCCGCACCGTTGTACTTCACGAACATTGCCGGGGTCGCACCCCGTGGATAGTGTTCTTTACCGGTAAAGTGGTTAGCAATAGCGACCCGTGACCCCTTGTGGGGGGAATGTCAACCAGGTGGTGCCAGGTGGGCAGTTTTGCCTGAGGTCTTGTGGGACCAATATGGTGGCTTGTGATTGGGTAATTTGATATATCATTTATTTGATGCATATGTTGCTTTTAGTCTGCTTTTGTCTTATCTCATGATTCCTGATTTCGGTTTGAAGACATTCATTTGTTTGATACCTGCCTATACAATTATTCAGCATGCTTGGTTCATTATATTCCTGTCAAGATTATACATATTCCTGTTGGTTATTCATTCGCTTCATAAATGCTTACCTAATGTGATCTTTACTATCCGCTAGTATTGTATACCAGTAGGTACGATCTGCTATTTCTCGGCTCGTCGTGCCCACTGGGATACACTCCGGTGTGTCTCACACCCTCGGGTGACTGTTTTTCAGGTCGAGCGGGTGTTGGGATGTCGGGACGAATTGGCAAGGTATCGATATAGAGGTTGACCCTAGACAGCCGAAAAGTTATGTAATAGATGTTTGAGAATAAGGAATTTGTATTTCAGTTGTATATTTGTAAAGATAGTTGTAAGGTTTTCTTGTAATATTATTTGTAGTACGTAGTTAGTACTCTGATGTTGTTGCCAAGCTAGCCGTGCATATATAGAAAAGGCTCAATCCCAAAGGGGATTGGGACTCTTCTATATATGTGGCGGTCTGCATTGCCCTAGCTGTTTTTGCAACTCTGATAAAGAAAAAAAAAAAAAAAAAAAAAAAAAAAAAAAAATTATACACTGGTTTTTGAACTCGGGGCGTGACATTGCGTTCTGTTACGGAATTTGAGTTGGCGTAGTTTCGTGAAAGTTTCAAGTCTTGAAGATTGAAGGTGAAGAAAGTTGGATCATTTAACTCAATCTCAAGAAAGAAGAATTCAAAAGGATCAGGTATGTTTAACTAAAGATTTTGTGTGATCCGAATACTTCTTGTAGTGTAGAAACACTTGGAAGAATCTTTCATTGCATAAAAATCAAAAACTGGACTTGGGACATGTTCAGGATCCGGATCAGGTTGTTCAATCCGGATCCCGAAGGTGGTTCGTTCATACACCAGTTCAATCCGGATCGTAGCCTCTCTTGATCCGGATCCCGAACACTGAGTTTACCATTTTCCTTGAACGATCCGGATCAGGCTTCGCAATCCGGATCCCGAACGTTGATGTTTGGTGAACTGTATGAACGATCCGGATCAAGCACTTCGATCCGGATCCCGAACCTTCGTTTTTCTGGAACTACCTGACTCGTTACGACGATCCGGATCACAGCTAATCCGATCCGGATCGCCGTCCGTAAAATTTCCAGAAATGGTAGGTTTTTGATTCTTATCTCCTTCCTAGGGTTTCTAACCTATAAATAGACCCTATGACTCCTTTTCTAGGGTTAAGGAAAATAGCCGTGATATTCATATCTTATTTTATACGGCTCTAGATCCACATATAGAGAAGAAAGGAAATCATTAGAGAATACTCTATGTTTCTTCATCTATATTGATTTGTTTGATTCTAGGTTTTCATACTCACATCTTGAGTTGAATCAAACTAATGAATACTTAGATGGTATTTCCGATCTATCTTTGATCTAAGTATTCGGCGGATCATCACCACCAAAAACAACGATTTACCCCAAAAATCAGCGCGTGGATTCGCGTGTCCTTGTGGATTCAAGGTTCAACCGCTCTCGTGGATTCGGAGCGAGGCACGTTCGTGGATTCGAAGGGTGCTATTGGGTGAAGACCGTGGACTCGGTCAGACGTCGTGGATTCGACGTTGGACGCCGTGGATTCGGCGTTGGGCGCAGATCGTGGATTCGAGAAGCGTCGTGGAGCGAGCGGAGAAGATCCTCTAGGAGCGTATGGAAAAGGTTGAGTCGTAAGTGTGTACGGTAAATCACCTTGTACGTGTTTTAATTCTAGTGGATTTCGCCGTGTTATCGGTCCCGTGGTTTTTTACTCCGGTGATGGAGTTTTCCACGTAAAAATCTTGCGAGTTATTTTTTATTTCCGCATTGGGTTTTTATCGCAACGATTTTTGAGTGTTTATACGTTTACACCTATTCACCCCCCTCTAGGTGTTTTTTCCCCTATTTAGATCCTTATTACATATAACCCATCAAGTGGTATCGGAGCGGGAATAGGGTTGTAAACAATGGTTGAAGGTGGAAACATCAACCGACCCCCGTTCTTCGATGGAACAAATTATGCGTACTGGAAAGTGCGGATGAAAGCCTTTTTAATTTCCATCGACGAACGGGTGTGGCAATCAATTGAATTAGGATGGTCTAATCCAACTGAATTTATTGGTGATATTCGCACCTTAAAACCTAGGTCGAAATGGACCAAGGAAGAGTTAGATTCATCTTCTTACAATGGCAAGGGAATTAATGCTATTTTTAATACCTTATCTCAAACTGAGTTCTCTCGCGTCTCAGCATGTGAGACTGCAAAAGAAATCTGGGATGTTCTTCAGGTTACACATGAGGGAACTAACCTCGTGAAGATTCAGAAACTGCAAATGCTTACGAGCAAGTTTGACTCTATCTTGATGGCAGAAAATGAATCTTTCACGGACTACTATACACGATTGCAAGACATCGTAAACTCATGTGCTAACCTGGGAGAGAAGATTCCAGAATTTAAGATTGTAAGAAAGATCTTAAGAACTCTTCCTGAACGATTTCGCCCAAAGGTTACAGCCATTGAAACTATTAAACACCCGGACGAAATACGTGTAGAAGAATTAGTTGGTTCATTACAAACATATGAAATGACGTTTACTACTAACAATTCTTCTAGAAAGGCATCCACTTCTAAGTCTTCAGGTTATGCGTTGAAAACAACTAAGGAAGAAGACGCGGATACATCCTCCTCAGACGATGACGAGAACCTTTCTATGGAGGAATTTGAGAAGCAGCTCGCTCTCTTGACAAGGAAGTTTCGTCGCAACTTTCGAAGGGGTAATTCAAGTAAATCTCCATCCTTCGGAAAGTCGAACAAAGGCAAGGGTACTTCAAGTTACAAGTCAAGAAAGCAAGAGAACTTCTCAAAGGATAAGAAAAGTTCAGAGGGACAACTACAATGCTTCAAATGTCGAGGCTACGGCCACATTGCAACGGAGTGTCCCAACAAGTATCCGGCGAAGAAGAAGGCGATGCAAGTCGTCACTTGGGATGACAACTCAACGTCAAATGAGTCATCCTCTAGTGATGAAGAAAAGAGCACCACGGCATTCCACGCGTCCACATCTTCACCCTTCATGTGCTTTATGGCAAGTACGTCCGAGTCATTGTCCAACTCCACTGTTGAAAAGAATGCAACGGACAATGAATCGGATGATTCGGAAGGTGAAGATTTTGCTCTAGCCTACCACAGACTTTTGAGGGATTCAAAGAAAGTGGCTAAGCAAAACAAGAGTTTGAGAGGGAGATTGCATGATCTCGAAGAAGAAGCAAAAAGGGCAACTTCTCTCTCAAACGCTCTTGAAGTGGAAAGGGAAAACCTGATAAAAGCAAATGTTTCCCTTCAAGAGTCCAATGAGCAACTTGAGAAGGAACATACAAATCTGGTGGATAAAGCGAATCACTTCTCAAAGCTCTACAACGAGGCTCGACAGGATAACCTGGAAATGACAAAGACCATTTTCCAACTCAAGGATGACTTACAGCGATTCTCTTCAGGAAGGAGTAAGTTGGATAGACTTCTTGGTCTTGGTCAATCAAATCGGTTCGGCCTCGGATACACTCAAACTGGAAACAGTCCAAGTTCGAGTGGGACAGTTTTTGTGCCTCAGTCGGTATCTCCTCCTCCGACACCGGAATTCAAGACAAACAACGACAACAAACCTACTTCATCCTCTTTGGGATCGTCAAGATCTAAGGTATGTTTTCGTTGTGGTGTTTCAGGGCACATAAGAAGATATTGCAAGACGGGAGTCAAACGCGCACCTCAAACACCTCTTGCAATGACTACCACAAAGGTGATTCCTCGGAAATCAATTGCAAATCAATTGAAGGAAAAGAACCTTGGTAGTTTACCGCGCAAGACGACTTCATCAAGGAGCAGCAATCGTTTTAACAAGACGCTTTCACCTAGGCATATAACTTCACGACCATTACCGACGCACTCCAAAAAGGTTTGGGTGCGCAAAGGTGAAATCTGTCCTTGTCTTGTTACCAATGTTTCCTTGCATGCATATGATAGTTCGTCTTGGTATCTGGATAGCGGGTGTTCGCGTCACATGACCGGTGACAAAAATAGTTTTCAAAATCTTGAGAAAATCTCCGGAGGACTTGTTGTTTTCGGAGACGGTCGATCTTCCAAAATTGTTGGAAAATGGACGGTAGCTATTCCAGATGGCCCGATTTTGAAAAACGTCTTATTTGTTGATGGCCTTAAGACTAACCTCATAAGCATAAGTCAACTTTGCGACAATGGTTTTTCAGTTAACTTTTCATCTGTTGAATGCGTTGTAACTGATAAGGACCATGTCTTCTTTTTAAAAGGGGTTAGATCTGAAAACAATTGCTATGTTGTTCCTAATAAAATTTCAGAAAAATGTAACCTAGTTTCTTTGAATAATGAAACACTTTGGCATGAAAGGCTAGGTCACATAAATTTTAAGGAACTTGTTTAAAATTTCAAACAAGGACGTGGTCAAGGGGGTTCCAAAACTTTTATTTAAACAAAACATTGTGTGTGGTGGTTGCCAAAAGGGAAAACAGTCCAGAACTGCACACAAGAACTTGAACCACGTTGGTACAAAACGGCCTTTGGAACTTTTACACATGGATTTAATGGGGCCAACTCGTCAACCATCTTTGGGAGGTAAATGGTATATTTTCTTATTGGTTGATGATTTCTCTAGGTTTTCTTGGGTAGCATTTTTAAAAGAGAAAGCTGATACTTTTGATTCTTTTCACGAGATTTGCCTTCGTATTATGATTGAAAAGAATGAAAAGATCATTCGTGTTAGAAGTGATAGAGGTGGAGAATTCATTAATTCTAAATTCATTGACTTTTGTACTTCAAACGGTATTAAGCATGAATTCTCTGCACCCTATACACCTCAACAGAATGGTGTTGTCGAGCGCAAGAACAGGGTTGTTCAAGAGATGGCACGTGTTATGCTTCACAGCCAGAATTTACCGCTATATTTTTGGGCTGAAGCTGTGAACACTGCAATCTATGTAATTAATCGAGTTTATTTGCGCCCGGGAACGTTAAATACACCATATGAACTATGGTGTGGTAGAAAACCCGACATCAAATATTTTCGCATCTTCGGGAGTCGGTGTTACATTTTACGTGACCGTGAAAATCTTGGAAAGTTTGACTCACGAAGTGACGAAGGGATTTTCTTGGGGTATTCTACTAATGGTAGAGCATATCGAGTATTTAACTTGGAATCTAAGACGATCGTAGAATCTATAAATGTTAAAGTAGATGAAGCTTTTCACTTTGCATCTGAAAAATCTACCCTCGATATCTCTCTAGATGATGATTCTCCTGCCGTTGCATCTTCTCATAATAATACTTCTAATATTAATGATGCATCTAATGGTTCTTCAAGTTTATCTAATGTGCAGGAATCATCTCATATATCTCCGAGTACTCCGTTTCAACAAACGCTACGAATCTCCAAGGATCATCCGGAATCGAATATTATTGGAGATCCACAAGAAGGAGTTAGAACTCGGAGGCAGTTGGTTTGTGGATTCGCTTGCTACGTATCTTTAATCGAACCAAAGAACATAGATGAAGCTCTTCAGGATGACTACTGGATTAAAGCAATGCAGGAAGAGCTCCATCAATTTGAGCGAAACAAAGTCTAGGAATTAACGAAGCCTCCAAAGCAACATAATGTGATAGGTACCAAATGGATTTTCAATAACAAGAAAAATGAGGATGGTACTATCATCGGGAACAAGGCACGATTAGTTGCTCAAGGCTACTCTCAAGTAGAAGGTATAGACTTTGATGAAACATTCGCCCCTGTAGCTAGACTCGAGTCCATTCGTATACTATTTGCTATTGCTTGTCATTTTAAAATCAAATTATTTCAAATGGACGTTAAGAGCGCATTTCTAAATGGGTTTTTAAATGAGGAAGTTTATGTGGCTCAACCGAAAGGTTTTGTAGACCATAAACAACCTAACCATGTTTTTCGTTTGAAAAAGGCTCTTTACGGTCTGAAACAAGCACCGCGAGCATGGTACGAAAGGTTGACAAAGCACCTTTTGGAGAAGGGCTACACTCGAGGGGGAGCTGATAGGACTCTCTTTGTGAAGCATTATCAAAGCAATTTCATTGTAGCACAAATCTATGTCGATGACATTGTATTTGGCGCAACAAGAGATAATGATGCTTCTAAATTCGCGGAGACCATGGAAAGCGAATTTGAGATGTCCATGATGGGCGAATTGACTTATTTCCTTGGATTGTAAATTAAACAAAATAATGAAGGTATTCACTTGAGTCAATCCAAGTATGCAATGGAGTTGGTTAAAAAGTTTGATCTTGAAAATTCGAAGGATTTTCCGACTCCAATGGGAACTAGCTACAAGGGACTTGGAAGTGAATCACAAAGTGAGAATGTAGACGAGAAACTGTATCGAAGTATGATTGGAAGTCTACTTTACCTCACGGCTAGTCGCCCGGATATATCCTTTAGTGTTGGGATTTGCGCGAGATATCAATCAGCACCAAAGGAGGTTCACCTGAAAGCGGTGAAAAGGATCATCCGGTACGTCAAAGGATCAATTAATTTCGGAATTTTGTATCCTATGGGAACAAGTTTGGATATTGTTGGATACTCAGATGCCGATTGGGCAGGATCAGTGGATGATCGGAAAAGCACGAGTGGTGCATGCTTCTATCTTGGCCATTGCCTTGTTGCATGGCACAGTAAAAAGCAGAATTGCATAGCACTCTCGACTGCCGAAGCGGAATACATTTCAGCGGGTAGTTGTTCAACCCAACTCATTTGGATGAAAAGTGTGTTGAGCGACTTCCGGATTTCAGCATCTTTGGTAACAATTCTTTGTGACAACACAAGTGCAATTAACATTTCTAAAAACCCTGTGTTGCACTCTAGAACAAAACATATTGAACTTAGATATCATTTTCTTAGAGAGCTAGTTGAATCAAATACTCTTCAACTTTCATATATTTCAACTGAGGATCAATTAGCTGACATTCTAACAAAACCTTTGGATCAAAAACGTTTTATTCATTTGCGAAAAGCAATTGGAATGCTTTCCTTGAAATAAACTTCTTTTTGAAATCCTTGCTTAGGATAGGTTTTGTTTGTTTTTTGTTTTGTTTTGTTCATTATCTATGTTTGTACATAGGACATTAATTGAGCATAGATCATAATTGACTTTAATTGCATCTTTTCGCACATTTAGAAATTTATTATGCTTTTGCCATCATAATATTTCACTGTTGCAATGATCATTTATGTTAATTAAATCATCTTCTGAGTGATCAAAGTCAATTTCTCTCTCTCAATGATCTCTTGGTATAGTCATTATCTTATTTGACTGCTTAGTCGAGTATGAAATCGAGATCAATTTTTGGTTGAATACTTTATATCTTAAATAATTGATAGCCAATTGAGGGGGAGTCAAAGAAAAGTAAAATGCTCAAAAGATGTGGAAAGAGTTACATCCCAATGAGGAGTGTGAAAACTACCACCACATGGAGGAAAGAGCTACCACCTCGGTCGTCCGAGTATTGTGTGCAGCTACCACATGTATACCAAGCATGATTGTTCAAATTTTGATTAAGTAAAATGCATGTTGAAATACTTGACTCCGTCAAATTTCAAGGTTGGTATAAGGTGGGTTTTTAAAGAAAGATGCTCAAAGAGCCACTCTCTTCAACAGATTGTCTAGATACATTATCTACTATATTTGGAATTTCAAACATCTATTGATCTTTGTATTTCATTTTCTTTACTGAATTGATGATTTGATAAAGGCATTACTCATAAGATCAAGTTAGATGTAATTGAAGGTGTTCAACTTTAAGGGATTTAATTTTTGTAAATTCTCGTTTCATTTTTGGATATTATTGATAGATTTGGCATAATCTAATTCTTGTTGTATGAAACGATGATTTTTGTTTAAAGTTGATACACATTTGTGCTTATAATCTTTTTCTGGTTTTTCTTGAATTTCTCTGAAATTTTCTAAAGAAAAAGTTGGAGCCGATCCGGATCGGGCAAGATGATCCGGATCCCGAACGCAGGTATTCTTCTGCGGGCTGACGATCCGGATTGGACCTGCCGATCCGGATCCCGAACGCAATTTCTCACTGCGGGTAGCCGATCCGGATCGCAAGCATGGTCTGATCCGGATCGCGGCTAGGGTTTTATAAAGAACAAAAGGGTTTTGATTTCTTTTACTCCAATCTTTTGTTCCAAAGTTTCCAGAGCCTCTCTCTCTAGATTTCATCCTTCTTGGAAGCTTTCAAACTCAAGTTCTTCAACTCCAAGTAAGTTTTATTGATCAAAATCTCGGTTTTTCACCGTTTTTCTCTATTCCTCCTCAAACGTGATGAATTTCTTGGATCAATTTTGTTTGTGGATGGTTTTTTATCAAATTTCTTTTGAAATAAGAACTCTGGGTAGATTAGTTTTGATTATATGCTAGGTATTCTCAAGATAAACAGATTTTTGGTCTTCGATTTCAAAAATTTCGGTTTTAGGGCATATAATAAGGATTTTCGAAAATCATGCAATTGATCTGTTTTTAAAAATCTCTTTTACAAAACTAATTTGATTTTTAGTCTCTCTACACGATAATGATTGTTTGGGTACAATTTTTCAAATCTTTGAAAATTAACAATTTTTTCGTGTTCTTGAGTTGTTGCTCACAGGATTTCAATCTTCTTAAGGCACTTGGATCAATGGGATTCTCATGGATCATTCTTTTATTGGTCACTATGGTGCACACTCGGGCCACAAACAAATTAAAGAGAGCTAAGAAAACACAACAAAAAGGTGAGTTTCATATGATCAGCGACACAGAAGTAGAAGTAGATTGTCAAGAGATAGATTGGACTGAATTAACAGATGATGATGAATCAATGCCCGATGCATCGAAAGAAAAAGCACCCATGGACAAAGGTAAAGCACCTATGACTGCACCAACCATCTCGGTGAAAAGGAAACGACTTGCTCGACGGTTTGGACGAGCACGAGGTTTCATGTCTAACGAACCGATTATTCCGGATTCTCCACCTCGTGAGGAACAAGTGTTCGTTAATGCGGATCGCCTAAGGGCATTTGAGAATCGTGAATGCATTGGTGAGAGGCATGTTAATATTGAGGCTCTACGAGATCACTCCCCTGAGTTTGGCGTTCTGATTGAACAAGCAAATCTTATTCAAGTTTGTCGATTTCCAGAAGTGCTTGGATACTGTCTGCATCATGTAAGGGCCTTCTATACAAATGCACGGCTCCTTCGAGAAATTGAAAACGGTCCAATGGAATTTTACACGAATATCCAAGGCACAAGATTCAAAATTACTCCACAATTGATTGGCGAGGTTTTGGGAATGCCTGCCAGCAAGACAGGAGTTAATTACTTGAAGGGAAAGGTTTTGACGAACACTTTGTGGCAAATGGTTATAAAGGGAATTTGTTTGGAAGGAACGCAATCAACGGAGAAATCGATCAGATCCAAAGAACTTCGTCTTGAGTACCGATTCCTAAACTTCATCACCTGTTACAATATCCTTCCAAATTTGCAGACGAAAGTCTTGAGATGGGATCGAATGCTATTTTTGTATCTCTTAGGACATCCGTCTGAGGCAATGGGATTGAATATCAACATTCCATACATTATTTGGAATAGAATGACAAGATATGTTGAGCACCCTCATCCCACAGAAAGAATTCCATTTCCACTGATTATAATGAGGATCTTGAAGAAATTTAAGGTTGATATTACTTCACCGACTTATCATCAATGTTTGGGTATGATCGATGAGTCCACCGTTGTGAAGTCACTTCACAAATTACCACATGTTACTCCGACACCGTCCACTGGTAAGAAACCTTGTGTCGGCACCTCGGCCTCACCGTCTCAACAAGCACCTGGCGCGGATGAAGACGCATCAGTAACTTCGATCTTCAAGTAACAACAGCGCCTATCTCTTGAGCAAGAGCGAATAACCAAAGAACAAAGCCGAATGTCTGAAGAACTCGAGATCATAACCGCATCCCAAATTACATTGACCAAGAAAGTAAATTCGATGAAGAAATTGATCAAGAACATGTTCGCTAAGATGGGATATAGTGCGTCTGAGGATTCAGACTCCGATAATTAATTTTTGCTCTAACAATTTTTGTGCAGGCTTTAACCTTGTTCAGTTTTTAGGACTCACTCTTAGTTCTAGTTCTTACTTTTAGGAACAAATTTTTGAAACTTCTTGACTCTCCTTAAATTTTTATGATTTTGGCTTTGTTTGTGACAAAAAGGGGGAGAGAGTTTAGAGAGAACTTGAACAATGATGATGTGAATATCGAACTTGAACAATGATGATGTGAATGTGTGAACATCGAGGTAAGTATGTGAATATCGAGGTAAGTATAACCTCAACTTGAAAGGTAAGTAGAACTTCAACTTTTGGTTTCCATTTGTTTGAATGCATGCCTCGACTAACTATTCAACTAACTATTTGGGCATGTAATATAACTAACAAGTTGATGTTCACTAACATGACATTTGGTTTTTGATTGCATAGAAGATATGTTGGTGTTTTAACTATGATCAGTTTACATATCTGAATGTATAAATATCATGGTAAGTATAAATGAGTATAAACTTCATCTCTGTATATGGTTTTTGAATGATATAAAATTCTTGAGGTATCTAACGATTTCTTTTGTCAAGAATGATTTCTTTTGCAGAGAGTACAGATGTCTAAGTCTAGAGTCTGTTTTAGGAGTTTAACTCATGTATTTTATTTTGGATCTCCATTGTAAATTTTTGTTGTATGGTGATAGCAACAAAAATATCTTTTTGAATTTTCTTTAGTGGATCTGTGTTTTGTCACGAAACCGCCAAAGGGGGAGATTGTTACGGAATTTGAGTTGGCGTAGTTTCGTGAAAGTTTCAAATCTTGAAGATTGAAGGTGAAGAAAGTTGGATCATTTAACTCAATCTCAAGAAAGAAGAATTCAAAAGGATCAGGTATGTTTAACTAAAGATTTTGTGTGATCCGAATACTTCTTGTAGTGTAGAAACACTTGGAAGAATCTTTCATTGCATAAAAATCAAAAACTGGACTTGGGACATGTTCAGGATCCGGATCAGGTTGTTCAATCCGGATCCCGAAGGTGGTTCGTTCATACACCAGTTCAATCCGGATCGTAGCCTCTCTTGATCCGGATCCCGAACACTGAGTTTACCATTTTCCTTGAACGATCCGGATCAGGCTTCGCAATCCGGATCCCGAACGTTGATGTTTGGTGAACTGTATGAACGATCCGGATCAAGCACTTCGATCCGGATCCCGAACCTTCGTTTTTCTAGAACTACCTGACTCGTTACGACGATCCGGATCACAGCTAATCCGATCCGGATCGCCGTCCGTAAAATTTCCAGAAATGGTAGGTTTTTGATTCTTATCTCCTTCCTAGGATTTCTAACCTATAAATAGACCCTATGACTCCTTTTCTAGGGTTAAGGAAAATAGCCGTCATATTCATATCTTATTTTATACGGCTCTAGATCCACATATAGAGAAGAAAGGAAATCATTAGAGAATACTCTATGTTTCTTCATCTATATTGATTAGTTTGATTCTAGGTTTTCATACTCACATCTTGAGTTGAATCAAACTAATGAATACTTAGATGGTATTTCCGATCTATCTTTGATCTAAGTATTCGGCGGATCATCACCACCAAAAACAACGATTTACCCCAAAAATCGGCGCGTGGATTCGCGTGTCCTTGTGGATTCAAGGTTCAACCGCTCTCGTGGATTCGGAGCGAGGCACGTTCGTGGATTCGAAGGGTGCTATTGGGTGAAGACCGTGGACTCGGTCAGACGTCGTGGATTCGACGTTGGACGCCGTGGATTCGGCGTTGGGCGCAGATCGTGGATTCGAGAAGCGTCGTGGAGCGAGCGGAGAAGATCCTCTAGGAGCGTATGGAAAAGGTTGAGTCGTAAGTGTGTACGGTAAATCACCTTGTACGTGTTTTAATTCTAGTGGATTTCGCCGTGTTATCAGTCCCGTGGTTTTTTACTCCGGTGATGGAGTTTTCCACGTAAAAATCTTGCGAGTTATTTTTTATTTCTGCATTGGGTTTTTATCGCAACGATTTTTGAGTGTTTATACGTTTACACCTATTCACCCCCCTCTAGGTGTTTTTTCCCCTATTTAGATCCTTATTACATATAACCCATCACGTTCTTTACCGGTAAAGGGTTTGGTTGACACGTGAGTTATCCCCCTTTTGCTGTATCACTGGGTACGGGGGAGCCCCTTTGCTGTACCGATATGAGGAAACTCTTGGCTGTACCGTTAGGTACGAGGATCCTCGCGGCTATATCAATGGTACGGGGTTGCTGTTCAGCTTTGGCTAGGTGGAATCCAGTATGGTTGTGGTTGGTGGCTTTGATTGGGTATTTAATTATTCTACCATTGATGCATTGTTTACCTGCTTAGCATGCTTAGTAATTGTACTCTGTTGATTGCTCAGTTTCTTGATTCAGTGTCTATATCAGCATGCTCTTATTATGATAGTTCAGTACCCTGTTATGCTCAGGACTCTATTCATGATTATTCAGTTATCAACTTGTTATACCTCCCTTACCTACTGATCTTTTACTATCCGCTAATTATTGTATGCCAGTAGGTACGATTAGCTATTTCTCGGCTCGTCGTGCCCACTGGGATACATGTACAGTGTATCTCACACCCACTGGGTGACCATTTTTCAGGTCGGTTGGGTGCTGGGATGTCGGGACGTGTTGGTGAGGTTTCGTGATAGCAAATGACCCGTGGCAGCCGTTAACTTTTATTCTTCCGCATATATATGTAAAGTTGTTGTAAATGTTAAATAATAATCTTTTGTAATCTTTTATAGTTAGTGTGTAGTTTAGCCTACTCTAGTATTGGCTGTAAGTGCTTAGCCGTGCATGTATAGAAAAGGCTCAATCCAAGGAGATTGGGAATTTTCTATATTTGTGGCGGTCTGTCCTGCCCTGGCTTACTTTTAAATTTTGATTAAAAAAAAAAAAAATAGACTCTATTTTCGAACTCGGGGCGTGACAGATTTTATGGTATCAGAGAAATAGGAAGACGATGCCTAGTTTTGGTTAGGAACGAACCCTAGGATGACTTGTGTTCACGAGAGAGCGCAGGGTATTGGCATAGTGGATTAGAGCTCAGGTGTGTTCACACACAGTTGAGTCTCGTTGTTGTGATTATGAGCGGCGTTCGTACGCGCTCTGGGCTTGGGGTTGTTGCTAGTGCAGGGTTAACCGCGGTCATGGTGTTGGCCGTGGGCTTGAAGTTCCAGTGGAGCCAGAGGGCTCGGATCAGTTATAGCGGTTGAAGGTCAGACCACCGCTTTTGCCGTAATCGTCTAGGAGATGGCACAATAGCAGATGACTGCTATTATTGCACCGGCCCCACCGCTAGCCCAAAAGCTTGAGGAAGTTGTTGATCCTTCAGTTATCCCTGTGTCATATGATACAGTGGCTTAAGAGCCCGATTGTAACCCTGGTTTGGGTTAGATTCAAATTTTGGCCCCATCGGATTTTGTGGACCGACTCGGACTCTCCTATGAGTAGCCAGGGTGGCATTCGTGACCACGAGGTGGTAGTGACCCTTGATAGAGGTTATGTCATCAGCACAGAGACTGTGATCGGAGGTATGTGATATACCTTCTGATGGGAGTTGTGTCCCCAACTAGATGTTGGCGACAGATCTATGATATTTCGCTTTTCTTTTGGTAAGCACGTTGGCTGTAGTCAACGTACTGTCGAAAGAACTGAGGGAATACTCTGCCCTGTAAAGGGGAATATCAGATTGGGTCTATTTGTGTAGCTTTTGGAGTTCTTGATACCTTGTGACTGATTGTCACTGTAAGTATTGTGAACATGTTAAAGACTTATTAGTATTTTGGTTAAGTTAAAGTTTTGGAGACGAAACTTCTTATAAGGTGTGGGTGATGTAGTAACCATGATTTTTGAAACTGAATTTTTAAAGTTTAAATAATTTTCGGAATTAATTAATTGGCAGAAATAGATTATTAATAGTGTATATGTGGCCCAAGATATCGACTTTTGATCGGAGTTTGATCTCAAAAATCTGAGATCACCAGTGCGACCGTCTCGTCAAAACAAGAAAAATTGATATTCATATGTTCTCGATCCGACGGTCGGATCTCCCGGAAAACAGCGAAGAAAAAGAGGACCCACAACTTAAGTTGTGAATAGCAACCCCTGATTCCGGTCCCCTCTCGACCAACGTCGGCCGATTCACTGTCTAAAATCCAGACATAACAGTATGAGTAGTCAATTCTAGCTAATTTCGACATTCTGAGCACAGTGGCACTGACGGAATTCGCGTTTGACGACCCTGGTGCATCGGAATGCGCGCCCAACAGTGAAATTCACTGTATATTATGGCCCAAGAATTTTTAGGAGCACCGAATCAAGAAAGAAAATATGCTACTTGAAAGGTCTCGACAAGCCGGACGTCGTGGCGAAGTCCGTTTTCGATTTGACGGCCTGAGCATCTCGAAATGCGTGAAAAATGCTAAAAAGTTGCGTATTTTTGCGAGAAACCCTACTTTTCTTGGATCAAATAAATTGAGGCATATAGGTTAGGGTTCTTATTGCAAAATAGACCTATAGTAGGGGTCTTAGGGCTGGAGGGTGTTTGTGCAGGGACCTAAGAGCAGTTTTTGCAAAAAAAAAAATACACATGTGCCCGTTGTGGCTTTTGGGTTGCTTCGTGGAGAGGCGTTTGAAGAATCCCAGGGGACTCCTTGTAACTGAAAACATGCCATTTAAGCTCTCCAAGCGCCAGAGTTCCTCCTGAATCCGAAGTTGCCGAGGAGGAGCCAAGACGTTAAGTTTCTTCCTTGAACTCGGTGGAGAAGGAAGCCAGCTTTCGGGGTCTTCTTCCAAAGCACTCTGAGGACTCCCTCTGCTCCCAGAAGTTGAGCCCTGGTGACCCCGGGCTTGCCGTGGGCTCGCGTTGCGGGGAAGGGGTGAACCGGCTTCTACCTTTCTTCTCCAACTCCGGCAAGGTAGGTTTCCCAATTCCTCTGGTTTTTAGCACCCGAGACCCTTGGAAGTCGACTCTGTAGAGTCTATAGATGCTCCACTTCAAGTCCCAACTCTTGGTATGTCCCCGGTTGCCGGCGGGAGAAAGATCTTCGCCGGAACCCTAGGAAGCTCCGCCGCGGCCGTGCGTCGCAACCTCTGGTCCAAACGCCAAACCAAAATGGTGGGTTTGGACTGTAGGACATGAGGATCACTTCCACAAAATTTGAGGGAGTTTGGTCGAGTGAGCGCGTTGCAGATCGAAACCCTAGTTTTTTCGGGTTTTGAAGCTTCGGCCGAGCTCCTTGCTCCGACGCCGGCGTCGCTCCCCATCGCCGGACACTTGGCTGAGAGGTTTCATGGGACCATTTAGAGTCCAACCATGCATTTGCATGCCATCCATGCAGCCCGGGTGGAGATCCACCATTGTTGGTGGAGGCTCGGGCCGAGCTTGCACCACCACCGCCGCCGCCGTGTCCTGTCGCCGGGCACGGGTCCAGGTGAGTTCGTGGGGATGAGATGCACCTAGTGGTGCTGGTGGTTGAGGCCCAGAACCCAGAAATAGCAAAATGCCATTGTTGGGTCTTTGAAGCTTCATCTTCTTCATCTTCCTCCTCTTGCTGCGGCCAACCGAGGGTGCGGGGTGAGCCCAGAATTGCTGGGAAAGCTTCGGCTGCCTCGAAGAATATTTCCATCCATCTTTGGAACCCTCTGGTTGCAGGTTTTAGCATGGTTAGTGGTTAGTTGTTAAAGCTTGTAAGTTAAATATATGCGCACACCAGATGTTTGATATAATGCCCCATTGAACCCGAAATAAAAATTGGCCACTGTTAAGCATCCAGCAAAGCATCAGATGTCTACACATGATCCACTGAGGTTGATGCTCACTTCAGATCCAAATTTTGGGCTGAGTGGATTTGTGTGGAGCATTTTTGTAAAGTAGAGAGCAAGGTGGCTTGGATCCTTTGATCCAGCAGCTTCTGGGTTGCACAAATGCAAGCCCTGGAATCCCTATGATGTCCAGAGATAGATGATCAACTTTGTTTGGGGTTTGCACAAACAGAAACCCAAGATTTAATAAACAAAGCCTTAAATGGGTTTATTAAGCTAAGGGGCTGTTTTGGGCTGAGTGTAACTTCGCAGCAGTGAGCTTCTGGCTATTTTGGGGTCACTGAACGCGATGCTCACCCTAATTTTTGCTTTGGTCGTGTCGAAGAATTAAAAATGCATTAAAGCCTTTGTTAGTATAGTAAGTCATGGCCCGAAGTTTTTCTCGGGATCCGTGCTACTGCCAAATGGTGAGCACGGTGTTCAGCAAGTCGAGGGCCACCTACTAGTGGCGACGGATTGTTAAAATAATGTTCCAATAATTAGAACGAGCGAAAACGGCTCTCAAGTACGCGTAAAAATGCGATTTTTGGAAACCCTAGGGGTCTAAACGC
Organism: Tillandsia leiboldiana; assembly: GCA_029204045.2. Classification (NCBI taxonomy): domain Eukaryota; kingdom Viridiplantae; phylum Streptophyta; class Magnoliopsida; order Poales; family Bromeliaceae; genus Tillandsia; species Tillandsia leiboldiana. The sequence goes on from CM055072.1 coordinate 24,496,632, forward strand.
AATTGTAACCTCACGTGCTATCTTGGGCAGTGTGTCCATGATCTCTAAGCTTTTCGTTAGGGATCAAACGGCTCTCGTTGAGCAGAAATTGATTATCGGTCCGTAAATCTGCAAAATCGTCGGTTTAACGGCACCCCGGTGGTAATCACGCAATTTGAGGAATTGCGGCAATTATGCCTTGCTGTCTGATGTGTCCCAGTTGAATCTGGTTGAGCCAGCGGCATAGGGTTGATGCCCGTATCTCCCGGGAATCTAAAATGAATTTTCGGGAGGGGTATTTTGGTAAATTTGGCGTCAATCTGGAAAAGATCCAGGTTTAAGTAAGAATAGTGAGTCTGTGGTTTGGGTATGTGTGAGTTGTTCCCTGATCAACATCTTTGATTCAGGTTGGCACGGTTTGACTCTAGTCTCCGAGCATTCCGTTGGTGTTGTCAGATCGCCCGCAAACAGGTTGGTTTATCTTCGGTCCGGGCTTTATCTCTTCGGCCCTCTGGGGTACCTTAATTGGTCGGACCCCTGTTCTTGTGGTAGCCCAGATTCTATATTTGAGCATTCTTTCCGTTGATTGGTTATTATCAGCTTATATCTAGATTTTTATATCATGCTTGATTATATCTAGACACTTATCCTACCTGATTGGTCATCTAGTTTATACTTGGACACTTTTCGTGTTGGATTGGTCATCTAGCTTATATCTTAGACTTTTACCATGTCTGATTGGTCATTAGCTAGCTATCAGATATTTACTATGTTCTCAGTATACCTTGGACTTTTGCCATACCTGATTGGTCACTAGCTAGCTA
>CM055072.1:24507434-24527193 GCA_029204045.2 Tillandsia leiboldiana
CAAACTAAAAGTCTACTTTGAAATAAAGTTTAAATACAAATGGAAAATCAAATTTCAATATTCACTTACATAATTCATAAAATTTATGATACAAATTTCAAAATATTAAAAGTTAAATTGTAAATTTAAAATGTACAATTAGAATGAAAAATTAACAGTCCAAATTTAAAAGTATATTCGTATTTGAATTTAAATTTTATAACCTAAATTTGAAAATATTAGTATGTAATTTAAATTTTAGAAATTACAATATAAATGTAAAATGTACAACTTAAATATGAAAATATTAGTATTTAATTTGAAACTTTACAATTTACGTTTGAAAATATTAGTAATCAAATTTGAAGTTAAAAAATTATAATTTAAATTTAAATCCTACATTTTAAATTTGGTGATTACAATACAATCGAGCAGCAAAGGAGCAACATAGAGAGAGTCCCAACAATCGAGCAGCAAAGGAGCATCACCGAGAGAACCCCAACAGGCCAATGCATCTCACATGAATCCCACGGTTGCAGGATGAAGGAGGCATATAGTTAAAACTAAACAAATATAACTAACTAAATAAATAGTGAAGTAAAAATATAGAGAGGGGAGAGAGGAGAAGGAAACCACAATCAGACAACAAAGGAAGAACATGGAGGGAACCTCAGTAGGCGGAGGCAACTGGCACACGAAACCCACAGCAGAAGAGGGAAGGAGGTAGCCACATACAGGCGAAGGCACATGGCACACGAAACCCACAGCAAAGGAGGGAATGAGCTAGGCACATAGTTAGAATTAAGTAACATCACATGAAATTTGTTAATAGTCAGTTCAAATTTAATAATCTAAACCATAGCTAACTCATAATATAAACTACAATTTTAATTTAAAATCGACAGAATGCACTTTAATTAATTAAAATCTTAGGAACTACTATATACATCTAATCTAAGTTTTCAATGCAAAATTTACACCAAAAGCCAAATTTAACTTATAATACTTGGAATAATTATATCTAATAAATAGGAGTATGGGGAAAATATTTATAATTAATGGAAATTGTAAGCAAGCAATGTTGACCCTAAAGTTATACCCAAAGTAGACTTCGAATTATAGTACCATACTAAGTTTATAAGCCATACAACCAGTATAGGAATAAGTTGGTTGTCTAACAATTAGACCATCCAAAACTATAGTTGGTTGTCTAACAATTAGACCATCCAAAACTTATATCTCCTCACCTTAATAAACCGGTCAAGATGGTATGAAGTGGACGAAGCATACACAATATTGTTGGGCAAAAACAAAAAAGGAAGCTACTTGTTAATAGTGTTCTACAGTACAGCTCCAATACATGGAACTGACTATAGCAAAAAGGTTAATGTGTATTTATTACAACAAACTCTAAAATTATCTATACTAAGGAGAGAAAGCGCTACACAAGGTAGGAGGATTCAACAGTCGGTAGAGAGGGTTGACTCGGAAGAGAGGGTTGAGCATTAAGAACAGTGTTGCATTCGTCGATAGCTTGCTGGATCTTGAGGCGATCGGCAACAAGCTCATTCTTCTGGCTAGCAGCCAGGACATAACAATCCTTCAAGAAATTATAATCCCACACCAGCTTATTGTACTGGCTTGCGAGATTGGACAGATTCACGGTAAGCTGATCATTCATGTTTTTATAAAATAAAGCATCCTCATAGTTAGCATCCCTAATATGCAAGTCCAACTCTTGAGTCAGACGCTTGACAGCATTACGGGATGCTTCTTCCTCAGCAGCGGGGGAAGTGGAAGCTGGACCGCTCCAACAACGGATTAGCTCAACTATAGACTCATTTCGGGCGATATGGACATCTATATAAGCTACGTATTTGTGACGCCCCGAGATTCGAAAAAGGGTCTAATTTTTTTTTTTAAAAAATCAGAGTTCAAAACTTGTTTTCTCCAAGGCGTGAACAGACCGCCACACATATAGAAAAGTCTCTGTACCTCCAACAGAGTCTTCCCTATATGTGCTCGGCTAACAGATACAGTCAATCAGAGTAGATACAAGATAGCTATACTAAAGAAGTTCTACTCTATTATAACCACAAGGTTCATACGTTAATACATCCAGTTCTCAAATGGAAATACAGTTGCAATGTTTTACTAAATCAAAAGGGGTACATCCTACCAGGGATAAATCTACCATGCGTCCTCACATAGAACGTCCAAAGGTCCTGTAGAAACTCGAAATATTTTATTTTAATAAATAGATTAAAAGCAGAATTGTAGTCGATTTCGGGTTCAAAAGACCTATGTTGATTTATTTAGTCAATTGCCAGTGTGCGAGTTGCACGATTTACGAGACAAAAGGCTATTTTCCAATCCGGACATGATCTTGGAAATCTGAGTTGACCGTTGCGATCGTCTCGTCGAACCGAGCGAGATTCATATTCAGCACTTTTCGATCCGACGGTCGGATCTTCCAGAATTTAGCGAAGAAGTGGACGAATCTCGCGACCAATGTAACAGTGCCCTCTACGCACAGTGCACTTAAGTGAGTTACTGTAGATGAACAGTAACCCTGGTTTTCGGGACCCCGACGAATACAACGTTGACTAATTCACTGTTCGGAATCCGAATATAGTGATCCAGGTAGTCGTTTCGAACGGTTTCGTCGTTCTGAACGCAATGGCACTGACGGAATTTCTGTTTGACGACCCTGGAGTCTCGAAAGGCGCGAAAACAGTATTTTGACACAGTATTTATGGACCGAGTTTTTATCCGGGCAGTTTCTAGAAAAATGGAAATTGCTACCTGATAGGTCTCGTCGAGCCGAACGTCATGGCGCAGTCCATTTTTCGTTTCGACGAGCGGATCGCCTCGAAAAGCGTGAAATAAGGTGAAAAAGGGGATATTTGCACATAAAACCCTATTGAAGTTGCCTCGTTTTGCGTGCCTGTTCTTGGAGAAGGACCTTAGTGCAAAGGGAAGCTGCTGTGGGGGACCTAACAGCAAATAGCAAAGCTAGGAGGGCAAAAATGCAAATGTGCATAACCCTATATATAGGCATGTATACGGGCTAGGGTTTCCCTACACCTTAAACCCTAGCCTTGCCCTAGCCGCACTCTCAACAACACCCCCTCCTCGGCCGCGTTCCCCGGAGCTTCCCCGCACCGGCCGCGCCTCCCCTCGCCGGAGAAGAAGGAAGCTGAACCTTCATCTCGGGTTGGTGAGGGTGAGGTCCACACAGAAGTTTGGGGGCGGTTTCAACCTCCTTGGAAGAGATCCTCTGCGCAGTAGGAGCCGAGCCGAGGTGAACCCGGGGTCCCTCGCTGCCGCGCGCCGCCGCCAGGAGGCACCTTCCTCCTCCCAAACTCCGGCGAAGGTAAGTTTTGGAGTTTCCTTTTCATTTCGGCTTTTAGGCACGGCCATCGTGTTCCTGACACCGAGGCGACTCTCCGGGTGCAGGCCGAGCCATCGCCGCCGTCCCGATCGCCGGCGGGGGCTCTAGACTGTCGGAATTATCGTTTTTGGCCGTCGCCAGCCGCCGCCGTCATCCGACCGTCAAACCCAAGATCAGCACCGTTGAAACGCTTCTTCTTATCGACTGCAGCACCTCCACGAGGTCTGAGCACCATCGGCTGAGGATCGGGCCCGAGCGGACGAGCCCTAGTTGCGGGCTTTCTTCAACCCCGGCCGATCTCGGCCGTCCGGCGCCGCCGCTGCCTCCCACCTCCGGCCAACTCCACCAGAAGGCTCCTGGAACCAATAGGGACCTTTCGGTCCAAGTTGCACCGGCCCGGAGCACGGCGGCCGAAAACTGCCATTAACGGCCATTGGAGCTCCCCCGAGCTCCGCCGCCGCGCCTTGCCGACGCCCCCGGACGCCGGAAAAACACTCTGGTGAGCTCCTCTTATCCTTGTGAGCTCCTACATCATCTTGCATGTGGATCTTGACGTCGGGTTTTGTACTTGTAGAGTTGCACCCGAGATTAGTTTCAACTCGACCTCCGGCGATCCCCGCCGCTCCGGCCGCCGGCCAACTGCACAGGTGAGACCTAGATACCTCTCTCATGATCCCCATGATTTTAGCTTTGGGCCAGAGGGGCTCCTGTTACATGACTCAAAACTTGCACCCGAGCCACACCATTCGGGCTTGGCTCCGGCCGCCGCCGCCTCCGGCCGCCGGGGCTCGACCCCATATGGACCAAACCTGATCTGGGACACCCCCTTGACTGATGCTCCTCTTGGAAACAGGTTGGCACCTGTGCTGCTCAAGTTGAACCAAACCGAGCTCCTTGCGGTTTAAGGTGTTGCTCCGGCCACTGTTCCGGCCAGTATCCGGCAACCCGCAGGTGAGCACCACCCTTCTTGGCCATCATGTAGTACCATGCTTCAGTTATTTCTTGAATTGACCATGTAAACATTAAGTTGCAACAATGTTGCATATTGAACACTAAAAGGTTATGGGCCAAATTGTAAATGGGCCTGGTCTCGGCCCCAAACTTGTGAGCACGGGCTCCGTCTCGACGTAATGGACGCGCTGAAAGTTACGGCGCAGCTTTTGGACCCCCGGATTTTAAGAACGAGTCGAAACAGCGGATTAATTCAATGATTTTATGCAAATTAAGATGTATTTTGGACTAAAACGCAATTCGGACTTGCTGGCTGTCTTTAGACAGTGTTTACACACCTACTAGGCATCTTGTTAGAGTTCAGTAGACTCTCGTTGATCGGGAATCGGGTTTCATTCAATATATTGACGATATTGCCCCGTATTAGTGTCACGTCACTATGGTGTCGTCGGGATGGGTTGTGTGAGTCTATTACTGACCAGATCTCCTCATACAGGGCCCAGTTGTTCAGCACCTGCCACCTAGTAGCTGTGCGGGAGTTCGTAGATCTGCCTTCATCCAGGTGGGTTAGCTTCGGTCCGGGCTTGATCTATTCGGCCCTCTGGTTGCTTTAGTCCAGTCGGACACCTATTTTTTTGACCAGCCTGCGAATTATACCGATACGACCTATGATGACTGCATATATATCACATGATCTCCTGATAGACATTGATTCTTTTAGACTCATCATATATACCTGCTGATTTTATCTAGATTAGCCTTGATGATTGTATTGACATGCCCTATGATTAGTCCTAATAGATCTTGATCTACGTGAGACGTATCTTACGTACCTGTTTATCAGTTTTTATATTTCTGATAGACCTTGATCTTCATGAGACATACCATATACATATCTGTTCATCAGCTTTTTCAGTATATAGATCTACATGATTTGATGGCACTTGTTGATTCCTGTCAGCCGATTTATTATTGATATTCCGATATGCATGATTGATTGATCCTGATTGTTGGATACTATTCGATATTCCGATATGCATGATTGATAGATACTACTTGATGTTTCGATATGCATGATAGATTCTGATCGACACGATAGATGATTTCCCTGTTGGGATCTCGGCTTATTGCCGACTACCCGGTCATTAGACCGTGAGCTTGATCATAGCATGATGACTACCACGCACGCTGTACTTCACGTACATCAGCGGAGTCATGACCGCAGCGATGTTCTTTACCGGTAAAGTGGTCTTGAGATGGACCCGTGAGCCCCCAGTTAGGCACCAGTGGGTGCGGGGTTATGTCAGCCAGCTAGGTGCCAGCCAGGTGGTATGTGCCTGAGGTCCTCGCGACCAATACTGGCATTGATTGGGTACTTGGGTTCTGTCTTTGATGCATGATGCCTACTTCGTACCATTGTTGTTCAGTTATGTTGATTTCCAGCATTATTATCTGTAGATATACTTTGATCGCTTGCAGTTCTTTATGCACGCTCCTGATAGACATTATCTTGATTTCCAGCATGTATGATCTACAGTTATTATGATCGATTATCATTGTGATACCCTGATTTTCAGTATTACTTATCTGCAGTTCCTGATGATTGATTACCTGCCTAGTTAGCTTATCTGTGGATTCTAGTGATTATCAGTAGATCTGCTTTATTGTTCAGCTTTACCCTATGATTCTTACTATCCGCAGATTTTAGTACCCAGTAGGTACGATTAGTTACTTCTCGGCTCGTCGTGCCCACTGGGATACACTCCGGTATGTCTCACACCCTCGGGTGACTGTTGCAGGTCTGTCGGGTGGTGAGATGTCGGGACGATCCAGTGAGCCTGTCACGATAGAGCCGTCCCCCTGATGACATAGATCGATGATTGAGATCCCCGATTTTCTGTAGTTGACTTTCGTTTATGTATTTTAGCTTCCAGCTTATTTAGATACTTCAGATTGATGTTAGCATGATTATTTGGATTATTCCTGTTGATTAGTCATTGTTTAGTTTAGATGTTGATTGATCTCTGATTGATGATTGGATTTGCCTAGCCGTGCATGTATATGAGAGACCCTATCCCTGTGGATAGGGGATTTCCTATATGTGTGGCGGTCTGTTACGCCCGTTTTGCAAACTCTAATTTATTCAAAAAAAAAAAAAAATCCAGACCTGATTTTTAAACTCGGGGCGTGACAGATTAGATGGTATCAGAGAATAGGTATACGGTACCTAGGAAAGATTGATTAGGAACTGGTTAGGACGAACCCTAGGATGACTTGTGTTCACGAGAGACGCTGGGTATTGGCATAGTGGATTGGAGCTCAGGTGTGTTCACACACAGTTGAGTCTCATTGTTGTGGTTATGAGTGGCGTTTGTACACACTCTAGTCTTTGGGGATCGTTGATAGTGCAGGGTTAGCCGCGGTCGTGGTTTCGGCCGTGGGCTTGATGTTTCAGTGGAGCCAGAGGTCTCAGATCAGTTACAGTGCATGTGGTTGAAGGATTGACCACCGTTTGCCAGAGGTTGAACAAGTTATTAACCTTTCAGTTTTCTCGTGCCGTATTTAGTGGCATGTGTGCCCGATGGTAACCCTGTTTTGGGATGGATTCAAATTGGCCCCACCTTTTGCGCAGATTTTGTGGACCGACGTGGACTCTCCTATGAGTTAGTCAGGGTGATATTTATGACCACAAGGTGGTAGTGATCCTTGATAAAGGTTATGTCTTTAGCATGGAGACTGTGTTGGGAGGCATGTGATATACCTTCTGATGAGAGATGTGTCCTCAACTAGATGTTGGCGACGGATCTAGGTATTTCGCTTTTCTTTTGGTAAGCACGTTGGCTGCAGACAACGTACTGTCGAAAGAACCGAGGAAATACTCTGCCTTGTAATGGGGAGTATCAGATTGGGTCTAAATTAGTAGCCTTAGAGTTGTCGATACCTTGCGACTGATTTCGTAGCCCTCGAATAAAACTATAGGAGCATTCCCTAGGGTATGACTCTAGTTGTAAGCTCCGGGAATAAAACTTTTTTTAAGTTGTAAGTTTCAGGGACGAAACTTCTTTTAAGTTGTAAGTGATGTAGAAACTCGAAATATTTTATTTTAATAAATAGATTAAAAGCAGAATTGTAGTCGATTTCGGGTTCAAAAGACCTATGTTGATTTATTTAGTCAATTGCCAGTGTGCGAGTTGTACGATTTACGAGACAAAAGGCTATTTTCCAATCCGGACATGATCTTGGAAATCCGAGTTGACCGTTGCGATCGTCTCGTCGAACCGAGCGAGATTCATATTCAGCACTTTTCGATCCGACGGTCGGATCTTCCAGAATTTAGCGAAGAAGTGGACGAATCTCGCGACCAATGTAACAGTGCCCTCTGCGCACAGTGCACTTAAGTGAGTTACTGTAGATGAACAGTAACCCTGGTTTTCGGGACCCCGACGAATACAACGTTGACTAATTCACTGTTCGGAATCCGAATATAGTGATCCAGGTAGTCGTTTCGAACGGTTTCGTCGTTCTGAACGCAATGGCACTGACGGAATTTCTGTTTGACGACCCTGGAGTCTCGAAAGGCGCGAAAACTGTATTTTGACATAGTATTTATGGACCGAGTTTTTATCCGGGCAGTTTCTGGAAAAATGGAAATCGCTACCTGATAGGTCTCGTCGAGCCGGACATCATGGCGCAGTCCATTTTTCGTTTCGACGAGCGGATCGCCTCGAAAAGCATGAAATAAGGTGAAAAAGGGGATATTTGAACATAAAACCCTATTGAAGTTGCCTCGTTTTGCGTGCCTGTTCTTGGAGAAGGACCTTAGTGCAAAGGAAAGCTGCTGTGGGGGACCTAACAGCAAATAGCAAAGCTAGGAGGGCAAAAATGCAAATGTGCATAACCCTATATATAGGCATGTATACGGGCTAGGGTTTCCCTACACCTTAAACCCTAGCCTTGCCCTAGCCGCACTCTCAACAACACCCCCTCCTCGGCCGCGTTCCCCGGAGCTTCCCCGCACCGGCCGCGCCTCCCCTCGCCGGAGAAGAAGGAAGCTGAACCTTCATCTCGGGTTGGTGAGGGTGAGGTCCACATAGAAGTTTGGGGGCGGTTTCAACCTCCTTGGAAGAGATTCTCTGCGCAGTAGGAGCCGAGCCGAGGTGAACCCGGGGTCCCTCGCTGCCGCGCGCCGCCGCCAGGAGGCACCTTCCTCCTCCCAAACTCCGGCGAAGGTAAGTTTTGGAGTTTCCTTTTCATTTCGGCTTTTAGGCACGGCCATCGTGTTCCTGACACCGAGGCGACTCTCCGGGTGCAGGCCGAGCCATCGCCGCCGTCCCGATCGCCGGCGGGGGCTCTAGACTGTCGGAATTATCGTTTTTGGCCGTCGCCAGCCGCCGCCGTCATCCGACCGTCAAACCCAAGATCAGCACCGTTGAAACGCTTCTTCTTATCGACTGCAGCACCTCCACGAGGTCTGAGCACCATCGGCTGAGGATCGGGCCCGAGCGGACGAGCCCTAGTTGCGGGCTTTCTTCAACCCCGGCCGATCTCGGCCGTCCGGCGCCGCCGCTGCCTCCCACCTCCGGCCAACTCCACCAGAAGGCTCCTGGAACCAATAGGGACCTTTCGGTCCAAGTTGCACCGGCCCGGAGCACGGCGGCCGAAAACCGCCATTAACGGCCATTGGAGCTCCCCCGAGCTCCGCCGCCGCGCCTTGCCGACGCCCCCGGACGCCGGAAAAACACTCTGGTGAGCTCCTCTTATCCTTGTGAGCTCCTACATCATCTTGCATGTGGATCTTGACGTCGGGTTTTGTACTTGTAGAGTTGCACCCGAGATTAGTTTCAACTCGACCTCCGGCGATCCCCGCCGCTCCGGCCGCCGGCCAACTGCACAGGTGAGACCTAGATACCTCTCTCATGATCCCCATGATTTTAGCTTTGGGCCAGAGGGGCTCCTGTTACATGACTCAAAACTTGCACCCGAGCCACACCATTCGGGCTTGTCTCCGGCCGCCGCCGCCTCCGGCCGCCGCCGCTCGACCCCATATGGACCAAACCTGATCTGGGACACCCCCTTGACTGATGCTCCTCTTGGAAACAGGTTGGCACCTGTGCTGCTCAAGTTGAACCAAACCGAGCTCCTTGCGGTTTAAGGTGTTGCTCCGGCCACTGTTCCGGCCAGTATCCGGCAACCCGCAGGTGAGCACCACCCTTCTTGGCCATCATGTAGTACCATGCTTCAGTTATTTCTTGAATTGACCATGTAAACATTAAGTTGCAACAATGTTGCATATTGAACACTAAAAGGTTATGGGCCAAATTGTAAATGGGCCTGGTCTCGGCCCCAAACTTGTGAGAACGGGCTCCGTCTCGACGCAATGGACGCGCTGAAAGTTACGGCGCAGCTTTTGGACCCCCGGATTTTAAGAACGAGTCGAAACAGCGGATTAATTCAATGATTTTATGCAAATTAAGATGTATTTTGGACTAAAATGCAATTCGGACTTGCTGGCTGTCTTTAGACAGTGTTTACACACCTACTAGGCATCTTGTTAGAGTTCAGTAGACTCTCGTTGATCGGGAATCGGGTTTCATTCAATATATTGACGATATTGCCCCGTATTAGTGTCACGTCACTATGGTGTCGTCGGGATTGTTGGGTTATATGTAATACGGATCTAAATAGGGGAAAAAAAAACACATAGAGGGGGGTGAATAGGTGTAAACGCATAAACACTCAAAAAATCGTTGCGATAAAAACCCAATGCGGAAATAAAAATAATACGCAAGATTTTTACGTGGAAAACTCCATCACCGGAGTAAAAAACCACGGGACCGATAACACGGCAGAAATCCACTAGAATTAAAACACGTACAAGGTGATTTACCGTACACACTTATGACTCAACCTTTTCCATACGCTCCTAGAGGATCTTCTCCGCTCGCTCCGCGACGCTTCTCGAATCCACGATCTGCGCCCAACGCCGAATCCACGGCGTCCAACGTCGAATCCACGACGTCCGACCGAATCCACGGTCTTCACCCAATAGCACCCTTCGAATCCACGAACGTGCCTCGCTCCGAATCCACGAGAGCGGTTGAACCTTGAATCCACAAGGACACGCGAATCCACGCGCCGATTTTTGGGGTAAATCGTTGTTTTGGGTGGTGATGATCCGCCGAATACTTAGATCAAAGATAGATCGGAAATACCATCTAAGTATTCATTAGTTTGATTCAACTCAAGATGTGAGTATGAAAACCTAGAATCAAACTAATCAATATAGATGAAGAAACATAGAGTATTCTCTAATGATTTCCTTTCTTCTCTATATGTGGATCTATAGCCGTATAAAATGATATATGAAAATGACGGCTATTAACTATGTGGATTAACCCTAGAAAAAGAATCATAGGGTCTATTTATAGGTTAGAAACCCTAGGAAGGAGATAAGAATCAAAAACCTAACATTTCTGGAAATTTTACGGACGGCGATCCGGATCGGACTAGCTGTGATCCGGATCGTCGTAACGAGTCAGCCAGTTCCAGAAAAACGAAGGTTCGGGATCCGGATCGAAGTGCTTGATCCGGATCGTTCATACAGTTCACCAAATATCAACGTTCGGGATCCGGATTGCGAAGCCTGATCCGGATCGTTCAAGGAAGATGGTAAACTAAGTGTTCGGGATCCGGATCAAGAGGCTACGATCCGGATTGAACTGGTGTATGAACGAACCACCTTCGGGATCCGGATCGAACAACCTGATCCGGATCCTGAACATGTCCCAAGTCCAGTTTTTGATTTTTATGCAATGAAAGATTCTTCCAAGTGTTTCTACACTACAAGAAGTATTCGGATCACACAAAATCTTTAGTTAAACATACCTGATCCTTTTGAATTCTTCTTTCTTGAGATTGAGTTAAATGATCCAACTTTCTTCACCTTCAATCTTCAAGACTTGAGACTTTCACGAAACTACGCCAACTCAAATTCCGTAACAATCTCCCCCTTTGGCGGTTTCGTGACAAAACACAGATCCACTAAAGAAAATTCAAAAAGATATTTTTGTTGCTATCACCATACAACAAAAATTTACAATGGAGATCCAAAAATTTAAAAACATGAGATAAACTCCTAAAACAGACTCTAGACTTAGACATCTGTACTCTCTGCACAAAGAAATCATTCTTGACAAAAAGAGATCGTTAGATACCTCAAGAATATTTAGCATACAAAACCTAGTACAGAGATAGAGTTTATCTAATCATCATGACATTTGAGAATTCAGATATGTAAGAGAATCATAGTCAAAAACCAACATATCTTCTATGCAACTAAAAACCAAATGTCACACAATGTTAGTCCAACATCAACTTGTTAGTTATATTACATGCCCAAATAGTTAGTCGAATAGTTAGTCGAGACATGCAACAGTAGGGACATGCAACAAATCACAAGATAAAAACCAAAAGTTGAAGTTGAGATCATACTTACCTTGATATTTCATCATTCATTGTAGAGATCATACTTACCTTGATATTTCATCATTCATACCATCATTCATTGTTCAAAGTTCTCTCTAACTCTCTCCCCCTTTTTGTCACAAAACAAAGCCAAAATGTAGTTAAGACTACGAAATGTTAGGAGAGTGAAAAGTTCCAATAAAACGTAAAACCTGAGAACTACGCTAAAGTAAGTATAAAACTAAATCCTAAAGTCAAAATCCTGTACAAAAAAGAAAAGGAAGGTGCAGTTCAGTCGGAGGAGTCGGAGCTGGTACAACTCAGCTTGCTCAAAATCCCTTTAAGCATTGTCGAAATAGTTGAACACTTCTTCTTGATCTTCTTGTGTTCAGAGGAAATTTGCTGAAGTTCTTTCGATATCCTCTCTTGTGCAGCAGAGAGTCTTTGTTGTTCCTGGCGAAGCGATTCCAATACAGCAGCGTCTGTACCCTGTCTTTTCGAGTGTGATGGATGCTGTCCAGAAGCAGATGGTGCATCCAATCCCTTAACCCATGGAGATTCAGTTTGTAGAACCCCAGAGAGTGAGCGAGCTCTAGTAAGAAGCCCACTATGATAACTTTCACTTCTTAGGACATTCTTTCGTCTTGTATATTGCTTAGTTGTTGATGCAGATTTCATAAGCCTTTTGCCTTTGACAGATTTCCTGTTTTCCTCATCAATCTTCTGTTGAACATCTTTGAAGAATTCATCCCATTCTTCCGTATCGTACTCTGAGCTGTCCTCCCTGCCTTCGGTTGTCTTATCTCCTGTTGAAACATCCGGTTTCTCTTTTACAGATGTACTCTTGTGCACCATTGTGACCAGTAACAGGATTAACCAAGAGAGTGCCATTGATTCTAGTGCTTTAAGTTTAGAGAAATTGTCCTGTGAAAAACCAACTCAAGAACACATGAAAAATTCTTAGTTTTCAAAAATTGAAAAATTGTATCCAAAGAATCATTATCATGTAGAGAAGCTAAGAATCAAATTAGTTTTGCAAAAAGACTTTTAAAACTAGATCAATTGCATAATTTTCGAAAATCCTTATTATATGCCCTAAAACCGAAATTTTAGAAATCGAAGCCTAAAAATCCATTAATCAGGAGAGTACCTAGCATATAATCAAAACTAATCTACCCAGAGTTCTTATTTCAAAAGAAATTTGATCAAAAACCATCCACAAACAAAGTTGATCCAAGAAATTCATCACGTTTGAGGAGGAAAAGAGAAAAACGGTGAAAAACCGAGATTTTGATCAATAAAACTTACTTGGAGTTGAAGAACTTGAGTTTGAAAGCTTCCAAGAAGGATGAAATCTAGAGAGAGAGGCTCTAGAAACTTTGGAACAAAAGATTGGAGTAAAGAAATCAAAAACCCCTTTCGTTCTTTATAAAACCTAGCCGCGATCCGGATCAGTTCATAACTGCGATCCGGATCGGCTACCCGCAGTGAGAAACTGCGTTCGGGATCCGGATCGTCAGACACAATCCGGATCGTCAGCCCGCAGAAGAATTCCTGCGTTCGGGATCCGGATCATCTTGCCCGATCCGGATCGGCCCCAACTTTTTCTTTAAAAAATTTCAGAGAAATTCAAGAAAAACCAGAAAAAGATTGTAAGCGCAAATGTGTATCAACTTTAAACAAAAATCATCGTTTCATACAACAAGAATTAGATTATGCCAAATCTATCAATAATATCCAAAAATGAAACGAAAATTTACAAAAATTAAATCCCTTAAAGTTGAACACTTTCAATTACATCTAACTTGATCTTATGAGTAATACCTTTATCAAATCATCAATTCAGTAAAGAAAATGAAATACAAAGATCAATAGATGTTTGAAATCCCAAATATAATAGATAATGTATCTAGACAATCTGTTGAAGAGAGTGGCTCTTTGAGCATCTTTCTTTAAAAAACCCACCTTATACCAAACTTGAAATTTGACAGAGTCAGGTATTTCAACATGCATTTTACTTAATCAAAAATTTGAACAACCATGCTTGGTATACATGTGGTAGCTGCACACAATACTCGGACGACCGAGGTGGTAGCTCTTTCCTCCATGTGGTGGTAGTTTTCACACTCCTCATTGGGATGTAACTCTTTCCACATCTTTTGAGCATTTTACCTTTTCTAAGACTCCCCCTCAATTGGCTATCAATTATTTAAGATATAAAGTATTCAACCAAATATTGATCTCGATTTCATACTCGACTAAGCAGTCAAATAAGATAATGACTATACCAAGAGATCATAGAGAGAGAGAAATTGACTTTGATCACTTTAGAAGATGATTTAATTAACATAAATGATCATTGCAACAGTGAAATATTATGATGGCAAAAGCATAATAAATTTCTAAATGTGCGAAAAGATGCAATTAAAGTCAATTATGATCTATGCTCAATTAATGTCCTATGTACAAACATAGATAATGAACAAAACAAAAACAAATACAAAACCTATCCTAAGCAAAGATTTCAAAAAGAAGATTATTTCAAGGAAAGCATCCCAATTGCTTTTCGTAAATGAATAAAACGTTTTTGATCCAAAGGTTTTGTTAGAATGTCAGCTAATTGATCCTCAGTTGAAATATATGAAAGTTGAAGAGTATTTGATTCAACTAGCTCTCTAAGAAAATGATATCTAAGTTCAATATGTTTTGTTCTAGAGTGCAACACAGGGTTTTTAGAAATGTTAATAGCACTAGTGTTGTCACAAAGTATTGTTACCGAAGATGCTGAAATGCGGAAGTCGCTCAATACGCTTTTCATCCAAATGAGTTGAGTTGAGCAACTTCCAGCTGAAATGTATTCCGCTTCGGCAGTCGAGAGTGCTATGCAGTTCTGCTTTTTACTGTGCCATGCAACAAGGCAATGGCCAAGATAGAAGCATGCACCACTCGTGCTTTTCCGATCATCCACTGATCCTGCCCAATCGGCATCTGAGTATCCAACAATATCCAAACTTGTTCCCATAGGATACCAAATTCCGAAATTAATTGATCCTTTGATATACCGGATGATCCTTTTCACCGCTTTCAGGTGAACCTCCTTTGGTGCTGATTGATATCTCGCGCAAATCCCAACACCAAAAGATATATCCGGGCGACTAGCCGTGAGGTAAAGTAGACTTCCAATCATACTTCGATACAGTTTCTCGTCTACATTCTCACTATGTGAATCACTTCCAAGTCCCTTGTGGCTAGTTCCCATTGGAGTCGGAAAATCTTTACAATTTTCTAGATCAAACTTTTTGACCAACTCCATTGCATACTTGGATTGACTCAAGTGAATACCTTCATTATTTTGTTTAATTTACAATCCAAGGAAATAAGTCAATTCGCCCATCATGGACATCTCAAATTCGCTTTCCATGGTCTCCGCGAATTTAGAAGCATCATTATCTCTTGTTGCGCCAAATACAATGTCATCGACATAGATTTGTGCTACAATGAAATTGCTTTGATAATGCTTCACAAAGAGAGTCCTATCAGCTCCCCCTCGAGTATAGCCCTTCTCCAAAAGGTGCTTTGTTAACCTTTCGTACCATGCTCGCGGTGCTTGTTTCAGACCGTAAAGAGCCTTTTTCAAACGAAAAACATGGTTAGGTTGTTTATGATCTACAAAACCTTTCGGTTGAGCCACATAAACTTCCTCATTTAAAAACCCATTTAGAAATGCGCTCTTAACGTCCATTTGAAATAATTTAATTTTAAAATGACAAGCAATAGCGAATAGTATACGAATGGACTCGAGTCTAGCTACAGGGGCGAAGGTTTCATCAAAGTCTATACCTTCTACTTGAGAGTAGCCTTGAGCAACTAATCGTGCCTTGTTCCTGATGATAGTACCATCCTCATTTTTCTTGTTCTTGAAGATCCATTTGGTACCTATCACATTGTGTTGCTGTGGAGGCTTCGTTAATTCCCAGACTTTGTTTCGCTCAAATTGATGGAGCTCTTCCTGCATTGCTTTAATCCAGTAGTCATCCTGAAGAGCTTCATCTATGTTCTTTGGTTCGATTAAAGATACGTAGCAAGCGAATCCACAAACCAACTGCCTCCGAGTTCTGACTCCTTCTTGTGGATCTCCAATAATATTCGATTCCGGATGATCCTTGGAGATTCGTAACGTTTGTTGAAACGGAGTACTCGGAGATATATGAGATGATTCCTGCACATCAGATAAACTAGAAGAACCATTAGATGCATCATTAATATTGGAAGTATTATTATGAGAAGATGCACTAGCAGGAGAATCATCATCTAGAGAGATATCGAGGGTAGATTTTCCAGTTTCAAAGTGAAAAGCTTCATCTACTTTAACATTTATAGATTCTACGATCGTCTTAGATTCAATGTTAAATACTCGATATGCTCTGCTATTCGTAGAATAACCCAAAAAGATCCCTTCATCACTTCGAGAGTCGAACTTTCCAAGATTTTCACGGTCACGTAAAATGTAACATCGACTCCCGAAGACACGAAAATATTTGATATTGGGTTTTCTACTAAACCACAGCTCATATGGTGTATTTAAAGTTCTTGGGCGCAAGTAAACTCTATTAATGACATAGACAGCGGTGTTCACAGCTTCAGCCCAAAAATGTAGCGGTAAATTCCGGCTATGAAGCATCACCCGCGCCATCTCTTGAACAACCCTGTTCTTGCGCTCAACAACACCATTCTGCTGAGGTGTATAGGGTGCCGAGAATTCATGTTTAATTCCATTTGAAGTGCAAAAATCAATGAATTTTGAATTTATGAATTCTCCACCTCTATCACTTCTAACACGAATGATCTTTTCATTCTTTTCAATCATAATACGATGGCAAATCTCATGAAAAGAGTCAAACATATCAGCTTTCTCTTTTAAAAATGCTACCCAAGAAAATCGAGAGAAATCATCAACCAATAAAAAAATGTACCATTTACCTCCCAAAGATGGTTGACGGGTCGGCCCCATTAAGTCCATGTGCAAAAGTTCCAAGGGCCGTTTTGTGCCAACGTGGTTCAAGTTCTTGTGTGCAGTCCTAGACTGTTTTCCCTTTTGGCAACCACCACACACAACGTTTTGTTTAAATAAAAGCTTTGGAACCCCCTTGACCACGTCCTTGTTTGAAATTCTAGTAAGTTCCTTAAAATTTAAGTGACCTAGCCTTTCATGCCAAAGAGTTTCATTATTCAAAGCAGCTAAGTTACAATTTTCAGAAAATTTATTAGGAACAACATAACAATTGTTTTCAGATCTAACCCCTTTTAAAAAGAAGACATGGTCCTTATCAGTTACAACGCATTCAACAGATGAAAAGTTAACTGAAAAAACCATTGTCGCAAAGTTGACTTATGCTTATGAGGTTAGTCTTAAGGCCATCAACAAATAAGACGTTTTTCAAAATCGGGCCATCTGGAATAGCTACCGTCCCTTTTCCAACAATTTTGGAAGATCGACCGTCTCCGAAAACAACGTGTCCTCCGGAGATTTTCTCAAGATTTTGAAAACTATTTTTGTCACCGGTCATGTGACGGGAACACCCGCTATCCAGATACCAAGACGAACTATCATATGCATGCAAGGAAACATTGGAAACAAGACAAGGAAAAATTTCACCTTTGCGCACCCAAACCCTTTTGGAGTGCGTCGGTAATGGTCGTGAAGTTATATGCCTAGGTGAAGGCGTCTTGTTATAGCGATTGTTGTTCCTTGATGAGATCGTCTTGCGCGATGAACTACCAAGTCTCTTTTTATTTGAAAAGTTTTGCTTTGATTTTCGGGGAGGAGCCTTTTTGGTAGTTGTTGCAAGAGGTCCTTGAGATGAGCGTTCGACTCCCGTCTTGCAATATCTTCTTATGTGCCCTGAAACACCACAACGAAAACATACCTTAGATCTTGACGATCCCAAAGAGGATGAAGTAGGTTTGTTGTCGTTGTTTGTCTTGAATTCCGGTGTCGGAGGAGGAGATACCGACTAAGGCACAAAAACTGTCTCACTCGAACTTGGACTGTTTCCAGTTTGAGTGTATCCGAGCCCGAACCTATTTGATTGACCAAGACCAAGAAGTCTATCCAACTTACTCCTTCCTGAAGAGAATCGCTGTAAGTCATTCTTGAGTTGGAAAATGGTCTTTGTCATTTCCAGGTTATCCTGTCGAGCCTCGTTGTAGAGCTTTGAGAAGTGATTCGCGTTATCCACCAGATTTGTATGTTCCTTCTCAAGTTGCTCATTGGACTCTTGAAGGGAAGCATTTGCCTTTATCAGGTTTTCCCTTTCCACTTCAAGAGCGTTTGAGAGAGAAGTCGCTCTTTTTGCTTCTTCTTCGAGATCATGCACTCTCCCTCTCAAACTCTTGTTTTGCTTAGCCACTTTCTTTGAGTCCCTCAAAAGTCTGTGGTAGGCTAGAGCAAAATCTTCACCTTCCGAATCATCCGATTCGTTGTCCGTTGCGTTCTTTTCAACAGTGGAGTTGGACAACGACTCAGATGTACTTGCCATAAAGCACATGAAGGGTGAAGATACGGACGCGTGGAAAGCGGTGGAGCTCTTTTCTTCATCACTCGAAGACGACTCATTTGACGTTGAGTTGTCATCCCAAGTGACGACTTGCATCGCCTTCTTCTTTGCCGGATACTTGTTAGGACACTCCGTTGCAATGTGGCCGTAGCCTCGACATTTGAAGCATTGTAGTTGTCCTTCTGAACTTTTCTTATCCTTTGAGAAGTTCTCTTGCTTTCTTGACTTGTGACTTGAAGTACCCTTGCCTTTGTTCGACTTTCCGAAGGATGGAGATTTGCTTGAATTACCCCTTCGAAAGTTGCGGCGAAACTTCCTTGTCAAGAGAGCGAGCTGCTTCTCAAATTCCTCCATAGAAAGGTTCTCGTCATCGTCTGAGGAGGATGTATCCGCGTCTTCTTCCTTAGTTGTTTTCAACGCATAACCTGAAGACTTAGAAGTGGATGCCTTTCCAGAAGAATTGTTAGTAGTAAATGTCATTTCATAAGTTTGTAATGAACCAACTAATTCTTCTACACGTATTTCGTCCGGGTGTTTAATAGTTTCAATGGCAGTAACCTTTGGGCGAAATCGTTCAGGAAGAGTTCTTAAGATTTTTCTTACAATCTTAAATTCTGGAATCTTCTCTCCCAGATTAGCACATGAGTTTACGATGTCTTGCAATCGTGTATAGTAGTCCGTGAAAGATTCATTTTCTGCCATTAAGATAGAGTTAAACTTGCTCGTAAGCATTTGCAGTTTCTGAATCTTCACGAGGTTAGTTCCCTCATGTGTAACCTGAAGAACATCCCAGATTTCTTTCGCAGTCTCACATGCCGAGACGCGAGAGAATTCAGTTTGAGATAAGGCATTAAAGATAGCATTAATTCCCTTGCCATTGTAAGAAGATGAATCTAACTCTTCCTTGGTCCATTTCGACCTAGGTTTTAAGGTGCGAACATCACCAATAAATTCAGTTGGATTAGTCCATCCTAATTCAATCGATTGCCACACCCGTTCGTCGATGGAAATTAAAAAGGCTTTCATCCGTACTTTCCAGTACGCATAATTTGTTCCATCGAAGAACGGGGGTCGGTTGATGTTTCCACCTTCAACCATTGTTTACAACCCTATTCCCGCTCTGATACCACTTGTTGGGTTATATGTAATACGGATCTAAATAGGGGAAAAAAAAAACACCTAGAGGGGGGTGAATAGGTGTAAACGCATAAACACTCAAAAAATCGTTGCGATAAAAACCCAATGCGGAAATAAAAATAATACGCAAGATTTTTACGTGGAAAACTCCATCACCGGAGTAAAAAAACCACGGGACCGATAACACGGCAGAAATCCACTAGAATTAAAACACGTACAAGGTGATTTACCGTACACACTTACGACTCAACCTTTTCCATACGCTCCTAGAGGATCC
>CM055072.1:24527293-24614040 GCA_029204045.2 Tillandsia leiboldiana
TGCGATCCGGATCGGCTACCCGCAGTGAGAAACTGCGTTCGGGATCCGGATCGGCAGATACAATCCGGATCGTCAGCCCGCAGAAGAATTCCTGCGTTCGGGATCCGGATCATCTTGCCGATCCGGATCGGCCCCAACTTTTTCTTTAGAAAATTTCAGAGAAATTCAAGAAAAACCAGAAAAAGATTGTAAGCACAAATGTGTATCAACTTTAAACAAAATCATCGTTTCATACAACAAGAATTAGATTATGCCAAATCTATCAATAATATCCAAAATGAAACGAAAATTTACAAAATTAAATCCCTTAAAGTTGAACACCTTCAATTACATCTAACTTGATCTTATGAGTAATGCCTTTATCAAATCATCAATTCAGTAAAGAAAATGAAATACAAAGATCAATAGATGTTTGAAATCCCAAATATATAGATAATGTATCTAGACAATCTGTTGAAGAGAGTGGCTCTTTGAGCATCTTTCTTTAAAAACCCACCTTATACCAACCTTGAAATTTGACAGAGTCAAGTATTTCAACATGCATTTTACTTAATCAAAAATTTGAACAACCATGCTTGGTATACATGTGGTAGCTGCACACAATACTCGGACGACCGAGGTGGTAGCTCTTTCCTCCATGTGGTGGTAGTTTTCACACTCCTCATTGGGATGTAACTCTTTCACATCTTTTGAGCATTTTACCTTTTCTAGACTCCCCCTCAATTGGCTATCAATTATTTAAGATATAAAGTATTCAACCAATATTGATCTCGATTCATACTCGACTAAGCAGTCAAATAAGATAATGACTATACCAAGAGATCATAGAGAGAGAGGAAATTGACTTTGATCACTTTAGAAGATGATTTAATTAACATAAATGATCATTGCAACAGTGAAATATTATGATGGCAAAAGCATAATAAATTTCTAAATGTGCGAAAAGATGCAATTAAAGTCAATTATGATCTATGCTCAATTAATGTCCTATGTACAAACATAGATAATGAACAAAACAAAAACAAATACAAAACCTATCCTAAGCAAAGATTTCAAAAAGAAGATTATTTCAAGGAAAGCATCCCAATTGCTTTTCGTAAATGAATAAAACGTTTTTGATCCAAAGGTTTTGTTAGAATGTCAGCTAATTGATCCTCAGTTGAAATATATGAAAGTTGAAGAGTATTTGATTCAACTAGCTCTCTAAGAAAATGATATCTAAGTTCAATATGTTTTGTTCTAGAGTGCAACACAGGGTTTTTAGAAATGTTAATAGCACTAGTGTTGTCACAAAGTATTGTTACCGAAGATGCTGAAATGCGGAAGTCGCTCAATACGCTTTTCATCCAAATGAGTTGAGTTGAGCAACTTCCAGCTGAAATGTATTCCGCTTCGGCAGTCGAGAGTGCTATGCAGTTCTGCTTTTTACTGTGCCATGCAACAAGGCAATGGCCAAGATAGAAGCATGCACCACTCGTGCTTTTCCGATCATCCACTGATCCTGCCCAATCGGCATCTGAGTATCCAACAATATCCAAACTTGTTCCCATAGGATACCAAATTCCGAAATTAATTGATCCTTTGATATACCGGATGATCCTTTTCACCGCTTTCAGGTGAACCTCCTTTGGTGCTGATTGATATCTCGCGCAAATCCCAACACCAAAAGATATATCCGGGCGACTAGCCGTGAGGTAAAGTAGACTTCCAATCATACTTCGATACAGTTTCTCGTCTACATTCTCACTATGTGAATCACTTCCAAGTCCCTTGTGGCTAGTTCCCATTGGAGTCGGAAAATCTTTACAATTTTCTAGATCAAACTTTTTGACCAACTCCATTGCATACTTGGATTGACTCAAGTGAATACCTTCATTATTTTGTTTAATTTACAATCCAAGGAAATAAGTCAATTCGCCCATCATGGACATCTCAAATTCGCTTTCCATGGTCTCCGCGAATTTAGAAGCATCATTATCTCTTGTTGCGCCAAATACAATGTCATCGACATAGATTTGTGCTACAATGAAATTGCTTTGATAATGCTTCACAAAGAGAGTCCTATCAGCTCCCCCTCGAGTATAGCCCTTCTCCAAAAGGTGCTTTGTTAACCTTTCGTACCATGCTCGCGGTGCTTGTTTCAGACCGTAAAGAGCCTTTTTCAAACGAAAAACATGGTTAGGTTGTTTATGATCTACAAAACCTTTCGGTTGAGCCACATAAACTTCCTCATTTAAAAACCCATTTAGAAATGCGCTCTTAACGTCCATTTGAAATAATTTAATTTTAAAATGACAAGCAATAGCGAATAGTATACGAATGGACTCGAGTCTAGCTACAGGGGCGAAGGTTTCATCAAAGTCTATACCTTCTACTTGAGAGTAGCCTTGAGCAACTAATCGTGCCTTGTTCCTGATGATAGTACCATCCTCATTTTTCTTGTTCTTGAAGATCCATTTGGTACCTATCACATTGTGTTGCTGTGGAGGCTTCGTTAATTCCCAGACTTTGTTTCGCTCAAATTGATGGAGCTCTTCCTGCATTGCTTTAATCCAGTAGTCATCCTGAAGAGCTTCATCTATGTTCTTGGTTCGATTAAAGATACGTAGCAAGCGAATCCACAAACCAACTGCCTCCGAGTTCTGACTCCTTCTTGTGGATCTCCAATAATATTCGATTCCGGATGATCCTTGGAGATTCGTAACGTTTGTTGAAACGGAGTACTCGGAGATATATGAGATGATTCCTGCACATCAGATAAACTAGAAGAACCATTAGATGCATCATTAATATTGGAAGTATTATTATGAGAAGATGCACTAGCAGGAGAATCATCATCTAGAGAGATATCGAGGGTAGATTTTCCAGTTTCAAAGTGAAAAGCTTCATCTACTTTAACATTTATAGATTCTACGATCGTCTTAGATTCAATGTTAAATACTCGATATGCTCTGCTATTCGTAGAATAACCCAAAAAGATCCCTTCATCACTTCGAGAGTCGAACTTTCCAAGATTTTCACGGTCACGTAAAATGTAACATCGACTCCCGAAGACACGAAAATATTTGATATTGGGTTTTCTACTAAACCACAGCTCATATGGTGTATTTAAAGTTCTTGGGCGCAAGTAAACTCTATTAATGACATAGACAGCGGTGTTCACAGCTTCAGCCCAAAAATGTAGCGGTAAATTCCGGCTATGAAGCATCACCCGCGCCATCTCTTGAACAACCCTGTTCTTGCGCTCAACAACACCATTCTGCTGAGGTGTATAGGGTGCCGAGAATTCATGTTTAATTCCATTTGAAGTGCAAAAATCAATGAATTTTGAATTTATGAATTCTCCACCTCTATCACTTCTAACACGAATGATCTTTTCATTCTTTTCAATCATAATACGATGGCAAATCTCATGAAAAGAGTCAAACATATCAGCTTTCTCTTTTAAAATGCTACCCAAGAAAATCGAGAGAAATCATCAACCAATAAAAAAATGTACCATTTACCTCCCAAAGATGGTTGACGGGTCGGCCCCATTAAGTCCATGTGCAAAAGTTCCAAGGGCCGTTTTGTGCCAACGTGGTTCAAGTTCTTGTGTGCAGTCCTAGACTGTTTTCCCTTTTGGCAACCACCACACACAACGTTTTGTTTAAATAAAAGCTTTGGAACCCCCTTGACCACGTCCTTGTTTGAAATTCTAGTAAGTTCCTTAAAATTTAAGTGACCTAGCCTTTCATGCCAAAGAGTTTCATTATTCAAAGCAGCTAAGTTACAATTTTCAGAAAATTTATTAGGAACAACATAACAATTGTTTTCAGATCTAACCCCTTTTAAAAAGAAGACATGGTCCTTATCAGTTACAACGCATTCAACAGATGAAAAGTTAACTGAAAAACCATTGTCGCAAAGTTGACTTATGCTTATGAGGTTAGTCTTAAGGCCATCAACAAATAAGACGTTTTTCAAAATCGGGCCATCTGGAATAGCTACCGTCCCTTTTCCAACAATTTTGGAAGATCGACCGTCTCCGAAAACAACGTGTCCTCCGGAGATTTTCTCAAGATTTTGAAAACTATTTTTGTCACCGGTCATGTGACGGGAACACCCGCTATCCAGATACCAAGACGAACTATCATATGCATGCAAGGAAACATTGGAAACAAGACAAGGAAAAATTTCACCTTTGCGCACCCAAACCCTTTTGGAGTGCGTCGGTAATGGTCGTGAAGTTATATGCCTAGGTGAAGGCGTCTTGTTATAGCGATTGTTGTTCCTTGATGAGATCGTCTTGCGCGATGAACTACCAAGTCTCTTTTTATTTGAAAAGTTTTGCTTTGATTTTCGGGGAGGAGCCTTTTTGGTAGTTGTTGCAAGAGGTCCTTGAGATGAGCGTTCGACTCCCGTCTTGCAATATCTTCTTATGTGCCCTGAAACACCACAACGAAAACATACCTTAGATCTTGACGATCCCAAAGAGGATGAAGTAGGTTTGTTGTCGTTGTTTGTCTTGAATTCCGGTGTCGGAGGAGGAGATACCGACTAAGGCACAAAAACTGTCTCACTCGAACTTGGACTGTTTCCAGTTTGAGTGTATCCGAGCCCGAACCTATTTGATTGACCAAGACCAAGAAGTCTATCCAACTTACTCCTTCCTGAAGAGAATCGCTGTAAGTCATTCTTGAGTTGGAAAATGGTCTTTGTCATTTCCAGGTTATCCTGTCGAGCCTCGTTGTAGAGCTTTGAGAAGTGATTCGCGTTATCCACCAGATTTGTATGTTCCTTCTCAAGTTGCTCATTGGACTCTTGAAGGGAAGCATTTGCCTTTATCAGGTTTTCCCTTTCCACTTCAAGAGCGTTTGAGAGAGAAGTCGCTCTTTTTGCTTCTTCTTCGAGATCATGCACTCTCCCTCTCAAACTCTTGTTTTGCTTAGCCACTTTCTTTGAGTCCCTCAAAAGTCTGTGGTAGGCTAGAGCAAAATCTTCACCTTCCGAATCATCCGATTCGTTGTCCGTTGCGTTCTTTTCAACAGTGGAGTTGGACAACGACTCAGATGTACTTGCCATAAAGCACATGAAGGGTGAAGATACGGACGCGTGGAAAGCGGTGGAGCTCTTTTCTTCATCACTCGAAGACGACTCATTTGACGTTGAGTTGTCATCCCAAGTGACGACTTGCATCGCCTTCTTCTTTGCCGGATACTTGTTAGGACACTCCGTTGCAATGTGGCCGTAGCCTCGACATTTGAAGCATTGTAGTTGTCCTTCTGAACTTTTCTTATCCTTTGAGAAGTTCTCTTGCTTTCTTGACTTGTGACTTGAAGTACCCTTGCCTTTGTTCGACTTTCCGAAGGATGGAGATTTGCTTGAATTACCCCTTCGAAAGTTGCGGCGAAACTTCCTTGTCAAGAGAGCGAGCTGCTTCTCAAATTCCTCCATAGAAAGGTTCTCGTCATCGTCTGAGGAGGATGTATCCGCGTCTTCTTCCTTAGTTGTTTTCAACGCATAACCTGAAGACTTAGAAGTGGATGCCTTTCCAGAAGAATTGTTAGTAGTAAATGTCATTTCATAAGTTTGTAATGAACCAACTAATTCTTCTACACGTATTTCGTCCGGGTGTTTAATAGTTTCAATGGCAGTAACCTTTGGGCGAAATCGTTCAGGAAGAGTTCTTAAGATTTTTCTTACAATCTTAAATTCTGGAATCTTCTCTCCCAGATTAGCACATGAGTTTACGATGTCTTGCAATCGTGTATAGTAGTCCGTGAAAGATTCATTTTCTGCCATTAAGATAGAGTTAAACTTGCTCGTAAGCATTTGCAGTTTCTGAATCTTCACGAGGTTAGTTCCCTCATGTGTAACCTGAAGAACATCCCAGATTTCTTTCGCAGTCTCACATGCCGAGACGCGAGAGAATTCAGTTTGAGATAAGGCATTAAAGATAGCATTAATTCCCTTGCCATTGTAAGAAGATGAATCTAACTCTTCCTTGGTCCATTTCGACCTAGGTTTTAAGGTGCGAACATCACCAATAAATTCAGTTGGATTAGTCCATCCTAATTCAATCGATTGCCACACCCGTTCGTCGATGGAAATTAAAAAGGCTTTCATCCGTACTTTCCAGTACGCATAATTTGTTCCATCGAAGAACGGGGGTCGGTTGATGTTTCCACCTTCAACCATTGTTTACAACCCTATTCCCGCTCTGATACCACTTGTTGGGTTATATGTAATACGGATCTAAATAGGGGAAAAAAAAACACCTAGAGGGGGGTGAATAGGTGTAAACGCATAAACACTCAAAAAATCGTTGCGATAAAAACCCAATGCGGAAATAAAAATAATACGCAAGATTTTTACGTGGAAAACTCCATCACCGGAGTAAAAAACCACGGGACCGATAACACGGCAGAAATCCACTAGAATTAAAACACGTACAAGGTGATTTACCGTACACACTTACGACTCAACCTTTTCCATACGCTCCTAGAGGATCTTCTCCGCTCGCTCCGCGACGCTTCTCGAATCCACGATCTGCGCCCAACGCCGAATCCACGGCGTCCAACGTCGAATCCACGACGTCCGACCGAATCCACGGTCTTCACCCAATAGCACCCTTCGAATCCACGAACGTGCCTCGCTCCGAATCCACGAGAGCGGTTGAACCTTGAATCCACAAGGACACGCGAATCCACGCGCCAATTTTTGGGGTAAATCGTTGTTTTGGGTGGTGATGATCCGCCGAATACTTAGATCAAAGATAGATCGGAAATACCATCTAAGTATTCATTAGTTTGATTCAACTCAAGATGTGAGTATGAAAATCTAGAATCAAACTAATCAATATAGATGAAGAAACATAGAGTATTCTCTAATGATTTCCTTTCTTCTCTATATGTGGATCTATAGCCGTATAAAATGATATATGAAAATGACGGCTATTAACTATGTGGATTAACCCTAGAAAAAGAATCATAGGGTCTATTTATAGGTTAGAAACCCTAGGAAGGAGATAAGAATCAAAAACCTAACATTTCTGAAAATTTTACGGACGGCGATCCGGATCGGACTAGCTGTGATCCGGATCGTCGTAACGAGTCAGCCAGTTCCAGAAAAACGAAGGTTCGGGATCCGGATCGAAGTGCTTGATCCGGATCGTTCATACAGTTCACCAAATATCAACGTTCGGGATCCGGATTGCGAAGCCTGATCCGGATCGTTCAAGGAAGATGGTAAACTAAGTGTTCGGGATCCGGATCAAGAGGCTACGATCCGGATTGAACTGGTGTATGAACGAACCACCTTCGGGATCCGGATCGAACAACCTGATCCGGATCCTGAACATGTCCCAAGTCCAGTTTTTGATTTTTATGCAATGAAAGATTCTTCCAAGTGTTTCTACACTACAAGAAGTATTCGGATCACACAAAATCTTTAGTTAAACATACCTGATCCTTTTGAATTCTTCTTTCTTGAGATTGAGTTAAATGATCCAACTTTCTTCACCTTCAATCTTAAAGACTTGAGACTTTCACGAAACTACGCCAACTCAAATTCCGTAACAGGGATGGGTTGTGTGAGTCTATTACTGACCAGATCTCCTCATACAGGGCCCAGTTGTTCAGCACCTGCCACCTAGTAGCTGTGCGGGAGTTCGTAGATCTGCCTTCATCCAGGTGGGTTAGCTTCGGTCCGGGCTTGATCTATTCGGCCCTCTGGTTGCTTTAGTCCAGTCGGACACCTATTTTTTTGACCAGCCTGCGAATTATACCGATACGACCTATGATGACTGCATATATATCACATGATCTCCTGATAGACATTGATTCTTTTAGACTCATCATATATACCTGCTGATTTTATCTAGATTAGCCTTGATGATTGTATTGACATGCCCTATGATTAGTCCTGATAGATCTTGATCTACGTGAGACATATCTTACGTACCTGTTTATCAGTTTTTATATTTCTGATAGACCTTGATCTTCATGAGACATACCATATACATATCTGTTCATCAGCTTTTTCAGTATATAGATCTACATGATTTGATGGCACTTGTTGATTCCTGTCAGCCGATTTATTGTTGATATTCCGATATGCATGATTGATTGATCCTGATTGTTGGATACTATTCGATATTCCGATATGCATGATTGATAGATACTACTTGATGTTTCGATATGCATGATAGATTCTGATCGACACGATAGATGATTTCCCTGTTGGGATCTCGGCTTATTGCCGACTACCCGGTCATTAGACCGTGAGCTTGATCATAGCATGATGACTACCACGCACGCTGTACTTCACGTACATCTGCGGAGTCATGACCGCAGCGATGTTCTTTACCGGTAAAGTGGTCTTGAGATGGACCCATGAGCCCCCAGTTAGGCACCAGTGGGTGCGGGGTTATGTCAGCCAGCTAGGTGCCAGCCAGGTGGTATGTGCCTGAGGTCCTCGCGACCAATACTGGCATTGATTGGGTACTTGGGTTCTGTCTTTGATGCATGATGCCTACTTCGTACCATTGTTGTTCAGTTATGTTGATTTCCAGCATTATTATCTGTAGATATACTTTGATCGCTTGCAGTTCTTTATGCACGCTCCTGATAGACATTATCCTGATTTCCAGCATGTATGATCTACAGTTATTATGATCGATTATCATTGTGATACCCTGATTTTCAGTATTACTTATCTGCAGTTCCTGATGATTGATTACCTGCCTAGTTAGCTTATCTGTGGATTCTAGTGATTATCAGTAGATCTGCTTTATTGTTCAGCTTTACCCTATGATTCTTACTATCCGCAGATTTTAGTACCCAGTAGGTACGATTAGCTACTTCTCGGCTCGTCGTGCCCACTGGGATACACTCCGGTGTGTCTCACACCCTCGGGTGACTGTTGCAGGTCTGTCGGGTGGTGAGATGTCGGGACGATCCAGTGAGCCTGTCACGCCCCGGGGTCGAACTGCGATCCGGGCTCGCCAACAGATCCGCCGTCTGTACGGAAACTGCCGTACAGACGAAGCGTCTAACCTGCAAAAGATATCTATAGCTAACAAGTATCAGAGCTGAAAGGAAGCTGAAACACTAAGCGGCGAAAAGTCCAAGTACAACAGTCCACTAGCACCCACAACATAAGTACAAAAGCACTAAAAGGTACAAAAGTGGAAACTAAAAAGTACAAGTGACACTAACACCGACAGCACAGACTCGGGTGGGAGCTAGTCAGCCACGCCCTTACCTCGGTCAGAAAGCTCCGAACGAGCCAAACCTGGAACGGTCGCCTCGGGAACACCTGTCATTACAGCGGGTGTGAGATCTACTGCAACAGTCAGATCTCAGTGGATACCAAAGCTAAAACCCACGGTACACCCACTCAGTCTGCTGGAGACAAAAACATATAGATAGATAGATAGATAGATAGATAGATAGATAGCTGAAAATGAATCTATCGCTACATGTTTCGATGCAATGCAGGAAGTAAGTTCTCAGTCTCTCCCACGGGAGGCCTGGAAACTACGAACGTCTGCTCTCCCTACAGCCCTTATCAAACAAGAACCGGCTGTAGGCTTAGCCGTCCATAGTTTCCGCCCCCGCACGGGGACTGCCAGAACTCTAACAAGACACTAGAAGGCCACCTCAATTCCTTCTAGTAACCACCTGGTAACTCGGCCAGGGCATATGCCATCTGGTAACTCGGCCAGTGATATTTACTCATCTGGTAACTCAGCCAGTGGTATCCACTCATCTGGTAACTCAGCCAGTGATTTATACCCATCTGGTGACTCGGCCAGTGGTAATTACTCATCTGGTAACTCAGCCAGTGGTATCCACTCATCTGGTAACTCAGCCAGTGATTTATACCCCTCTGGTGACTCTGCTAGTGGTATCTACTCATCTGGTAACTCAGCCAGGGATTTATACCCATCTGGTGACTCGGCCAGTGGTAATTACTCCTCTGGTAACTCAGCCAGTGGTATCCACTCATCTGGTAACTCGGCCAGTGATTTATACCCCTCTGGTGACTCTACCAGTGGTATCTACTCAACTGGTAACTCAGCCAGTGGTATCTACTCATCTGGTAACTCAGCCAGTGATTTATACCCATCTGGTAACTCTGCCAGTGGTATCTACTCATCTGGTAACTCAGCCAGGGATTTATACCCATCTGGTGACTCGGCCAGTGGTAATTACTCATCTGGTAACTCAGCCAGTGGTATCCACTCATCTGGTAACTCAGCCAGTGATTTATACCCCTCTGGTGACTCTACCAGTGGTATCTACTCATCTGGTAACTCAGCCAGTGATTTATACCCATCTGGTAACTCTGCCAGTGGTATCTACTCATCTGGTAACCCAGCCAGGGATTTATACCCATCTGGTAACTCTGCCAGTGGTATCTACTCATCTGGTAACTCGGCCAGTGATTTATACCCATCTGGTAACTCTGCCAGTGGTGTCTACTCATCTGGTAACCCAGCCAGGGATTTATACCCATCTGGTAACTCTGCCAGTGGTATCTACTCATCTGGTAACTCAGCTAGGGATTTATACCCATCTGGTGACTCGGCCAGTGGTAATTACTCATCTGGTAACTCAGCCAGTGATTTACAAAAGGTATAATGTAAAAAGGGGGTCACGATACCTTGCTTTCGGGAGTATTATGAGCATACCATACTTCCGGAAGAAAACCAACCCACCTGTGAAGAATCCTCAAAACCGTGCGCCAAACGGAGGTCCCGATGCGATCCCACAGCTCCACGCGGCAAACACGCGCCACCGGCCACGTAGAAGCTATCACTATGCCACAACTGTGAGATAAGAAGAGGAACCGGGATCAGCAAACCCGCGGTCGAGAACCGCGCAAACAAAGGCGAAGGAAAACCCTCCGGCGACGAAGAACGTCGGGCGTCGCGCGGAAACCCATCGCGCATCCGCCGCGGCGCACCGCCGAGCCGCAAACAACGCGGCACAGTGCGGCACATGGCCGTACTGCTCAAGAAACCGTCCCCACGCGGCGGAGGTCAGCCGCGTGGCCAGCAGCGCCGCGCGGCCCAAACGCTGCCCGCGCGGCCTGCAGCAGCGCCGCGCGCCTAGCGCGCGGCCTGCAGGGCCGCGGGGCCCAAAGGGCCACCCACGCGGCCTGCAGCAGCGCCGTGCGCCTAGCGCGCGGCCTGCAGGGCCGCGGGGGCCCAAAGGCCCGCCCGCGGCACAGGGGCCGCCCGCGCGGGGCCCCTGCAGTGCCGCGCGCCCAAGCGCGCGGCCTGCAGCCCGCGCGGGGCCAGGGGCCTCCCGCGCGGGGCCCGCGGCACAGGGGCCGCCCGCGCGGCGCCCTGCACTGCCGCGCGGCACAGGGGCCGCCCGCGCGGTGCCCTGCACTGCCGCGCGGGGCCCGCGGCACAGGGGCCGCCGGTGCGGCGCCCTGCCATGCCGCGCGGGGCCCGCGGCACAGGGGCCGCCCGCGCGGCGCCCTGCCATGCCGCGCGGGGCCCGCGGCACAGGGGCCGCCCGCGCGGCGCCCTGCCATGCCGCGCGGGGCCCGCGGCACAGGGGCCGCCCGCGCGGCGCCCTGCCATGCCGCGCGGGGCCCGCGGCACAGGGGCCGCCCGCGCGGCACCTCTGCAGTGCCGCGCGCCACGCGCGGCCTGCAGGGTCGCCCAGCGCAGGGGCCGCCCGCGCGTGCCAGACAGGGCGCGCAACCAGCGCGCCCGCTGCCAGCGGCCCGGCGCCCCGCTGCCCTGCCACGGCAGCAGGGCGCCTGCTGCGCGCGGCGCCCATGCGCGCCCGCGCAGCGGCCGCTCCCCTTAGCCGCGCGCTGCCCAAAATCAGCGCGCGCGGCTCGCGAGGCACCACCGCGCCACGGACAACAAGTCCATGGCACCCCGGCAGCAGGAAAAAGAAAGGGAAAAGGAAAGATAAAATAAGCCAACCTCCTCGCGGCACACCGGACCCCGCACGGCTCCACGCCACGATCGGAGAAGAAAACGCCCAAGAAAAGCTTCCTCCAAAGCCCTCTTCTTCTTCTTTCCTTTTCCTCTCATTCTTCTCTCTTTTCCCTTTTCTTTCCTACAGAGGTGGAGGGGAGGGGTTCTTTTATAAAGCAAAAGCTTTAATTAAATTAATTAACTTAATTAACTTAATTCCAAAAACCCAACTCCAACTCACTTTTTGCCCTCGGGCCCTCCGCCGCTGTCCGGAACCTCCCGAACTCCGCTGCAAATCAAAAGTGCACGTGCTCACAGTTTTTTCTCTTCAAAAAGCTCAACCGTTGAGTCGGGGTGCTCAAATCAAATACCGGCTCCAAAATTGCCAGTTCCGACTCACTTTTTGCCTCCGGGTCCACCGCGTCAGTCCGGAACCTCCCGAACCTCGCTGTAAACAGAAAATACACCTGTTCCAAGTGTTTCCCAATTTTCCTGCAACCCATAGCGGAGTCGGAGCTACCCGTACCAGTCACCTAACGCGTACTAAGCCCGAAACAAGCAGAGGCTTCCGCGGGGATCCAAATCAACCCGAACTCGTCTGAAAAACATACGGAACACGCCCGAGGCAACCTCCTCCGCACCACACCATCTTGCAAGGTCGGTGCGTCGTCCAAATCCCGGTGTTCTACAGAGCCTGTCACGATAGAGCCGTCCCCCTGATGACATAGATCGATGATTGAGATCCCCGATTTTCTGTAGTTGACTTTCGTTTATGTATTTCAGCTTCCAGCTTATTTAGATACTTCAGATTGATGTTAGCATGATTATTTGGATTATTCCTGTTGATTAGTCATTGTTTAGTTTAGATGTTGATTGATCTCTGATTGATGATTGGATTTGCCTAGCCGTGCATGTATAGGAGAGACCCTATCCCTGTGGATAGGGGATTTCCTATATGTGTGGCGGTCTGTTACGCCCGTTTTGCAAACTCTGATTTATTCAAAAAAAAAAAAAAATTTCAGACCTGATTTTTAAACTCGGGGCGTGACAGGTCCCCGTACCCGAAGGACCTGAAAAACAGTCACCCGAGGGTGTGAGACACACCGGAGTGTATCCCAGTGGGCACGACGGGCCGGGAAATAGCAAGCCGTACCTACTGGATACAATAATAAGCGGATAGCAAAAGTAGGATATACTGCAACTGAAAGGTATAATTCAATTATGTACCATTAATCATGGATTAATCAACAGAGCAGTGTAATCATATATAAAGCTGATCATGTTATAACTGATAATCTGACAAGTAGGAATGAATATATATGTTATAGCTAACAAGCAAGAAATAGTCATACTATCACTGATAATCTGGCGAGCAGAGAATGATCATACTATAACTGATAATCTGACAAGCAGGAAATGATCATACTAAGACTGATAATCTGGCCAGCAGGAAATGATCAAACATAGATCAATAGAACAGGATATGCATATATAACACAATCATACTATGCATGATAAATCTATAACAGATATGAAAATGCAGGAAATCAAACAAGCAGGAATACCAAGAAGGTGCATCAAAGGTAGCACCACGAATATACCCAATCAAATGCCACTGTTGGCCACAAGGGCCTCAGGCTAAACTGCCATGGAGCATAATGACCTCAGGCTAAACCACTATTGGTCATTGGGGCCTCAGGCCTAAAGCCACTCTTGGACACCCAGCAAGCTATCATAACCCCCACAGGGCTCACGGGTCAATCAGACCTCTCTACCGGTAAAGAACACCCTGACGGTGGCCAAACCGTCGGTGTGCGTGACTAAAAGCTGGCTCGACACGGCGATCATAATGCTGATGCTCAAACCATGGTCCACTGACCATATAGACGGCAAGAAGCCGAGGAAAATCCCCACCGGGATACAAGTATAACATGCCACATACTGAAGTAGTATCTCCTATTCTAAATATGCAGTGAAGAATAGAAACAGGTATAGAACTATGCTAGTGACCAATCAAGCATGGCATGTGTCCAGGAAATGCATATCTACTGCTGAAGAAGCATGATATATCTCAACATGATAAACAAGCAACTGCTGTAATATAAGCATGATGTATAACTACTGCTGGAAATCAAGGCATAATAAAAGCTCATCTGTGGGATCAAGGCTATGCAGATGTAAGGATTTTGTGCTGATATGCAAGCAAGTAGTAAGAGCAGGTACAACTCAGTAGCAATCATAATGCTGAATCTCAATCCACGGTCAATAGACCGGACAGTCGGCGAGAAGCCGAGGAAATCCCCATCGGGATATCGATACTGATGCAAATCATGCCAAGTACTGAGACTAGAACTCCTATTCTAAACATGCAGTGAAGAATAGAGTATAACGAAAGGCTCATATGTACAATCAGGCAATATAGCTGAAATGACTGAATGCTGGAATGAAAGCATATAGTAAGGCTAAAGCATAGGTTCAGGGCTACACCAAGAACAGGGGTCCGACCTACCACGGCACCAATAGGGCCGACCTGATAAAACGCGGACCGAAGATAACCCACCTGTATATAGGAGGAACAACGACTCCACCAGAAGGCTCGTTGGTCGGAGTCAGACTGCAAAGACCTGGATCATGAATACTGATCAGGAAATGGCCCACACATATCCAAAATCCACTAAATAAACCCTGTTTTGGCTTGTTCTCTTAAACGGAGAACCATTTTTATGAGCCGTCACCTCCAGTAGATGACATTCGACTTGCTGAACGTCGTGCTCACCCATTTGTGGCAGCACGATGCCCGAGGAAAACTTCGGGCCATGAATTACTTCTCTAACCTAGCCGAAACGCATTTTCGTTTCTTCGGCTCATCAAAACCCAAAATAAACGCGAGCATCGCGTTTAGTGACCCCAATTTAGCCAGGAGTACACTATTGCAATATTTCAAACAGACCCTAACACTGTTTTTAAACAATTATTGTATTAAGGCTTGGTTTTAACATAACTTCGAATCTACACATTTTCAGACAAAACTTTAAGAATCAAAAAGTCTCTGGATAGTGCCAAGACCCCAGGGCTTGCCCTAGATGCAGCCCAGGTCTGCTGGTTCAACCAGAACCAAGCCCTTGTACACACACAAGTTCACAATGCACCAAACTTTTGTCCACAGAGATCAATCTTGATCTGAAGTGAGCATCAAGCTCAGGGGACAATTATAAGCAAGTTTGATATTCAACTCGAAGCCTGAAACCCATTCTTTCTTCTTTCAGGCATTTTGTCAAGCACTTGGTGTGCACACTTCACACTACACCACACTCTCCATGCCCGAGCTCCATCTCTGCACCTACTGCATCTGGGGCTTTCCAACTTGGATCAACTTACTCTAATAAGTTCCAGGAGTAGTTCTCATCAACTTGGAGCAAGCCAAAAACCCCCAGGTTGGTCGGAGCTCGGGAAGAAGATGGAGCCTTTTCTTGGAAATTCGTGTTACATCATCCAGAGCTTCTGGGCTCCAACCAAATGCACTAACCTTCCTAAAAACACAATCCAAACTCACCTGGACCCGTGCCCGGCGACGGGGTGCGGCGGCGGCGGCGGTGGAGCAAAGCTCCATTTCGAGCTTCACCCCATTAATGGCGGATTTTTCCAGGGGCTATATGGAGCCCTCCAACTTGGATAGAATTGTTCTACTGGACCATACAAAGGTTCCCGACCAACCCTCCCCGGCCGGAGATGGCTGGAGCGCCGGCAAAAGGAACTCGAACCCATTTTGGTCAACCATGGCCGCGACTTCAACCATGTTGCATGGTTGCCATGCAAGAGCATGGATGCAATCCCCTCACTCCCAGAAAGCTTCCAGACCACTTGGCCGGAGGCGGGGAGGCTCGCCGGCGCCGGAGCAAGTAGCTCGGCCGAAGTACATAAAACCCGAAATTTAGGGTTCCGATTTTCTTCGTGAATACTCAACCTTCTTTGTTCAAAATTTGCAGAATTGTTCTATGGGTCCTACAGTCCTTTCATACCAATTTTGGCCCATTTTGGTCCATTGGTTGCGGAG
Organism: Tillandsia leiboldiana; assembly: GCA_029204045.2. Taxonomy (NCBI): domain Eukaryota; kingdom Viridiplantae; phylum Streptophyta; class Magnoliopsida; order Poales; family Bromeliaceae; genus Tillandsia; species Tillandsia leiboldiana. The sequence continues at coordinate 24,543,277 of CM055072.1, forward strand.
TTTTGCCGAGGCGGAGCAACCTTAGGTTTCCGGCGAGATATTGCTCTCGCCGGCAACCGGCCGTGCATGGGGGGCTCAAACTTGGCATGAAGCATCCCTAGGACCTAATTAATCTACTGCTAGTGGTCTCGGGCTCAAACAAACCGGGGTTTAGCAACCTCACCTTAGCCGGAATCGAAGAAGAGAGGAAGAAGCCGAGGTACCCTTCTCCTTCTTCGCGCGACCACAGCAATCACTCGAGATGGTCCTTAGGTACAGTGGAACACCACAGGATCTCTTGAGTTCAACTTGGAAGTAGTTGCTTCCAAGCTCCTTCCTTCTCTCTCTCTCCCGAGTTCACAACAATGGTGTTGTGACTCCTCGGCCACCCTACACTCAGGGTTTGGTCTGGGAGGCTAGGAGGATGTTGATGCTTCGAATTTCACCCCAGAACCCTTCGAGCTCTGGCCCAGGGCAGTCCAAGAGGCAACATCACTTAAATGCAAGATTCTCTTGCAAATTAACCTTAATCCGGTTCACACACAACTCCCTCCCAGCCCCGAGCTCTGCACAGCAACATTTGTGGGCTTCATAGGTTGGCAGAAGCCCAATCAACAAATCCCAAGGGCTTTGGCCCAAGAACACCCAAGCTACTTGAAGAAAAAGCGATAATTCGGCACTTTTTACGCATTCTGAGAAAACCCGCTCGACTAAATGCGAAATGGACTTCGCCACGACGTCCGGCTCGTCGAGACCTTCAAGATAGACTATTCATTTGCTTGATTTGGTGCACAAATGAATTTTCGGGTCATTTAGTTCTGTAAGTCGCAATCCGACGGACGCACTTCGATGCACCCGGATCGCCAAACACGAAATCCGTCAGTGCCATTGTGCTCAGAACGTCGAAATTAGCTAGAATCGACTACTCATACTGCTAGTCTCAATTTGCAGACAGTGAATTGGCCTACGGTCGATCGAGAGGGGACCGGAAACCGGAGTTTACTATTCACACTTAAGTCGTGGGGCCCGCGGCTTCTTCGCTGATTTCTGGAAGATCCGACCGTTGGATCGTCGACAAGTGAATATGAATCTTTCATGTTTCGACGAGACGGTCGCAATGGTAAGCTCGGATTAAAGTAAGCAAAAGCTTTGAAATTACTATGGTCGGCATAACAGGAAGTGCAAGAAAACGCAGTAGTGTAGGAACCACAAAACCAAAAAACGCAAGGCAAAAGTTGTAGGATACACATAAGAATAGGGGAGTGAATAATCACAAAGAAGAAATCGAAGCACATGGATAACCAAAAACAGCACGTAAAAAATAAATCCAAGAACCACGGAAAAGATGGCAGCCAATGTGCTAGCAAAAGGAGATTAAGGCAACAGGACGAACGGCAGCAGGTAGTCGCCAATCAACAGGCCCTCCAAACCACCAACAATTAAGCAGCGGCTGGTTGCCAGTCAAAGGACAATCAAACCCAAGACCATTCCTTCTTAGCATCATAGCCAAATAGGGAAGGTAAAACTGAATGTAAACGAAAACTTTGCAGAAAACAACAACACATGAAAAGAGACTGCACAGAGAACCCACGCGGGGACCAAAAGGGAAAACCAACAGTACACGGAAAGCAAAAGAACCAAAAGTACAGAAAAACTAATGCAAAAACCAAAATAGTGAAGCAAAAGAAACTGAGTAGGGAGAGTACATGAAGACAAATCAAAGATGGGAATTATAAACCATACATGAGAAGAGCCGTACCTTATAAGCAGTCAGTAAAAGTTGAGCACAGTACACGTAGGAAATAGTATAAAAGTAAGAGAACACCTAGGGAACAGTAGAGCAGTTAGTAAAGAATTAATGATGGTCATTCTAGACATGGAATAAGGGAATAGTGAATTTACTATTATCATATTCTTTATCCTCTCTCTTTAAATTCCAGAGAGGTAATGGCATAGTACACAATCAATCAATATTTACAGCAATACATATTACTTTTTTGTCTTTAAATTCTAAAGAGTTAATGGCACATAGTACACAATCAATCAATATTTATAGGAATACATATTACCTTTTTGGCTTTAAATTTCAAAGAGTTAATACCATAGTACACAATCAATCAATATTTATAGGAATGGATATCAAGAAAGTAGTAGGCATGATAGGTAAAAGAATCTGGCACATTCTTCAATGCAAAATATTTGGGGATTAGTAAAGGATGAGATGGAATGACTTATCAATATACAACATGATAGCAAATATCCTAATATCACATCACACTCAAATCTAATAATTATGATAGCAAATCTACTAATATCACATCACTTTGTAATTTATATATTATATACAAACATCACTTTCAAATTTAATAGCATGATAGCAAATCTCCTAACATCACATCACTCTCAAAGTTAGTAACTATGAGATAGAATGACTTATCAATATACAACATGATAGCAAATCTCCTAATATCACATGACAAACAAATTTAATAATTATGATAGCAAATCTACTAATATCACATCACTTTCTAATATATATATTATATACAAACATCACTTTCAAATTTAATAGCATGATAGCAAATCTCCTAATATCACATCAAATTTAGTAACTATGATAGCAAATCTACTAATATCACATTACTTTTTCTTTAGATCTATAAATAATTTATATATTATATATACACATCAAGAGAATCTTATGGATATCAAATAAAGATAATCTGGCACATTCTTCTATGCAAAATATTTGGAGATTAGTAAAGGATGAGATGGAATGACTTAGCAATATACAACATGATAGCAAATCTCCTAATATCACATAACCCTCAAATCTAATAATATATAAATAATTTATATATTATATGTACACATCAAGAGAATCTTATGGATATCCTAAAAAGAGGATGTATATGATAGGAAGGAGAATCTGGCACATTCTTCTATGCAAAATATTTGGAGATTAGTAAAGTATGAGATGGAATGACTTAGCAATATACAACATGATAGTAAATCTCATATCACTATGATAGCAAATCTACTAATATCATATCACTTTCTCTTTAGATATATATATTATATATATATTATATATTAATATCACTTTCAAATTTAATAACATGATAGCAAATCTCATGATATCACATCATCCTCAAATGATAGCAAATCTACTAATATCACATTACATTCTCTTTAGATCTCTAGTCATATATACTAATATGAGATCACTTTCTCTTTAGATATATATATATATATTATATATATATATTATATATAAACATCACTTTAAAATTTAATAATATAATAGCAAATCTCCTAATATCACATCACCCTCAAATGATAGCAAATCTACTAATATCACATCACGTTCTCTTTAGATATCTAGCCATATATATATATATATATATATATATATATATATATATATATATATATATATATATATATATATATATATATATATATATATATATATATATATATATATATATATATATATATATATATATATATATATATATATATATATATATATATATATATATATGTGGGAATTACTGAACATCACATCAAGGATAAAGAGAATATTAGGAGATTTGTTATTATTAAGTGATTTCATCTCATATTTATTAATCCCCAAATATTTTCATATTTAGATATTAGGAGATTTGCTATCATAGGTGATGTGAAAATTAGTGAACACCACATCAAGAAAGATATGATAAAAATTAATCCCGAAATATTTTGCATAGAATATTATATATGACTAAAGAGAAGGTGATGTGATATTAGGAGATTTGCTATCATAGGTGATGTGGGAATTACTGAACACCACATCAAGAAAGATATGATAAAAATCTAGGAGAATCTGACACATTCTTCTATGCAAAATATTTGGGGATTAGTAAATATGAGATGAAATCACTTAACAATATTATTTATATATTATATATACACACATCACTTTATTACATCACTTTCTCTTTAGTCATATATAATATTCTTCTATGCAAAATATTTGAGGATTAATAAATATGAGATAAAATCACTTAATAATATTATTTATATATTACATATACACATCACTTTCAAATTTAATAACTATGATTGCAAATCTCCTAATATCACATCACCTCGTCTTTAGCCACATATATTAAATATATAGTATGTATGTAGGAATTAGTATTAAGTGATTTCATCTCATATTTATTAGAGAATATTATATATGAGTAAAGAGAATGTGACGTGATATTATGAGATTTGCTATCATAGGTGATGTGGGAATTAGTGAACACCACATCAAGAAAGATATGATAAAAAATGAGAATCTGACACATTCTTCTATACAAAATATTTGAGGATTTGTAAATATGAGATGAAATCACTTAAGAATATTATTTATATATTATATATACACACATCACTTTCAAATTTAATAACTATGATAGAAAATTTCCTAATATCACATCACCTTCTCTTTAGTCATATATAATATTCTTCTATGCAAAATATTTGTGGATTAATAAATATGAGATGAAATCACTTAATAATATTATTTATATATTATATATACACATCACTTTCAAATTTAATAACTATGATTGCAAATCTCCTAATATCACATCACCTCCTCTTTAGCCACGTATATTAAATATATAGTATGTATGTGGGAATTAGTGAACATCACATCAAGGATAAAGAGTGGCTATAATTTCCACATATATACTATATATATTACCAAATTTGCTATCATTAGGAGATTTGCAATCAAATCTCCTAATATCACATCACTCTCAATCTTTTGATATAATTTTTTTAAAAAAATGAGAATTAAAATAACTTTACACATAACATAAAAAAAAATAAATGAAGAAGCACTTATATATATATATATATATATATATATATATATATATATATATATATATATATATATATATATATATATATATATATATATATATATATATATTATATATAAATTAGCGTACGCGGGCAAGGCGCTGCAATGCTAATTAGATTGGCATTGCCTTACATGACGGATTTTTACATGGTGTAGTCATGCGGGCCATGTGGTTGTTTTGTGCAAAATCGCAATTTAAAATTAATTCGAAACCCAATTAATTAGAAATCGAATTAGAGAATTTTATTTTATATTATATGCCTGTGATGTGTATAAGGTGATGATCATGGATAGCAACCTTGTGATGTTAATGTATCATGTGATGATGTTGATTGGGTTTTCTGGAACGATCAAAATCAAAACAATGAAGATTGTTTTTGAGTATATTATTTTGATTGTTTTCAAACATTAATTAAATTAGCACACTTGCGGCCAAGGCGCCGCAATGCTAATTAATTAGCACACTTGCGGGCAAGGCGCCGCAAGTGGGCCGCAATGCTAATCAAATTATATATATATATATATATATATAAAAGATTAATTTATATATTTTAATAAAAAAAAAGGAAAAGCACTTATAAATTTAAACTGAATTTTGTATGATTTAAATTAAAATTATATAATAATGTATTAACCATTTTAGCAATATAGTGTAATTTTTAAATAGATATATTAGATTTGAAATATTTGGCCGAAATTAACAAATTATTTGGCCGATAAGGAAAAATTTAAAATAATATTTTATATTAAAATATTAGATTTGAAATATGCATATGGAATTTATAATTCATATGTTGATATTTAAATTTTAAATGTTACTATGGTTAAAAATATTGAATATCTGTAATATTTTTTGATAATTTTAAACTATGAATTATTTAAATTTGGAGGAGCGAAAACTTGGGTGGAAAAAGTTCAAAAAGGTGGCAGAAGCTCGTCCCAACCAACCATGCACCATTGTTGGCCATGAAGAAGAAGGTCGCGCAACAATGGTGGCATCAATGGTGGATTTCCATTTAAAAGCTTTGGGTCACATGCAAAAGCACAGATAGCTTATAATTTTTTAATTTGAACAGATATCTTATAATTTTTTTATTCAAATTTATGAATTTAATCTTATATGATTTAAATAAAAATTATATAATCATGTAGTAAACATTTTAGCGAAAGTCTTAGCAATGTACAACCTTCAGCTTACAATGGCGAAAGTCTTAGCAATGTACAACCTTCAGCTTACAATGGATGGGCAGCCACCATTGTTGCGCTCGACCTCTATGATAAGAAAAAAGTAGATTAAGAAAAAGAAAAATTTAGAATAATATTTTATTTTAAAATATTAAATTTGAAAATGCGAACGAAATTTATAATTTATATTTTAATATTTGAATTTTAAATGCTATTATGGTTAAAAAAATTTAATATTATGGTTAAATGCTATTATGGTTAAAATTTTAAAAAAATTTAAAATTTTAAAGAACGAATTATTTTAATTTGGAGGAGGAAAAACTTTGTTGGAAAAACTTCGAAAAGGTGGCAGAAGCCCCTCCAAACCAATCATGCACCATTGTTGGCCGTGGAGAAGAAGGTCGGGCAACAATGGTGGCATGAATGGTGGATTTTCATTTAAAAACTTTGGTAATTAGAGAAAGTCTAAGCAAGGCACAATCTTCAGCATACAATGGATGGGCGGCCACAATTGTTGGGCTCGAACTCAGGTCAAGAATGGTGCCGCGTCACCGGCAGGCCAACATGTAACAAAGAAAGAAATACAGAAAGAGAGATAAAGAAGAACCTTCAAGTTGATGGCGACAACAATGAGGCCAAATTCATCAAGTCAGTAGGCAGCACATCCCCAAAAACAATCCGAATAGGGCAACATGAGCACGACGACAGGTCCACGATGCGTCGCCCCCCGCCATACAGACGGCGAAACAGGCACACAGAGAGAATCCCAACCGGCACGGCACGAAACCCACAATCGGATAGCGAAGTAACCAACCCATACACCATTGAACCACAGAGAACACACGGACGACGAAGTAGGCATAGAAAAACAATCCAAAAGTACTGTATTACTATATATAATATAACAAAGTAAATAATAATTAAAGAAATACAGACAGAAAAAGAACCTTCAGATTGATGGCGAAAACTCAATTTGGCCTCTCCCCGACATTTCCACGGCACAAAACCCACAATCTGATGGTGAAGTAACCAACCCATACACCATTGAACCACAGACAACACATGGACGGCGAAGTAGGTAGAGAAAAAAAATCTAGAAAAAGAACCTTCAAATTGATGGCGAAAACTCAATTTGGATACACCATTGAACCGAGCAAACGAACCGCGAGAGAATGCCACATCAGCGAAATGCGTGAGAGAACGCCACGTATGCACGGAGTAACCGGCAAATAGAATTTGTATAAGATAAGATATAACAAAATAAATAACAATTAAAGAAATACAGAGAGAAAAAGAAGAACCTTCAGATTGATGGCGAGAAGTCAATTTGGCTTCTCTCATACATTTTCCGGAACACCTCCCAACCAAGCTCGGGCAACCATGCACGGTTGTTGGCCGTGGAGAAGAAGCTCGGGCAACAATGGTGGCATCAATGGTGGATTTCCACTTAAAAACTTTGGGTCACATGCAAAAGCACATATAGAGAAAGAAGAACCTTCAAATTGATGGCGAGAACTCAATTTGGCCTCTCTCGGACATTTTCCCGAACACCTAGTATGCATGAAAGCTAATACACCAACCACCCAACTCAACATAGCAAAAATGGCAAGGTCAAAGTGGAGGAGCAAGAACTTTCTTGGAAAAGCTTCGAAAAAGGTGGCAGAAGCTCCTCCCAATGAAGGTGGGGCAACCATGCACCGTTGTTACCCAAAACTACTGTATTATTATAACTAAATAAATAGGATTTGTATAGATATAAGTAAATAAATAACAAATAAAGTAATACAGAGAGAGAAAGAAGAACATTCAGATTGAGGGCGAAAAACTCAATTTGGCCTCTCTCGGACATTTCTCCGAACACTTTGTGTGCATCAAAGCATAATACACCAACTGTGTGTCACGCCCCGAGTTTTAAAAATCAGGTCTGAAATTTTTTTTTTTTGAAATCAGAGTTTGCAAACTGGGCGCAACAGACCGCCACACGTATAGAAGACTCTCTATCCCAAGGACAAAGACTCCCCTATACATGCACGGCTAAAAATCATCATCAGAGATCAACAGATATATCAGTAACTAAACTAATCTACTCAGCAGGAATAATCAAAGTTAAGTTATTACATCATCAGTTTTAAATGTCTAAATCAAGATAAACTGGAATGAAATGCGGAAAGTAAATGTCTGCAGAAGTCGTCGATATATAATGCTCATGGGGACAACTCTATCGTAATCGGCTCACTGGATCGTCCCGACATCTCACCACCCGACGGACCTACAACAGTCACCCGAGGGTGTGAGATACACCGGAGTGCATCCCAGTGGGCACGACGAGCCGAGCGTCAGCTAATCGTACCTACTGGGTACTAAAATCTGCGGATAGTAAGAGTCAACAGGAAAAGCTGGAAAGCATAGAGGTCTACTAATAATCAGAATAAGAACTGCAGGTAAGTATACTGGAAATCAAGATATAACAGCAATAATCCATCATGAAAGCTGTAGATCATACATGCTGGAATCAAAAGATAACTACAAGAATCATGTATAAGGAGCTGCAAGTGATGAAAGCATGTCTACCGATAATAATACAGGAAATAACTGAGCAGCGGTACAGAATAAAAGCAATGCGTCAAAGGTAGAAGCCCAAGTACCCAATCATGTGCCAATATTGGTCTCAGAGGACCTCAGGCAAAGCCACCCATCCACACCCGATCCGCTGACATACCCTTGTCGAGGGCTCACGGGTCTATCACCAGACCACTCTACGTACCGGTAAAGAACCAGCTCCACGGGGTGCAACCCCGGCCAGGTTCGTGAAGTACAGCAGTGCATGGCAAGTCACAATGATCAATCTCACGGTCTAGTGACCGAGTAGTCGGCACACGCCGAAATCCCAACAGGGAATCATCTGTCTATATCTATCCATCGGAATCAATCAATCATGCATATCGAGTAGTGTCTATCAATCAGGATCAATCAATCATGCATATCAAGTAATGTCTATCAATCAGGATCAATCAATCATGCATATCGACGTATACCAAGAAATATCTCAATGACAGGAATCAACAGGTATCATCTAATCATGCAAATCTATATCTCAATCAATTAGGATCAGTCAGGAATAATCAGGGAGTATGTATATGTTAATCGGCTGATCGTGACAAGAAATCTCAATCACAGGTCTAATCAGGTCAATGTCAAACAGTGACATCATGATATGTCAAGATAGGTCATATAATCAGCGGGGAAATCAAAAACAGGGGTCCGACTGGACTAAAGCAACCAGAGGGCCAAAAAGCTAGCCCGGACCGAAGATAACCCACCTGGATGACGGCAGATCCTCGAACTCCCGCGCAGCTACTGGGAGGCTAGTGCTGAACAACCGGGCCCTGTATAAAGAGCTATAATTAGTAATAGACTCACACAACCCTTTCCCGACGACGTTACACTACGGAAAGTTTAAACGGGTCAAATCGGCCAATTTATCGATCAATATCTGATTCCTGGTCAACAAGGACCTTCGGAAACCTAACAAGATGTCCAGTGGGTGTGAAATACTGTTTAAAGAGAGCTAGTATGCTCATTTTACATTTTGGTCCATAACAGTTCTCTAATTTGCATAAAAATCATGAATTAATGGACCGTTTCGGTTCGTTCCTGACATCCGGGAGTCCAAAAGTAGATCTGTAAATTTCAGCGCGTTCGTTATGACGAGACGAAGCCCGTGCTCACAAGAATTGGGCTGAGACCCAGTCCGATACAAAGTTGGCCCATAATGTTCTAAGGTCCAATTTACAACTATGCTACAATTTAATACATGCTTGATCTTTTTTTAAGATGTAACAGAAGCATCATGTTCAGCAAGGTGCACAGGGTTGAGGGCTCACCTTGCGCGCGTCGGAGGCCGGTCGGGAAGCTTGCCGGAGCAAGGCTTGAACTCGGGCTAGGGCTCGGGTTGGTGTTCTTGGAGCAACAATGGCTCTGTCCTGTAGAGAAGGTGAGCATCAGTAAGAAGGGGTTCCCAGGAGCTCTCGGGGTTCATGTGGGGTCGAGCCCCGGCGGCCGGAGGCGGCGGCGGCCGGAGATGAGCCCGAGAGGGTGATCTCGGGTGCAAGGTTTAAGACCGAGCTACAGGGGAGGTTCTGGCCAAAACAAAATCATGGGGAGCTTCATTAGGGTCTGTAGGTCTTACCTGATGGTTGGTCGGAGTCCCGGAGCGGCGAGGATCGCCGGAGTGGGAGCTTGAACCGAGCTCGGGTGCAACCTAAGGAATCATCATCCCGACGTTAGGGGGGCCATGCAACATGATGGGGAGACTCCTACACACCACAGGGGCTTACCTGAGGGGTTCCCGGTGGCTGAGGAGCGCCGGCAAGGCGGCGCCGGAGAAGCTCGGGAAAGCTTCAACAACCACTAATGGCGGATTCCGGCGGCGGAGCTCCGGGCTGGTGCAACTTGGATGGAAAGGTTCCACTCGGCGCCAGGAAGCTTCTGGTGGCAGTGGCCGCTGGTGGGAGGCAGCGGTGGCGCCGGACGGCGACGGTCGGCCAAGATGCCAAATATCGGGTTTCTAGGGCATCGCCGATCGGGGTCGATCCTCAACGGATGGTGATCAGGCTCTGTGGGAAGGTTGCAGTCGTCAAGTGGAGCAAAATCAACGGTGTGGATCTTGATCTTGATGGCCGGATGGAGCCCGCGCCCGCGGCCGGCCAGAAAATGATAATCCGGCGAGGAGGGCTCCCGCCGGCGATCGGGACGGCGGCAGTGGCTCAGGCTGGAACTGGATGATCCCCTCGACATCAGAATTACATTGGCCATGCCCGAATGCCAAAACAAATTCAAAAGTTCCAAGACTTACCTTCGCCGGAAAAACCGTGGAAGAAGGGGTTGGCCGCGGCGGCGTGCGGCGGCGGTTCGGTCCGAGATCACCTTGGCTCGGATGCGGCTTCACGAGGGACTTCACCAGACGGGGTTTTGGCCCTCCAAGACCTTCCTGGACACCCTCACTCCGAGTCACCCGAGATCAAGAGGTGTCTTGATCTTCTTCTTCTCCGGCGACGTGGGGGCGGCGGCCGGTGCTAGCTCGGGTTGCGAGGAGTGCGCAGAGAGGAGAGGGTCTGTTGGAGGGATCTGCGCTAGAGGCTGAGGCTGCGGGGAGTTATAAGGAGAGAGCCTCGGTTTTGAAATTCAAAACCTTTGAATTTGCAACATTTGCAATTTTAACCCTCCAACTATGCTATTTACTGCTTGGTCCTCCACAGTAGTTTCCCCTTGCACTTAAGTCCTTCTCTATATAGTGGCACGCTTTACGAGGCAGATTTTGTAGGGGTTTATATGCAAAATGCCACATCTTCGCTGTATTTTCCACTTTTCTGGAAGATCCGACCGTCAGATCTGGACAAGTTTAATACGGATTTCACTCAGTTCGTCATGACGGTCGCACTCATGGTCTCGGATCTTCGAGATCCGACTCGGATTGAAAAGTGATATTTCTGGCCCACTAACTGTGCCATTTACTCTGCAGAAAAGGGGCACTTAGACTACTGGTGCCTTTCATGATCCATATTCAACTTGACCCAAATCAATTTCATTTCTGTATTTATTTTCAAAATTCAAATTCTTACACTGTGCATCAAAGCATAATACACCAACCACCCAACTCAACACAGCAACAATAGCAAGCTCAAGTTGGAGGACGAAAAACTCTCTTGGAAAGCTTCAAGAAGGTGGCAGAAGCCCCTCCCAACCAACCTCCGGCAACCAATAGAGAAAAAGAATCCAAAAGTACTGTATTATTATATATAATATAATATAACAAAATAAATAACAATTAAAGAAAAATAGAGAGAAAAAGAAGAACCTTCAGATTGATGGCGAGAACTCAATTGTCGCCTCTCTTGGACATTTTCGGGAACACCTCCCAACAAAGCTCGGGCAACCATGCACGGTTGTTGGCTGTGGAGAAGAAGCTCGGGCAACAATGGTGGCATCAATGGTGGATTTCCACTTAAAAGCTTTGGGTCACATGCAAAAGCACAGATAGCCTACTGATCAAACAGGTAGCTCAACCTCGATTTTTGCCTCATATATAAATATAACAAAATAATAACAATTAAAGAAATACAGAGAGAGAAAGAAGAACCTTCAGATTCATGGCGAAAACTCAATTTGGTCTGCATCAAAGCATAATACACCAACCACCCAACTCAACACATAGTTGGAGGACCAAAAACTTTCTTGGAAAAGCTTCGAGAAGGTGGCAGAAGCTCGTCCCAACCAAGCTCGGGCAACCATGCACAGTTGTTGGCCGTGAAGAAGAACCTCGGGCAACAATGGTGGCATCAATGGTGGATTTCCACTTAAAAGCTTTGAGTCACATGCAAAAGCACAGATAGCTTACTGATCAAACAGCTAGCTCAACCTCAGTTTTTGCCTCACATATAAATATTACAAAATAAATAACAATTAAAGAAATACAGAGAGAGAAAGAAGAATCCCCATATGAGCCCAAATAGTTGCAGAGATGATGAAAAAGGTTGCCTACACCCACAACAAAACAGAAGACAGATATCAAAAAGAAAGAAAATGGCATCAGCAAATATTTAAGCAGAAAAACTGGAAATGTTAAAATTCTCAAGTCACCAATCAGCTTCTTCAACTCGAAGTGACAGATGAACAAAACCAATTTGCTTCTAATCCTCCCAGCAGAAAATTATTTAAACTAAAAAGAAATATTATTTGCATATGTACTCACCCCCCACAAAAAAAAAAGGAAAAAAAAATATTATCTGTTTACATATCTCCTGTGTAATGTGAATTTACATACATGCCCTTTAAAAGCTTGTATGCCTTTCTAATTACAAACCTACCCCTCTTTTAAATACTTCTCCTAATACAAAACCATGATCCCTCATGAATTCGATGATTACCAAACTTAAAATAGGGAGGGACAAAAAAGAACTCAGATTCAACAGGGTTACATATGTGAACAAAAAATTTTGTAGAAACATTACATGCACAACCCCATATGAATATACCTGTCTTGGTACAGCTCTAGCTTACATGCAAAAAATAGAGAGGGACAAAAATGAACTCAGATTCAACAGGGTTACATATGTGAACAGAAAATTTTGTGGAAACATTACATGCAAAACCCCATATGAATATACCTGTCTTTGGTACAGCTCTAGCAAGCTGTGTAGGGATTTCGATTTGGCCTCTCTCAAACATTTCCCCGAACACGTTGTACCAACCACCCAACTCAACACAGCAATAATGGCAAACTCAAGTTGGAGCACCAAAAACTTTCTTGGAAAAGCTTCGAGAAGGTGGCAGAAGCTCCTCCCAACCAAGGTCGGGCAACCATGCACGATTGTTGGCCGTGGAGAAGAAGCTCGGGCAACAATAGTGGCATAAATGATGGATTCCCACTTAAAAGCTTTGGGTCACATGCAAAAGAACAGATACCTTACTGATCAAACAGGTAGCTCAACCTCGGTTTTTGCCTCATTTTGGGTTTTGCCTCATGCCGGTTACTGATCAAAGCATAAGCTCCTCCCAACCAAGCTCAAGTTGGAGGACCAAAAACTTTCTTGGAAAAGCTTCGAGAAGGTGGCAGAAGCTCCTCCCAACCAAGCTCGGGCAACGATGCACCGTTGATGTATGGGTTAGTTACTTCCCCATCGGATGGCGAAGTAACCAATCCATACACCAGAAGGACCTCAGAGAGAGAGAGAGAGAGCCGGAGAAAACCCACAATGAGGAAAACCGAGAGAGAGAGAGAGAGAGAGAGAGAGAGAGAGAGAGAGAGAGAGAGAGAGAGAGAGAGAGATACATATATTATATATATATATATATATATATATATATATATATATATATATATATATATATATATATATATATATATATATATATATATATATATAATAACAATAATAATAAAGTATAATTTCTTCTTCCTTTTTTTGTCGACCAGCGACAGCCCGAGGAAACCTCTGGGAGAGAGAGAGAGAAAGAACCTCAGAGAGAGAGAGAGAGAGCGCTTTCTTTTTTCTCCACCGGCGAGAGCCGGACGAAACCCACAATAGCAGGACCATAAAACCCACAATCGGAACCAACCCATACACCAGAAGAACCTCAGAGAGAGAGAGAGAGAGAGAGAAAGAGAGAGAGAGAGAGAGAGATAGAGCGCTTCCTTTTTTCTCGACTGGCGAGAGTCGGACGAAACCCACAATCGCAGGACCTCAGAGGAAGAGAGAGGGAGAGCGCTTCGGCGCCAGGGTTAGCAAGAAAGAGAAAGAAGAACCGCGGCACGGGATCCCGAACACATGCGCCATCCGACGACCGGTGAAGAGTGGAGAAGAGATGTGACGGTAGTGTCAGAGAGAGAGAGAGAGAGCCCACACATGCGCCATCCGACGACTGGTGAAGAGTGGAGAAGAGATGCAACAGTAGCCTCAGAGAGAGAGAGAGAGAGCCCTTCGGCGAGAGAGAGAAAGAGTGGAGAAGAGAGGTGCGACGGTAGGGTTAGCAAGAGAGAGAGAGAGAGGTGCGACGGTAGGGTTAGCAAGAGAGAGAAAGAGTGGAGAAGGGAGGCGGTTCGGCGCTTGGAGAAAAGAGAAGAGATGCGGGGGTAGGGTTGGGGAAGAGAGAGAGAAGGGAGCCGGTTCGACGTGTGGAGAAAAAAGAGGTGCGGGGGTAGGCTTGGGAAGAGAGAGAAAGAGGGAAAAGAGGTGCGGAGGTAGGCTCGGGAAGAGAGAGAAAGAGGGAGGCGGTTTGGTGGTAGGGTCGGAGCGAACGAACCGCGAGAGAATGCCACAACAGCAAAATGCGTGAGAGAACGCCACGTATGCACGGAGTAACCGGCAAATAGATATTTGTATAGATTTACTATTTACTAGTAAATCATTAAAATAGAATGCGGTGCATGAAGCATAAGAATACGTTGGGTGCATGTAATAATTTTTTATAATTGAGGAAGGTCTTATATAAAATTACTTACATCCTTGTTAAGCTGAGATATTTCATATTTACACTTTAAATTTAAAATATTATATATTTTTAATAAATAATTTAAAAAATTAAATCTTATGTTTGGTCTAAAGTTATTGCTATTTTTTATTTTTTAAGCATGAATTCTATAAAATTAGATATATTGGCAGGTGAGGAATGAAAATTATTTAGAAGAAAAAGTAAAAGGATAGTTACTTACTAGTTTTTAGGAATTTTATTATTTTAAAAAATAAAAAGGGGCAACTATGTCAAACAGGACTTTAGGGCCAGGGGAAAGAGGGAGGAAGGATTGTTGCCTGAAACGCTCTCTGGTTTTGCTCGCCTGCTGGTTCTCCATCTCCATCTCTCTATCAATCATATCCTTCTCTTCCTATCGGCTTCATCGAATTGGAAATTCCGAAGCCACGCTGTTTGATCTCCTCCTCTGCTTTCCCCTTCTCCTCAAACAACTTGTTTATTTTCTCTTTATATTTTCGTTCGTCATTGGTTTTTTTTTTTTTTTTTTTTTTTTTTAAATGCCCGGATCAGATCGGGACAAGGGAGAAGAATTGGGTTCCTAATTGGATCGATCGTAAACTCCCCGCCTTAATCTTGCAAGGTGTTGATCATCGATCCCTTCTACGCTTCCTCTTCCACTCCTTTTTTCTTTTCTTTTATATATTTTATTTTTATGTATTTACGCCTTTTATATTTCTCAAGATGATCTTGTTTGAGGATCTAATCAAATGGCCCCATGTAGCACATTTTGAAAAGGGAAGAGAACAAAGAGCAGATCCTTTTTATTTTCTAAGTTATTGTTTCAGTATTACCCTTTTATTTTTTCTTGATTACTTTACTTTCTACCGAGGAGTTGTTGGAGATTGATTTCTCTGGGTGTCATCAAATTCTAACCAAGATGATAGATCCTTCCACAATAGAAGATTTCCATTTTTTGCTTCATAGACTCTTTCTTATAGTATTAATATATTCCCATGCTTATAAATGTGTATATTATAATTTGATCATCATATTTCCTTTTGTTCGTTTTTGAATATATTCCTCCTTTAAGGGTTAGTTTGGGATTAAGATTTCTAAAAATCACTTACATTCATTCTTTGGAAGGTCCAAAAAAATCCAAAAGCACATTTCAATCTTCTCTCCAGCTATATAATTGCGACGGGAACTGCCACTCGAGAATTAAGCTGTTACATTCATCTCCGGTAGTAGTTCCCATCACAATTTTATTGCATTGGGGGAGGGAAGTTTCAAAGCGTTTTTATATTTTTTGGGCCTTCCAAAGCATAAAAGTGGGTGCTTTTGGCAACGCAATTCCAACTTAAGCCTAAATATGCTGATTCAGTTGTCTTCTATTTTTCAGCTCGATTTGTTTATTGTAGTTAATGATAGGATTTAGAAACCTTACTGTATGTTCTATTTGTGATCAAAATTTGTTGACTTAATTTTCTAATCTTAGGGAGAAAAAAAAAAAGGGAGCAAAAGAAAGGATGTTTGACGGAAATAATGGTAATCTTCAGTTCCCCTCTTTCTTGGAGCAAGAACAGTTCCGTTATGGTTCTAGTGCATCTACTCAGTTGCAGTTGTTTGGAAGCACTGAATGTGAGTTTTTTGATGCATCGTTGCTTTGTATTTGCTAATTTCTTGTTAATTTTACTTTTTAATTATGATTATTTATGCACCATTGTTTTGTACACACATGTAGTTCTCTGATATATACCATTTGGCTTCTATATTGATGTTATCAATCTATTTGAATCATTCCGTTCTTCAGCTTACAGGGATTTATATCCTCCATTATCCTTTGGACATAGTTTCTCTAGCTCCGTCGTAAATAGCTTCACTCATTTTTGTGCCAACTGCAATATGGTATGCAGGTGAAATAACTATGCCCATATAGTAGTGCACAGTATCAAGTGACTAGTGATGAGAAGTGGAAAAATATTGAATTTAATAAGAAAAGAAGAGAACAATATAAGGGCCTGTTTGGCCCTGCCGAAGTGAGTCGGTAGTGCTATTAGGCGAAGCACGTAATTAAATGTCTCCAATATCTTCTCCCTACAGCAGAAGAATCTTTAAATTTGCAGTTCCGCATTAGGGAGGAATCTCATTTCAGCTTCCATTTGCATTGGAAGCTCCAGACTTTCCATTTGCCATTGCAGCTGAAAGATAAAGTAGAAGCTTGCCAAACAAGCAATAATAAGTATTCTTCAGTTCGGAAGGCTCATTAAGAAACTTGTTTGTCCTCCTCATCAGAGAGCAATATTGTTTTGTCAGGTTTTATTCTATATTGGAATGTCCTACTTCCAACAAAACTCGTAAAGCAGTGCTTACCTATAAAGAATAGTTTCTGGTCGATATACACAAATGTTTGCCGAGAAAGAAAGAGAGAGGAATTTGGTCACATTATCAACTTTCATATTGTCTACCTAATTCTGGCATATAAAAGAAGTTAGCTTCTATAGAATAATACATAGTGTAGTCTCATGCCATTGAAAAGAAAATGGTAATTTATGAGAGTTCCAGTGCTAGCTCACAAGATAGCAGGAACTTTCTTCTTGGGTGTGCTATTAACCTGTTAAAGATGACTCAAGTATTACGCAACTGTAGCATCGTTTTGCTTCGATTGTCATTACAAATGGATTGAATAGGGAAATGAAAAAAGATTTCTCCATTTAAAAACTTTAGTAGGGAAATGAAAAAAAGATTTCTCCATTTAAAAACTTAAAGAGTTGATTATGACAACTTTAATGGAAAATCCTTTACCACAAGTACTTAAATGGAAGGGGGAGGGAGGGGGCTGCAGGAGGAGGTTGGGGAGGGATTATCAGTAACCGTAATATACACATGGTAGTTCACTTAGTTACTTATTGTGTAACAATTTTATCTATGAACTCCTGGTTATTTAGATAATTTAGGTTGCATAAAGCTTTCTTAATTAATTTCTTTGAATTAAACCTTCATAGCTACTCTAGTTATCTACTAGAGAAAGCTCATGTAATCATGGTTTAGATTTTGTGCTTTATTATAAGGATGCTTATTTGCAAGATTCTAATTATATGGGTACTAATAATCATGTATTCGACAAGAGTTTGTGATTTGCACTGCACTGTTTATGGTTCACTGAATATTTCCTTGTGTATATGAATATGTTGGACAACCTAGTATTGGTAGAAATATATATCAATTCTTTCATGCTATACATAGTTATTTGTCATAATTATACCAATAATTATATACTAATTGTGACCGGTCACTGTAAAGAAAAATTTTAAATTTTGATTTAACTCACCTGATTGACTAATATTCATAAGGATTACTATATAATATTTGTCATAATTTTCCAAATAATTTTGTACTATTTGTCTATAGCTTATTTACTTGATATTTGACAAACATATTTTGAATTTGAATAAATGAAGGCTGAAATTTGAGCTGATCTTAACACATTTGGTCTTTTTCTTTTTGTTCTTAACTTTCAAATTAAAATAGATAAGCTAGATAAAGCTATTCTTCTTATGGAAACATGAATCTCTGAACAGTTTTACTATTTGATGAAATTAGAAACTAAATCCTTCTACATTACATGATGTTTTTGTAGTTTAGTCTTTGTTTGATTCCAATGAGCAAAATTACCTATGAAGCATAGTCACTCTAGAATTGTTGCAGTGTTCGAACCTGTGTTGTGTCTGGACACGTTTCCTAGTTGGATTTTTTTGGGATGTGTACTTAACGTGTCTAGATTAGAAATACATAAAAAATTTCTTGACTTGTTTATTCTCAACAGTGTTTAAGGCGATTACGACTTGACCACTCTTTTAATGCTTATTTTTTTTTTCTTACCATTGTGACCGCCTTTCATGCTCCCTTTAATTTTCTTTCGTGTCTTGTAAGTTATGAAAAACTAGAATCTTATAGGTAATTATACACCTAGAGGGGGCTGAATAGGTGAAACACGCGAAACCAATAATTCTTGATGAATAAAAAGTAAATGCAGAAAAAGTAAATGGCGCAGCTAGAATTTTAACGTGGAAGAACCTTCAACTTAAGGGTAAAAACTCACGGGACCAATCACGCGATAACAATTTACAATATAAAAAAAAGTACAAGGTGATTACTGAATCCACGGACTTAACCTAACCCCTATTGTAGATCTTGCCATCCACAAGCGGTTAGTCCACGCCCACGTTCGAATCCATGAATATCGCTCGAATCCACGAGCAACACGTCTTGAATCCACAAAAATGCCTTCAACACGACGTGCACGACAAATCCACGATGCACACTTTGTCTGGAGCAAGAAGAAGAAAGGTTGGTGGTGATTTTTTGCTTAGAGTATCATGAAAGCATTGTCGAAGAAATCTCTGAGCAATGATCGGATTAATTCTTTATGTTGACATCAAATTAGGGCACTGAGAATTAATTTGGAAGAGGCTTTATGAAAGAAAAGAATTTATAACCGATCTTAAGCCTCTAGGGTTGCTCTCAGGTGTATTCTATGTGGATTCCATGGTTGAGAGCCCTTGGATACATATTTATAGCTTTGGAATATCTATGAGTAGGATTAGAACTCTAATTCCCATTTTGGAAAATAGATTCCTGATGTAGCAAATAAACCTTTATCTTATTTTTGAATTCAATTCTCTTTTATTTTGTAAGTTCTTGTTTGGTTCGGGCTTAAATTGATTAGTTTTTGTTGATTGGGTTTAACCCAAATCCTTCTCTCCAGTAAACCTAGAAACAATCCTAAAAAGACCTTTCGGTTTTTCCAAAATTGCTTCGTCTTCTATACATGACCCTTGGATGACCGTTTGGTGTAGAAGATGAAAAGCTATGTATCACGGACACTTCTATAAACCATGAGTGCGCGTTCGACGTGGGTCAATAGCGCATCCCATTAAAAAAATATATATCTATTTTTTTTTTTACTTTTTTTTTATACATATATAATGTAAGATAATAAATATTTTTGCTTTTTGATAAATACATATAATTTTTTTGGACAATAAAAATAAATTATTTATGGTAGATAATGTTTTTTTAAAATATATGAACTATCAATGAAAATTTTATTAAATTTTATTCGTATGAGAAATATAATAATATTTTAATAAAATTAACTATTTATATATAATAAATATATATTATTATACTAATAATATTATATTTTATTAGCAGTGTCTATGCTGTGTCCGTGTTCTAATTTATTGGAAGATGTTGAGTTGTTGTGTCCAAGTCGTGCCGTGTCTCTTGTTCCGTGTCAGTGTCTGTGATGTCTAGACAAAAAGACAATAATTTATTGTAGGATAGGCTCTTAAGTCTTAACACCATAAATACTTGGCTCTTGATGCTTTGAGGATAGATTTGATGAATAGAAATTTCTACTCTTGTTTTTTATCCTTGCCGTGTTCTTCTTTTTCCCAATGTGATCATCGATGCTTCTTCCTACCGCCAAGATCATTTTCTTCCTCAACTTGATCATTGTCGCTTATTTTTCGTGGCAAAATCGGCTTCTGCTCCTACTTCTCTTCTCCTGGGTCTCTTCCTCCTTTTCTTCCTCTCCATTGCCAAAGTTATACTCGAGGTGTACCACCCTCCTCGTCGATCGTGGATCTCCCGCAATTGTGTGAGTTGTGCACTTCTTGTATCTTATTTTCTCCCTCATCTCTTGATCTCTCATTATTTTTTTGAATCTAGTCTTCCACTATTACCAACCATCTTTGCCAAAACAACTAAATCTAAAAGCTTTTAAGTACGATAAAACTGAAATTACCTTTTGGAACTATTATATGTTTTTTCAGGTGATTGTTTTTATCTCATATACTGAATGTTTATCACCATCCTAGTCTTGCTGAAATTTTATTGCTTTCTTGCCTTAATTTTATTAAAGTTTGACGTAATTGATAAAGTGAACCTGATTTATTTCGAGGAATACCTTTTAACTAGAACAGAGTTGAAAATTCAGACTTGGCAATTCTCGGTCTGCATCAATTTCGCAATCTGAAATTGGTTTTTGGAATACTGCATCGTACCCAGTAACTTGGGAAGGAGAAATTTGAGAAACTGACTTAGATTCCGGAAACTAAAATGAGATTTCAGAAACTGAAACTTGAGAAAGTGTTAGATTCCAGAATTTAAATATGGTTTATGGAATGCAGTGCATAAACCACTTTTCTAGTCTTCTATTTTTGCGGAAACTAATTCTAGATTCCGAAATTCAATTTTAGAAACTTCATTTTCTGCTCTTAAGTTCCTTAATACGATTCTTATCCAACTCAATGAGATTAAATTACTTATAACCATATTCCAAAACATTGATATGCGTGAAATCACTATAGACACTATAAAACTTATTGAGTGTCATGAATTAGTGCTTCGGATCTTCGAGTATTCAAAACTTGATCTTCACTTCTCGACCTCTTCAAGACTCTGACTCGACTGTTCACTAAATATGCCAACATTAAATCTGCCAACATTTAATCCGTGACAAAATTTAAAAATTACATAAGAAACTCTCACCACACTCAACTCACCAAAAAAATGGAGTTCATCGGAATCACCAAAACGATGAAACCCCTTGCGTGAAAGATCCAAACAAAAATCAAATTACATTAAGTACAACTCCTAAAACAAATTCTATGATTTAGATACTATGGACTATTGAAGTTTTGTACGCCCTGCCAAACACATTCTCGAAAATTATTGTTAAAATTTTCTCCCCCTATGTTCATTCATTTCCCCTATGTTCTATGCTTATTCATCTCTCATCTTTCCTTCTCTACATATCTCTTTCCCTTTTTTTGTCAACATATTGTCAAAGAAAGAACATACCAAAATACGAGCTAGTAAAGATAAGTAATGAAAGCAACATTAGTTAAAATACATAAAGAAAAAACTAACCTACATGCAGATAAGATGCATTGCAAACTAAAAATGAAAGGAAAAACTAAACTACATGCATGACATCGAAAGTTCAAGAACATCACTCTGAATCCTCCTCATCAGTCTCAGGACCTTGAACATCATCCTAGTGACATCCAAGTTGGTCATATAGCTTCTAGTTTCTTTGCCATTTTAGTAAGATTGTTGACCTTCTTCGATAACTTGCGTTGTTCCTTGTACAAGAATGACAAGGTGATCTTTGACCGCTACTAGCTGTAGAAGATGACGACACATGCGAAGGAGGATGAGCACCGGAAGATGCCTCAGGGTGCCTCTTAGACCTTGCAAAATTTTTGACGTTCCTTCCAATTTTGATTTCGTTGTTACATCGATCATCCCAAGGCTATGCTCATATAAGTTGCAATGTGTATTGACACCCTTGTGATGAAGTATCCTTATAATGATCAACGGATATGGAAGTAGCTCTCTGGAACTAACTGCTTTTCTGCCTCGTGCCATCCGTTGCCAAATAAGAAATGGAATATTGATATTGAGCCCTTGAGCCATGTCCGGATGACCCTGAGCCATGTCCAGATGACCAATCATCTATACCTATTACCTATCTATTATTCTCCCTATTTCTTGCCACGTGGCAAAATTTCCTTCAATTGAATTTTTTTTGACTCATCTCATTTCCAACTCTCAATGAATTAATTGTAGACTCTTCCCATTCCCAACCCCCAATGAATTAATTGTGGACTCGAAATCCAATAAGCTACTTATATACCTAAAATCAAATTCTACACACGACTCACACTCAACCACAAAAACTCAATTGAGAATTTTTCGACTCTTGTCATTCTCAAACTCCAATGAATTAATTGTGGATTCTTCCCATTCCCAACCCCCAATGAATTAATTGTGGACTCGAAACCCAATGAGTTACTTATACACCTAAAATCAAATTCTACACGCGGCTCACACCCAATCACAAAAACTCATATGCTATGACTAACATCATTCTCTACTCTCTCGCTATCCCCCTTTTTGAAAAAGTTATTCTTTTTCTTCTTCTTCTTCTTTTTCTTCTCACCCTCTCTCTCTAAGCCACCACCTCCCTCTTCGCTATCTCCGTTGGCAACAAAGCCCTCTCCCTCCACTCCCCCACCCTCGATCGTTCCCTCCTCCTCCCCGCTGTGGAGAACCTCCAAGCCTCCTTGCCCTCCTCCTCCCCCTCCAAGGTCAAAATCTCCACCGTCCACTCCATGGCCACCCTCGCCCAATCCGACTCTACGTCGTTGGAAATCTTCCACCCCCGATCTAGCCGAAACTTTAGACCCGATCCTCGCCTTCCTTAGTCGCATTGGGGGCGCCGCTTGTCACGCCCCGGGTGAAAATCAGAATCCGGGTTCGTCTACAGATCCGCCGTGCACAGAATTTTTCGCGTACACGAAGCGCTAAAACCTGCTCAGATATGAGAGAAGCATATAATAGAGCAAAAGTACAGAGCTGAAATAAACTAAAACCAATATAGACTGAAATGTATACATAAAAGAATCTCCTAATATCCAATAATACAAATGCCACCTCTCAGAATCCAAATAAAAACATCCAGCTGGCTCAAGCCGGATCCAAATATATATCAGTCTACTCAACTAAACTATAAACAAAAATAAAATAATACAGGGTCCACCGTTGGCTCACAAGTGTGGTAGGAGATCTATCTAGCCCATGATCCCCTCACCTCGATCTGCCGGCAACGCAACCGCCGCGGAGAAATCTGGAAAAGACTGAGCAACCACGGGTGTGAGAACTATTAGAAAAACCAGTAGTCCTCAGTGGGTAAATCATCAATACTCCGACGTACCCACCAAGTCTACTAGAGGCAAGAAATGAGGTAAAGTGGTAAAACTGAAGATAAATATGCTGATAAGATAAGCTACTACTACTATGCCTCTAATGCCATAATGAATGATAGCAACTGTATATGCATGCATCAGTGAACGATAACTGCCGAGACAAAACCCAATCTAGTGGACCTGTATAAAACTCGGCCCTGCCTGCACTGCCATCACCATCGGTCACACTAACTATCGTGTATCGCCGATGTGGAATCATACCCAAGTATCAATATCATAGACCTGTATAAAACCCGGTCTCGGACCTGTATAAATCCGGTCTCGCCTACTCTGCCATCACCATCGGTCACACTAACTACCGTGTATCGCCGATGTGGAATCATACTCAAGTATCAATTAACTGACCGGCACTCACAGTCCGGTCCTGCCGCCTACTCCGGAGTGGCACTCGAGGGGAGCGACCCGCTTGAGGAAAGTAACCCAGTCGAATATCTCAATAAGCAGGTAATAATCATAACTATGCTCAAAGTGGAAGACTCTATCCACTAATGAAATCCCGCCCCCAACCTAATGCAAAATCAACAACTGGCCAAACCGCCCAAAATCCGCGGTTGTCGAACCAACCCACGAGTCAACAATTCGATGCTATTTCACCCTGACTCGATACATGATTTCAACTACACTATCCCAAACCCATGCTCAAACCCCGAGCATTATAAGTCATGCAAGAAGGAGAAGAATGAAACAACGAGTTTTTTTCTAAGTCATATTCCAACATGATAGTGTAGCAATAAGAAAAGTAATTTATCTAGATGTCCATACAAGTATGCATTTGTTCTCACATAGGATAGGTTAAGGATCATAAAAAATAACCATTCTCACATAAGGTAGGCTAAGGATCATCAACAATAACCATTTGAGCATGATTTACATAATGATAGGGAGTCATGGAATCAAATACACCATGCTGAATTTTAATAGCCTAAGTGGGTAAATCGCAGGTTTGATGTGCTCGGAAACCCACCTGGAAACGCGACGATCCGAGGTCCGATCGTGCTGAAAATCGGCGTGCACGATCCTCTGCCTCTCACGAATCCAACGAACTAAAGATCACTCCGAGATCACTGCCGGATTGAGCACAATCACTAAATCAATGACTGCTGCGCAGAACTTTCGGAAAATTCCAGCAAACAACTACAATGAAGGGAGAAGTAAATTCTGCATAATATACCTCAAAGTAAAGCTCCAACCAGAAGTTCTAAGTCCTCCTCTGTCCGAGGAACACCCCCAAATTCTCAAAAATTCATCTTTAAGTCCCCATAATCATCTAATTAACCAATGTAAGCAATGCTGTCCAAAATTGCATCAAAATTTCAGCAAGCACTTCCATGAAATGTAGGGGCCAAACCAAAAGGAATTTCCAACTGAAATCAAAGAGGAAATGTTCACCTTGATCTTAAAAAGATGTTCAAACTTTGAAATCCACAAAATAACCAAAAATCTCCACGAAATTTGCATCTCCAAAGTCCATACATCAAAACAATGCCAAAACAAAATCTGTACTTACATCTGTCACAGGGTTTGAAAGATCTGTAAAAATACTTGGGAAAAATACCTCCCAAATCATCAAGAAAGGCACCAATGCGTTCCTCCGCGAGTGTAGATGCAAATTAAGTTTTTAAACTACAAAATCCATGCACAAACAATCAAGAAAATCCATAAATACTAAACTCTGTCCAAAACTCCGCCCTGTGAACGAGGGCTCCAGAGATGAAGTACAAATCCCAAGAAAATTCGAGAATGGAGGGAAGTGTTCAATACGAAAGTTGTAGGCCTACCTCTTGTGAAGATCCCTTCCAAATTTCAGCCAAAAACTCCAAGGTGTTCGTCCTGGGGAGGCCGCGCACGAAACGTAGACGGAGTTGGCTGAAGCTGCAACAATGGTGGAACTCTCCAACCTTGGGGAAGAAGATGAAGTTGAAGCTTCTTGGATCCTCCAATGGAGCTTGGGAGTGGAGTGGAGTGGCCAAGGATCTCCTCTGCAGAAGGTCTCTCTAAGTAGAAGTTCCAAAAGTCTAAAATGGTGGAAAAGAGATCCTATTTATAGCCCACAAAAATCAACTAAAAATCAGCCGCAAGGTGAAGATTCGGGCGCCCGAATCCTCTCACGATTGCTCCTTGATGAGCGCCCGAAAGCCACGTGTCGTGCCCGCAGTGCGCCAGCCCTGCGCGCCACGCGTCGCTCGCCCAGCGGCCGACCGTAATCCCGCGCAACCAATCCCTCGCCGCCACGTGGCCTCCCTTAGCCGTGCTCTCTCGAGGCTGCCGCTCGCCCAATCACGCGCCGCCACGCGTCCGGTCTCTGCGCCCGCTGCCCGTCCTGCCCGCGCTACAGTGCCGAATAACCGGGCGCTCGAATCCTCTTTAGGGCGCCCGAAACTCGCCTAAAAACTGATGAAAGGGTGATTTTGATCCTTTTTTTGCGTTGAATCCATTTCTCGTGTTTGTTTTGCGCGCACACGCCTCTATCACTTGACAAGTGCGTCCCCAAGCCACTGATCACTGGTTTAGGTCTAGCAACGAAAATTCAGGTCTCCACAACCTCCCCCACTAAAAGGGTTTCGTCCTTGAAACAAAACGTGCCAGGAAGAAAAACAGAAGCAAGTTGGGGTAGAAATCCATCAACACTGTCTCAAGCTCCCAAAACGTCTCCTGTGGTGACACCACCACTCGTTTCCGTACGGTATGGCCCGGTTGTGCAATTTCCTCACCTCCCGAGCAAGAATTCACAACGGGCGCCCCTCGTACACTAGATCCTCATTGATGTAAAGTGGAGATAAGTCGATCACCCGTGAAGGGTCAGAACAAAACTCATCCGAGTCGAGACAAGAAAAACAACTTAAACCCCCAACAAAGCCACGGTGGAAAGGCAATCCTGCAGGCCATAGATCCAACCGCTCCAAACCTCAAAGGGACGAAAGAACCGCGGGCTGAGCTCCCCGCAAAACTCTGAACTTCCAGATCTTCCTAGATGGCAAAACCTTCAGCAAAACATGGTCTCTAGCCTGGAACTCCAGGTCTCGTCGCCTAGTATCAGCATAACTCCTCTGTTGAGCGGTCTCAAGATGCTGGCGAATCAATCTGACATTATCTTTTGCCTCCAGCAGGATATCGGGTCCCAAAGTCTATCTCTCACCCACAACACTCCAATATATGGGCGATCGACACTTGCGTCTATACAACGCTTCAAATGGATCCATCTGAATGCTCACTTGATAGCTGTTGTTGTACGCGAACTCAACCAATCCAAGATGTCGATACCACCCTCCTCCAAAATCCAGGACACAAGCTCTCAACATATCCTCGAGAATCTGTATAGTCCGCTCGGACTATCCATCGGTATGTGGGTGGAAAGCTGTACTAAATCTGAGCTGAGTCCCCAAGGTCGTCTGTAAACTCTTCCAAAAAAATGCGAGATGAATCTCTGGTCTCGATCTGATACTATCGAGGCGGGCACTCCATGCAATCTCACCACTTCATCCAGGTACAACTGGGCAAAACTCTCTAGTGACCAAGTCATCTGCACCGGTAGGAAGTGGGCAGACTTGGTGAATCTATCTACAACTACCCAAACTGCATCTGTTCCACTCTATGCTCTCGGCAGTCCACGACGAAATCCATCGTGATGTGATCCTACTTCCACACAGGGATTGGGAGATTCTGTAACTTGCTAGCGGGTACTCGATGCTCTGCCTTCACTTGCTGACAAGTTAAACACTGAGAGCAACACTGTCGACCTCTCTCAAAATCCGCTCGTAGCCTGCTCTCGAATCCGCAAGAGCGGGGGACCCTCACTCTGCTTCTCCCTGATCTGGTCTAACAGAGTGAGCTGCACGACTAAGGGCATCAGTCGTGCCGAAACTCCGGAGAATACAACCTCCAATCTGAGTCATCTCATCTTCTCAAGTAGGGCGTCTGGTCTGTAATCAGCATCACGCTCATACTCTGCGCTGTCTTTCTACTCAAAGCATCCGCTGCTACAGGCTCTGCCGAGGTGACAAGGATATCCACATCATAGCCCTTCAACAATTCCAACCATCGGCGCTGCTTCAAATACAACTTTTCTGTGTAAATAGGTATTCAGGCTCTCGTGGTCGGTGCAGATCTCATAGTGCTCCCCATACCAATAATAGCGCCATAGCTTCAGTACAAAACCACTGCGGCAAGCTCCAACTCATGAGTAGGGTAATTCTTCTCATAATCTTTAAGTTGTCGGGAAGCATAAGCAGTTACCCTACCCTCCTGCATCAGCACGCAACCAAGACCACTGTGCGATGCGTCACTAAAAATCACACATCCTTTCCCCATGATGGGGAGGGAAAGGATAGGAGCTGTCATCAATCTGCGCTTCAATTTCTTAAAGCTCTTCTGGCAATCCTCACTCCAAACAAACTTAATTCCCTTTCTAGTCAAACGGGTGAGGGGCGTGGAAAGCTTCGTATAGCCTTCCACAAACCGACGGTGATATCCAACCAAAACCCACAAAGCTGCGCACCTCAGTAATCGTCGTCGGTTTGGGCCAATCCTGAACTGCCTCAATCTCCGCCAGGTCAACAGCTACACCTGCGGCAGAAATCACGTGGCCCAAGAAAACCACTTCCCGAAGCCAAACTTGCCTTGTCAACTTAACATACAATCTCTTCTCTCATAGAAGTTACAACACAATCCTTAAGTGCTCCTCATGCTCGGCATTACTTCGGGAGTAAATCAGGATATCATCGGTAAACACAATCATAACTCGATCCGAGTATGGCCGAAAAACCCTGTTCATTAAATTCCATGAATGTGGCCGGGGCATTAACTAATCCAAAAGGTATAACAGTAAACTCATAATGCCCATGTCGAGCTTAAATCTTTATTTTATTTTTGAATGAATTTTTTTTATTTTGTAAATTCATGTTTGATTCGGGCTTAAATCGATTAGTTTTAGTTAATTTGGCTAGCCCAACTTTTCTCCCATAAACATGGAAATTATTCCAAAAAGACTTTTTGGTTTTCCCAAAATTGCTTCGTCTTTTATTGCATGACTCTTGGGTGACCGTGTGGTGTTGAAGACAAAAAGACAATAATTTATTATAAGATAGGCTCTTAACACTATAAATACTTGGCTTTTCATGCTTTAAGGGAGATTGGATGAATAAAAATTTCTACTGTTGTTCTTTATTCTTGTTGTAGTGTTATTCTTTCTTGTGTGATCATTGATGCTTATTTCTCGTGCCGAGATCATCTTCTTCCTCTACTTGATCGTTGTCGCTTCTTCCTCGTGGCAAGATCTGTTAATGCTCCTACCCCTCCTCTTCTTCTGGGTCCTTGCCTCTCTTTTTCCCCATTGTCGAAGTTATACTCGTGGTGTACCGCCCTCGTTGATTGTGGATCCCCCGCAATCGTGTGATCAGTGCACTTTCTTGTATCTTCTTTCTCATCTCTTGATCTCCCATTATTCCTTTCAACCTAGACTCCCATTACCAACCATTTTTTCCATAACAATCAAATTTAAAAGCTTTAAGTTCGATAAAATCGAATTTACCTTTTTATTTGGAACTATTATATGTATTTTCAGTTGGCTGTTTTTATCTTATATATTGAAGGTTTATCACCATCCAATGTTGCTTCAACTCAATTTTAATTTTTCGTCTTGTTGAATTTTTATTGTTTCCTTGCTTTAATTTTATTAAAGTTCGACGGAATTGATAAATTGAACCAAGTTTATTTCGAGGAATACCTTTAAACGAAAACGGAGTTGAAAAATTCAGATTTGGCAACCTCGCGGTTTGCATCATCCTTGGATTGTACATACAACCTGCCTATTTTGGTCTTCGGCAGGCATACACTTTTCACAACTTGGTCCCAACAATTTGTCTGATCAAACGATCCATTTAGATAGTGGACCCCACTTGTATCGACTGCAAGACCAATCACATCACCAATTGTCTCAGGAGCAAGGTTTTAAGTATCCATCGGCACGGGCCGTATCTACCGTGCCGTACCGTGCCAACAAGATACCGGCACGATACAGCTCCTGTGCCGATGACACAGTTCAAAACTCTTTTTTCTTAAAATTACTAAGTAATTTTCTTAATAAAGTTCAAAATATTTGATAAAGATACATAATAAGCAATTAAAAAATTTTGTTGCTAAAGAAATTAAATATTTCATGCCATTATGTGTCGGCACGCATGTATTTTTTGTGACCGGCACTCATCGGCACGGCTCGGCACGCACCGTGCCGTACCGTGCCGGCAAGTTTTCGGCACGACCCCATGCCACGGCACTTAAATCCTTGCTCAGGAGTGACAACAATTTGAGCACCTCGAATGGTTGTGATTTTTTTCGATTGTCAACGATATTTGTTGCTTCCAAAAAGAATTGACGAATCAACTCCAAGCAATATCCACCTTTTCCTGAAAAGTACCAATAGGTCGTAATGGAGCTCGTTCAAGGAGTTTGGAGAACTCAGAAATTTCTCACATCAACGCTCCAAAATTGACATGTTGTTTACCTATGCACATTTTTCCAGTGAAGTTGATTTTCTCGTTGTTGTCGTTCATTTGCCTGATCCTGAATCGATTTAGTATGACGCTCACGAATTCTCTCGAAAATCGGTTCATGAGTAGGCATACTTCCAGTACTCCGACGTGAAGGGGCTTCAACTGAATCACGAATGTGAGTATCACTCTCACTTCGTCGAGATGCCGACTTTCTTCTATGAGGCGGCATAGGAGCTTTCCCGTTTCCCTTAGCGGCATGTGCTGGAGGTTCAGGATCGTCCTGAACCTCCAGCACATGCCGCTAAGGGCAACGGGAAAGCTCCTATGCCGCCTCATAGAAGAAAGTCGGCATCTCGACAAAGTGTCCTGAACCTCCAGCACATGCCGCTAAGGGCAACGGGAAAGCTCCTATGCCGCCTCATGGAAGAAAGTCGGCATCTCGACGAAGTGAGGGATCATTGGATTCATCACTCAATTCGTACTCAGTACCCGATGGTTTATGATCAATTTCTTTGGATGAGCGACGCCTTTTATAAACTATAGTTTGTCGACCTCGTCCACGAGATCCTGTTGTCATCAAGAAAACAAGCCCAAGTAGCAAATACTCGAACATTGTTCCTGTTGCATGTGAAATTAGACATAAAGGAGGACTCCTTCATGTAACAATGACAAAAATTGATAAAGAAGATCATCATAATCATGCATGGAGCCGATAACCACCAACTTGCATACTAAATGAAGGAAAATCACCAAAAATTAAAAAAATAACAAAAAAAAATGAAACCAGGGTATCAAAGAACAATCTATAATGAGAAGATCAAGCCCTACAATGTTCGCAATAGATCCTTTGCACTAACAAACTTTTATTACAAAGAAATTTGCAATATCAACTATAAAATCACAAGGAATCAAGGAACAAAAATCAAATTTCAGACCTAAAAACACCAAAAAAAGGGCATCCATGAATCAAGAATGAAAAAAAGAAGTAAACTTACCAATCTTAAGCAAATCCAAGTAATTTCGAAGGAGAAATCAAGCAATAAGAGAGTGAGAGTAGTTAGAGAGCTTTTGATCAAGGGTTTGAGAAGAAATCAAATAGGATTCTGGAATCCTCTATGATGGAGTCGGGCATTAGTATTGGGAAACACAATTTGAATTTTGGAAATTGACCCTGACCCAGCGAACAACATTTGGTGTCTGAGGAAACCAAAATTTGATTTCGGAATCTAAGAGGAACTTGTCAAAAATGAAATAGGAAAATTGGACCATGACTCAAACTCAAAGCTATAAAGCTGAACATAAAAATCATAAAAATAGATCATGTAAGTATTTAGGCACCATATCTTCACATAAAATGCTTCGAAACACCCTAATTTCACAAAAATTGTCAATTTAGATCGAATGCATCAAATATTGAGACAAAATATATAAGAATACCGAGACAAAATATATAAGAATACTTATCACCTACACACTTCAATTTTGAGGCATCCAAAATTATTCTAGAGGTATGAAGACTATCATAATGTAACGAATTATGAAGTTAATGAAAGAAAATTCCCTATATAACATAAAATTGACAAATAAGTTCTCAAATTAGATGAGTGCATAACACGAGTACTGGGGATGACTCTTTGAGCATCTTTTAAGTATATCCACCCTTGTTTCACCAGAAAATTTGAATATTTTCAATTAAATCATTTTTCTTGATGCATCATAACATGTGGTGGCTTCACACATATCTTTGATAATCGGGGTGGTAGCTTTTTCTTACATGTGGTGGTAGTTTTCATATTCCATTCGAGATGTAACTCTTTTTACATCTTTTATGCATATATATATATATATATATATATATATATATATATATATATATATATATATATATATATATATATATATATATATATATATATTTTGTAAATAACTCTTAACCCTAAATATGCAATTCCTAATTTGAAAATGTAAATGCCTGAGTTCAGCATCATGTAAATAATTCCATTAATTGCCTTCAACAACACACAACCTAGATAGTTTAAATACTTGAAAAATCACTATATGATGACCTGAATTTGATGAAAGCAAGTCCTAAGTATAGTTATAAAGTTTACCATAATTCTCAATCCATTTGAAATAAAATTAACAGCTACTATAAAACTTGGTATGAATCAATGCAAGTGGAGCGATAGTTGTGCTCATAATACTATTTAATTTTGTGTAAGAGAAAATCAAAACATAACCAACTCAAAATCTAAAACTAAATCTATCAAAAATCAAGTAATACATAAATCAAAAGAATTAGCATAAAAACCGATCAATGCACTACTATGGCTGCGTTCTTAGTCAAGATATTGAAGTCATAAGATAAGAAAAGATATCACCTTTGCACACCCAAACCCTATGAATTTTGGGTTGCGTTGATTTGATGGAAGGAGAAATCGAAGACTAAAGATTAGACATTTGAACCTCTTTTTTGGGCTTTCATGTTGATTTTGGTGAATCCTTACTAACCATTCTTAGCTTGTGGAGTTCGTGATTTATGCATGTGACTTGGCTCCGCAATTGTTTTTCATTAGTAAGTGGAGGACGACAAACATGTGTCAATACAGAAGTTAGGGTAGAAGTCGTTGGTCGCGCCATCTTGACATTTTGTTTGCAAAATCTCTTGATGCGACCTTTGTTTCCGCAACAATGACACCTTTTTCTTCTTGTTAGACTTTGAAGTTGAAGGAGATGAAGATGTAGCTGTGACTTTGGGTACCTTATTCTTGTTCTCAATGTAAGTGCAATCACAACCAACCCCTTGTCGATTTGTTTGACCCAACCCAATTATGTGATCCAATTTACTTGTCCCTAAAGTGAATTTCTAAACTTAAGTTGGTGAATTTGTTTCGTTGGGGCCATGTTCGATTCATGAACGTCTGTGTAATGTTGTTGTAGGAAATTAATCTTGTCGATGTGTAACTCAACAACAGCTTCGGACTAAGTTGACTTCTTTTTGGAGGGTTGAATTATTCTTCAATAAAGATTCTCATTCCTTCTCAAGAGCTTTTGGAGTTGTAGTCAACGTCTTGTTTTCTTTTTCTAGTTCGTTCAATTGCTTTCACAACTTCTTATTGTGTTTGGCCATTTTTTTTTATTCCTTAAGAAGTTGTTGATAGGCCGATGAAAGAGTACGCTCGTTCGATTTCTCTTCGCTCTTTGCATCATGCATCTAAGAAGAGGAATATGAGTTAGTAAGAGTCGATGAGAAGCACAAGTAAGAAGAGGGAACATGAGAAGAAGAAATTAGAGCGGTAGCATTAACATCCTCATTACTTGAGGTCGACTCCAAAGATGAGTCATCCCAAGTCTTAGCTTGCAAAACCTTCTTTGAAGGTTTCTTATTAGGACATTCTTTAGATATTTTGTCGAAGCCTTCACATTTATAGCATTGGATTTTGCTTTTTTGAACTACTCTTCTCTTTAGAGGACTTCACAAGTTTCTTTGAATTTGAACTTGAAGCTCCTTTGCTTGATGTCTTCTGCTTCGATGACAATGAAGAGTTCTTATTGGCTCTATTCTTCTTGAAAGTTCGTCAACTTCTTGCCTTCTTGGTCAAAAAAGCCTATTGTTGTTTGAAATCGGCTAATGAATTCTCATCATCTGAATCCGAGTTTGAAGTTTCCTCGTCTTCTTTCTTGATCATTTTCAATGTCATACCTGCATCTTTAGAAGAGCTGAAGGAAGAAGAGTTAGTAGGAAAAGTCATTTCGTAAGTCTGAAGTGAACCGCCTAACTCTTGAACCTTAATTTCATCCGGGTGCTTTACTTCAATTGCTGCCACCTTTGGTCTAAATTGCTCTGAAAGCGCACTTAGAATCTTTCTTATAGTTTTAGATTACAAAATTTTCTCTTCCACGTTACACATGTATTCGTGATATCTTGGAGTCTAGTGAACTAGTCAGTGAGCGATTCATGCTCCTCATTTGAATGGAATCAAATTGGCTTGTCAACATCTAGAGCTTTTGAATCTTTACTAGACTCGTACCCTTATGTGTAACTTGTAGTGTCCCAAATCCCTTTGGCTGTGTTACATGTGGAAACACGTGTGAACTCGGTGTGGAAAAGTGCATTAAATAAGGCATTTATGCATTTCCTGTTGTAAGAAGCATCCATTACTTCCTTTGTCCACTTAGTCTGAGGTTTAGGGGTTTTAACATTATTGATCTCCTCGGTAGGATGTGTCCAATTGAATTCCGACGCTTTGCGAAACTCGCTCATCTAGTGCAATGAGGAACTCTCTTATCCGGACCTTTCAGTAGCCATAGTTTGTGCCATCAAATAGTAGAGGTTTATTAATATTACCATCCTTGCCCATAGTTGTGTTACGACATATTCCCACTTTGATACCACTTGAAAGTTAAGAAACTCTAAAATCTAACAGTTAATTGTACACCTAGAGGAGGGTGAATAGGTGAAACTCACAAAACCAACAATTCTCGATGAATAAAAAGTAAATACGTAAAAAGTAAATAAAATACTGAGAATTTAATGTGGAAAAATCTCCAATTTGGAGTAAAAACCCACAGGACCAATCACTCGATAACAATCCACTATATCAAAAAAAGTACAAATTGGTTATCGAATCCACGAACTTAATCTAACCTTTACTGAAGATCTCGTGCTTCACTAGCGGCTGGTCCACGCCCACGTTTGAATCTACGATCGCCACTCGAATCCACGAAACACCTTCAACACGTCGAATCCACGACGCACACGTCGAATCCACGACGCGTACTCCGTTCGGAGCAGGAAGAAGAAAGGTTGGTAGTGATTCCTTGCTTAGAGTATCATGAAAGCACCGTTGAAGTCTCTAAGTAATGACCGGATCAATTCTCTATGTTAACATCAAATTAGGGCACCGAGTATTGATTCGGAAGAGACTTTATGAAAGAAAAGAATTTAGAACCGATCTTAAGCCCCTTGGATTGCTCTCAGGTGTATTCTATGTGGATTCCACGTTTGATAACCCTTCGATACATATTTACAGCTTTGGAATATCTATGAGTAGGATTAAAACTCTAATTCTCGTTTTGGAAAGTAGATTCCAGAATCTGAAAGAGGTTTTTGGAATACCGCATTGTAACCAGTAACTTGGGAAGAAGAAATCTGGAAAACTGACTTAGATTCTAGAAACTAAAATGAGATTTTGGAAACTGAAATTTTAAAAAGTGTCAGATTTCAGAATTTAAATATGGTTTCCAGACTGCAGTGCAGAAACCACTTTTCTAGTCTTTTGTTTTTGCAAAAGCTAATTCTAGATTCCAAAATTCAATGTTAGAAACTTCATTTTCACATCCTAAGTTCCTTGATATGATTTTAAATCAACTCAATGAGATTAAATTACTTATAACCATATTCCAAAATATAAATACATGTGAAATCACCTAAAACACTATAAAAACTTACCGAGCGTCGTGAATTAGTGCTCCGGGTCTTCGAGTCTTCAAAACTTGATCTTCACTTATTCTTCACGTCTCAACCTTTTCAAGACTCCGATGTGAGCGTTCACGAAATATGCCAATATTAAATCCGTAACAATTGCAAGCTAGGACTAGCAGTTTGCTTTTTCATTTCTTGTAAGGTGCTGGAAGTCTCAATTTTGTTAAAATAATCCATTCCATCTACGAGGTGATTTATCTTGTTTAAATATTTTGATTTGGAGGCCGAATATATTATGCCATTGTAGACATCTAAACATACATGCTCTATGTAGATAAAGAGATGTTCTGAACAAGATGTTTATGCATCCTAACATATCTTAAGGTCTTGTTAGTATCTTAGAACAAGTTATTCAGAGAAACTTATGTGCTATATAGGGATTTTCTTTTGTGTTGTAATCCGAAAGTTTGCTTTTTAGTTTGTTGCTAGGTTTTAAATGTCATTATTTTTCAGGATAATGCATATGAGGTTGAGAAAATGACCTAATCGATTATTTTGTACTGTTGTAACTTGTAAACATCTCATCATAATCCTCATCTACCAATTGCTATAATGCTCTTGGGTAAATAGATGAGGTATACCGAAGATGATGTCCTGCTATCCAAACAGGCCTTAAATAATGTGGATTTGGACTTACTAGATGTCTGAAAGTAGAGAAATTATAAAGAAGAGCGGAAATAATAGAGTGGGTGCTAGAGAAGAGGTGGAAGCTCCATGGCTATATTGTCAATCTTCTGCTGGTGATATGTAAAATTTGCTTGGAGAATGCGCAGCTGATTCTAGCACTTACATTTTTCTCTAAGCATGGGAAGGGAGTCTAGAATTAGAAAGATTATCACCTTTTGGTTTTACTACTTGAATCTTAGGCCTTCTTTATTTTGGGGATTGATGTTCTTGACATGGATAATGAACTATAGCCTTGGATATAATCTTTAATTGCAATGTGGAATTTATAAGTTTCACCTTTGCCTTGGATAAAAAACTACAGCCTTGGATATAAATCCTTTGATGATCGTGTGGTATATATAATTTCCACCCCTTCCTATGGAAGTCAATTCGCATAACAATTTTTAGCCAACTTTTAGAAAATCCCTAAAACTAACCATTTTCATGGGCTTATTTGAATACACACACACACACACACACACACACACACACACACACACACACACACACACACGCACACAGAAACTAGAATACTATTGATAATAGAGGAATAGTGTTTACTATCTACTTTTTATCCCCTGAATGCACGGGGTTTACTATTTGGTGGAGGCACTATTATGAGTCCACGGGATAAAAAGTTGATAGTAAACACTATTCATATATATATATATATATATATATATATATATATATATATAGAGAGAGAGAGAGAGAGAGAGAGAGAGAGAGAGAGAGAGTTTGCTTACTATGTTATCAATAGCACCAAGCACTTAGTGCTATCAAGTTTTCTGTCGTTAGATCTACCCTTTTGACCGTTTCCAGCCTTTAGATCATACTATTCTACCAACCACCCACTAAACCTAGGGGACTACTATCATCCTAACCGCACATCCCTTCATCCAAGGGCCGAAAATCTAATAGTACCAATGACTCGATGCTATTAATAGTATAGTAGCCTAGTTTATATATATATATGTATATATATATATATATACATATATATATATAGTCTAGCTACTATCTTTTTAGGAGGACAAAGCCCTTTGTCCTCCTAAATCGTTTTACATGATAGGAATTTCGAATTGATGATCCGTTAAAGTTGATCTAGAGTATTTAAACCATCTAGAAACTAAATTTTATAAATTTAAAAAATTATTTACGTAGTGATCAAAGGATCACAAAATCGATTTTTTTTTACGGCCAATATGAGCCGGTTGCTTGTTTAACTATGTACAGTAATTTAAACTGCATGAATTTTTGATAGAAAATTCTTTATACTAAGATAATGATTGATTACTCCGATCATAAATTTGGAAAGTCTAATATATATTTTCACAAGGTTATTCGTTTTTGACCGTTCATTTTTCGACTTTTTGATGAACTTGAAAACGATTTTTAAAATTTATAAAATTTAGAATCTAGATGCTTTAAATATTCTAGATCAAATTTAATGGTTGCGATCATTGATTCGAAATCCCTATCATGTAAAACGACTTAGGAGGACAAAAGGCTTTGTCCTTATAAAAGGATAGTAGCTGGAATATATATATATATATATATATATATATATAAGAGGTTGGTATGCTTTTATAAGCACGGAGCCCTCCGTGCTTATAAGTCATTTTCGATGTTGGGACTTCCGAATTGATGATCGGCTCCATTAGACTTGATGTAGAATATTTGAAGCACCTAGAAAATAAATTTCGCAATTTTTTTATATCAATCGAATGGACTCAAAATCAACAATTTTAAAAGTCGTGGTGAGCTGTTTGCAAGTTTAACGTTATAGAAATATCCAAATCACGTGAGATTTTGATAGAAAATTTTTCATACTATATAAAACAAGATTCTTGTATATAACAATATCTTTGATCTAAAATTTTATTTGTCATATCATCACATTTTGTGAGATTTTTATTTTCAACCGTTGATTTTGAGCCCTTTCGATCACTAGGCAAATGACATTGAAAAATCGTGAAATTTATTTTCTAGGTACTTCAAATACTCCAGGTAAAGTCTAACGGAGCCGATCATCAATTCAAAAGTCCCAACATTAAAAACGACTTATAAGCACGGAGGACTCCCTGCTTATAAAAGCATACCAGCCGCACTCTCCCTCTCTCTCTCTATATATAGAGTAGGGCTACTATACTCAATAAGTGTATAGAGCCCTTTGTACTCATAAGTTATTTTCGATGATAGAGCTTCCGAATCAACGATCCATATCGTTAAATATGATTTAGAGCATTTTAAATTTCTAGAAAATGAATTTCGTAATTTTTCAAAATTATAATAAAGTCCATCAAGTGAGCATAAAATAAATGGTCAAAATCAAATGACCTCCTAAAAATAGAGGATCGGATTCTTCAATTGAAGATCAGAGTTATTGATCTTTATCTAGATAGTGAATAGAATTTTCTATCAAAAATTCAACTAATTCCGATTCTTTTACACCGTTAAACTAGCAAGTATACTATACCGGCCGTTAAAAATTGTCAATTTTGAGATCTTTTGATTGTAAAGTAAATGATGTCAAAAAATTATGAAATTTAATTTCTAGAACTTTCAAATGCTCTAAATCATATTTAATGGTATGGATTGTTGATTTGAAAGCTCTATCATCGAAAGTGATTTATGAGTACGAAGGCTATCGTACTCAGAAGAGTATAGTAGCCGGACTACTCTCTCTCTCTCTATATATATATAGAACTACGCTACTATACTATTAATAGCATATATATATATGTATATATATATCTATATATATATATATATATATATATGTATGTATATATATATATATATATATATATATATATATATATATATATATATATATATATATATATATATATATATATATATATATATAGTAGAGCTTATATATACTTTCAAAAGTACAAGCTTATTCATGCTTGGTAATTTTTTACCATAGGATTTGTATTGGGATTTGTGTTATTGTAAAGGCAAGAGAAAGTACAATTGCACAAATCCCAATACAAATTCTATGGTAGAAAATTCACAAGCATGAATGAGCTTGTACTTTTGAAAATATATAAGCTCTACTATATATATATATATATATAGAACTAGGCTACTATACTATTAATAGCACTAAGTCATTGGTGCTATTTAGGTTTTCGACCCTTGGATGAAGGGATGTGCGGTTAAGATGATAGTGGTCCCCTAGGGCCCGTTTGGTAATGGGTTAAGGTAGAACTAGCTAATCTTGGGATAAGTATAAAGTACGGAACTAGGGTAAAAAAGCGTTTGGGATAGTTCCAGGGATAAGAGATTTTGTGTTTGGTATGATAATAAGGAATAAGAGGAATAAAGAGGTTAAGTTGGGTAAATTACCTTTTTGCCTTCAAGATTTAATATGTGATAAAAGTTGTTAAAATCTAATTAGTTCGTTTTAATTAATGGATTAAAGCTTTAAAAAAATTAAGATAAAATCAAAATCATAATCAAATTATATTTTTTAAAAATAATATTTAATTTAACATTTTATTTTCTCAAATTAAATTTAAAAATTTAAATATAAAATTTCAACATTTAAATTTTAAAATTTAAAATTTTATAATATTAATTTAAATTATAAATTTTAAACATAAAATTTTTTAATTTTCAAATAATAACTTTTACTTTCTTCGTTTTAATTAATGGATTAAAGCCTTACAAAAATTAAGATAAAATTAAAATCAAAATCAAAATCAAAATCAAAATCAAAATCGAAATCAAATTTCAAATTATATTTTATAAAAATAATATTTAATTTAATATTTAATTTGTTTAAATTAAAGTTAAAATTTCGAATATAAAATTTCAAAATTTAAAGCCTTACAAAAATTATGATAAAATCAAAATCAAAACAAAATTTCTAAAATTTTGAAAATAATATTTAATTTAACATCCAATTAAATTAAAAAGAGAGAGAGGAGAGAGAGGGATTTGTGATGATGAGAGTGTATTGGGAAGAAGGAAAAGAGAGAGAGGAGAGAGAGGGATTTGTGATGATGAGTGTATTGGGAAGAAGAGAGAGAGAGGAGAGAGAGGGATTTGTGATGATGAGAGCGTATTGGGAAGAGAGAAAGGATGGGAGGAGGGGTAGTTTGGTAAAAAAAAAAAATTATAAAATAATGGGTAAGAACTGTTGTTCCAGCTTATTCTGTTTGTACTGGAACTGCTGTACCGAATAATTCCTGGTGCGTTTGGTAGAATAAGGGGATATCCCCCTTATTCCTTGTTCCAACCCCATTCCAAACAGGCCCCTAGGGTTTAGTGGGTGGTTGGTGGAATAGTTTGATCTAAGGGATGAACATGGTCAAAGGGGTAGATCTAACGGCGAAAAACTTGGTAGCACCGAGTGCTAGGTGCTATCGATAGCTTAGTAGTCGGACTCTATATATAGGACTCTATATATATAGAGTCCTATATATATAGAGTCATATATATATAATAGAGAGAGAGAGCCTTATATAGAATTGAGCTCCTATGCTTTTAAAAGTACCAAGTCATTGGTGCTCGTAGGTTTTTTGCCCTTGGATGAAAGGATGTGTGGTTAGGATGATAGTAGGCCCCTTGGGTTTAGTGGGTGCTTGGTAGAATAGCATGATCTAAGGGGTGAAATTAGTCAAAGGGATAGATCTAACGGTAGAAATCTTACAAGCACCAATTACTTGGTACTTTTACAAGCATAGTAGCCGAACTCGCCTTATATATATATAGGGCTCTATATATATAGAGTCCTATAAATAGAGGCCGGCTATATGTTATCGATAGCACCTAGCACTTGGTGCTACCAAGTTTTCCGCCGTTAGATCTATCCCTTTGATCTTTTTCATCTCTTAGATCAAACTATTCCACCAACCACCCACTAAATCCTATGGGACCACTATCATCCTAACCGCGCATCCCTTTATCCAAGGGTCGAAAACCTAAATAGCACCAATGACTTGTTGCTATTAATAGTATAGTAGCAAATATATATATATATATATATATATATATATATATATATATATATATATATATATATATATATATATATATATATATATATATATATATATATGTATATAGTAGGACTTGTGTGCTTTTAGAAGCACGGAGCCCTCCGTGCTCCCAAGTTGTTTTTAATATCGGGACTTCCGAATGGATGATCGGCTCCGTTAGACTTGATCTAGAATATTTGAAGTATCTAGAAAATAAATTTTATGATTTTTCGATATTATTTACCTAGTGATCGAAAGGGCTCAAAATCAACGGCTGAAAATAAAAATCTCACAAAATGTGATGATATGATACTAAAATTTTAGATCAAAGATATTGATCTTGTTCTATATAGTATAAAGAAATTTCTATCAAAATTTTATACGATTTGGATATTTCTACACCATTAAACTTGCAAACGGCTCATCACAACAATTAAAATTGTTGATTTTGAGCCACTTTGATCACTAGGCAAATGATATTTAAAATTCACAAAATTTAATTTCTAAGCCTTTTAAATACTTTATATCAAGTTTATCGGAGCCGATCGTCCATTCGGAAGTCCCAACATAAAAAACAACTTGGGAGCACGGAGGCCTCCGTGCTTCTAAAAGCACACAAGCCTAGCTCATATATATATATATATATATATATATATATATATATATATATATATATATATATATATATAGGGTCCGGCTACTATACTCTTATGAGTAAAATCCTTTTG
The DNA here is from genome assembly GCA_029204045.2 of Tillandsia leiboldiana. NCBI lineage: Eukaryota > Viridiplantae > Streptophyta > Magnoliopsida > Poales > Bromeliaceae > Tillandsia > Tillandsia leiboldiana. The sequence continues at coordinate 24,585,512 of CM055072.1, forward strand.
TACTAATAAATTTTCATTTCTTGGATGAAGGAATGTGCGGCTAGGATTATAGTAGTCCTTAGGATTTATACTATTTCCCCAACAACCTAGTAAACCCTAGGGGACCACTATTATCCTAACCGCACATTCCTTCATTCAGGGGTTTATACTTATAAGAGTATAGTAGCCCTACGCTATATATATATATATATATATATAGAGAGAGAGAGAGAGAGAGAGAGAGAGAGAGAGAGAGTAGAGTAGAGCTTATATATAATTAAAAGCATAAGCCCAACTATGCTTGTGAATTTTTTACCATTAGATTTGTATTGAGATCCGTACTATTATGCTTTCTCTTTCGCGATCTTTAGTTGACGTTACAATAGCACAAGTCTCAATACAAATCCAATGGTAAAATATTCAAAAGCATAGTTGGGCTTGTACTTTTAAAAGTATATAAGCTCTATTATATATATATATATATATGGAGAGAGAGAGAGAGAGAGAGAGAGAGAGAGAGAGAGAGCGGCTGGGGTGCTTTAATAAGCACGGAGACGCCCATACTTATTAGTTGTTTTCGATGTTGGGACTTTTAAATCGACAATTGGCTCCGTTAGACTTGATCTAGAGTATTTGAAGTACCTAGAAAATAAATTTCGCGATTTTTCGATATCATTTGCCTAGTGATCGAAAGGGCTCAAAATCAACGGCTGAAAATAAAAATCTTACAAAATATGATGATATGACACAAATTTTAGATCAAAGATATTAATTTTATTTTATATAGTATGAAGAATTTAATATCAAAATTTCATGTGATTTGGACATTTCTACACCGTTAAACTTACAAACGGCTCACCACGACCATTAAAATTATTAATTTTGAGCCCTTTTGATTATTAGGCAAATGATATCGAAAAATCGCGAAATTCATTTTCTATATACTTCAAATATTCTAAATCAAGTCTAACGGAGTCGATCGTCAATTCAAAAGTCCCAACATCAAAAACAACTTATAAGCACGGGCGTCTCCGTGCTTAGCACCCCAGGCTAACTCTATTGGGAGAGAGAGAGGCTGGAATACTAACGGTAAGCGGACTCCGTTGTTATCGATTTGTTTTCAATGGTGGAGCTTCCAAAATAACGATCGACATCGTTAAATATGATCTAGAATATTTAAACTATTTGAAAATTAAATTTCATGCTTTTTCGATATTCTTTTGTTATCTATGAAATGGACATAAAAATGAATGGCTAAAAATAAATATCCTTCAAAAAGTGATGATAGGAGAGTATATATTTTGTTTTTAATAGTTTAAAGAATTTTTTAATAAAAAATTTAATTGAGTTAGATTTTTTTACACTGTTAAACGAGCAAACACCTCATATCTACCATTAAAATTATAAATTGTGCAATCCTTTGATCATTAGGTCAATGATGTTGAAAAGATTTGAAATTTGATTTCTAGATACTTCTGGTGGTCTAGATTATGTTCAACGGTGTAGATTGTCGATTCGGAGGCTTCATCATTAAAAACAAATTGATAGCAACGGAGCCTGTTTGCGTCGGATAGTATTTCAGCCCAACTCTCTCCCTGTGTGTGTGTGTGTTCAATGTTACTCTCATACATAATAGGGCTTTATGAAGTAAGAATTTTGAAACCAGACAGTATACAAATCACAGTTGTAAGCCACTTGGGCAATGTTTATACATGATTTTTTGTGACAAATTTTGATGCGCATTGTCTGAATTGTCTGTTGCATTTTAAATAGAAGTGGGTCACGCATTAAGTACTTAATAGAAAAGCTAAGAAGCATATTAACTGAGTAGAAGAAACATTTGGTTCTCATATAGACTGAATTTTTTCTTTGGTCTTAATATTAATGCAGTTCCTGCTACATGTAATGTTGGTCCTGTTAACAATGTCGGAAATCATAATTTTTCTGGTCTAAGCCAACCAAACCAAATAAAGAGGGAGATGGATGACACGGAAAGGCAGTACAAGCTTCAGATTTCCTTGGGCAATTTTGGCCAGGACGAGGCTGATCGAATAGCATTGGGTATCCGCAATCCAAATGCTGTGTCAACTGGGTTAAGACTCTCCTACGACGATGATGAACACAACTCCTCTATTACATCTGCTAGTGGAAGCATGACTTCACTCCCTGTCATGATGTCCATTAGTGATGATCTGAGGGCTGAGATTGACCGGCAAAAGGAAGAGTTTGATAATTACATTAAAATTCAGGTACACATTTTTATGACAACATTATAAATTTAGGCTGCAGGCAATGTTTGCTGCATGTATAGAGAGATGAAATGTTCTAGTTGATAGTTGATACCTTACGCCTATAAATTGCGCATTTTATGTGATTTATGTAGTATGCGAGGAAATATACAAATATTCCGTTTTGTTAGAACTGATGCATTCTAATTGTTTCATGGTGATATGTCTGGCTATGCAACTCATTTAGGGAATAGTTCAACATGCACATATTAGTTTTACGACTCATTTAGGGAATAGTTCAGCATGCATATTTTACTTTTCCTACAGAAAGATTTGCCATATCATTTTTTATACTAGCATTTATCTACTGACAAAAGAATTTATGCTCTAATAACCTACTTGTCTGTGAAACTGCTGGATGCTAGTATGTTTCTTAGTGAAAAGCAGTTGAGCATAAATTTTGTTTATAGGCACAAACTATGTTCTAGTTATTTATAAATATCATTTTATCAAAATAAACTGTGGTGTATATCCTATGGGTTGCTCAAGATCAATATCTTATTCACATGTCAGAATGTGCTTACATATTTTGATTAGGCCAAGCATTCTTGACAGAAATGATAAGCTTTATGGATTAAGTCATAATATTATTTACACTAAAAAGATATTGTTGTTTCTTACTTGATATTTATAGATGTCTTGTTTAATAGGGAAGTTTTCCGTGTGTGGTAGTCTTGCAACCCTATCTTGTCAAATTTCAAATTAGTACTAGTTAGATGTGTCATATTTTTTGGAGCTGAAATGAATGGAAAATTTCTTGAGGATCCCATTTAGTTAGGGCCGGGATATTTTCTAACTCTTTATCTGGTTTGGCTGCTTATGTATATGTACCCCTTTTCTTTGCGAGGTTTTGGGATGAGGAAAGCATTGAGTGCAATTTGAGGTAGGGTTTTTTGAGAGACATGCATCTTTTTGTACTCAACTTTGATTGTAATGAAATAATTGCTGTCTTTGCCAGTGAATGCCAGCTAATGGCGGAACTACATAAATTAGTGTGTTTTGTTTTCTTCTCTTTTTGTTTTCTTCTCTTTGATGTACCCATCAAATAGGGTTTTTTTCTGGATCTTTAGTACTAAGCTCGGTGTAGTGTCCTGTTTTCATCCATAGATAGTACCTACATGCAAATAATATAGACTACGCATTTATTGAAGCTATGCTTTTCAATGTTAATTGAAGCTTTTTTTCTATTTTCTGGTAACTGTGACTTGTGAGCAGGAGGAACAAATGATGAAAGGCATGAGAGAGATGAACCAGAGGCACACAGTTGCGTTCCTAAACGCCATCGATAAAGGGGTGGGAAGGAAGCTGCGTGAGAAAGAGCTCGAGGTGGAGAACATGAATAGGAAAAACAAAGAGCTAGTCGAACGGATCAAGCAAGTGTCGATGGAGGCCCAATCTTGGCAATGCAGAGCATGGTACAATGAATCCATCGTCAATATGCTGAAGAGTAACCTCAACCAAGCCTTAGCGCAGGGGGGCGCAGATCATGCCAAGGAAGGGTGCGGGGAGAGCGAAGTAGACAATACGGCGGTCTCTTCTTACAACCCTAATGTGCTGATCGGAGGCGGGGATTTCCTTCGTCAGCCGAGAAAGCTGAGTCAGCAGCTGGCGTGTAGGTCGTGCAAGTGTAGGGAGGTGTGCATGCTTTTGATGCCGTGCCGGCATCTGTGCTTGTGCGAGCAGTGTGAGCACTTAGTTGAACTCTGCCCCATCTGCAAATCCAGGAAGAGTGCTAGCCTTCCCATTTTCATGTCCTGATAAGTGAACAAAAAAAGAAAATGTTACACCAATATTATTAATCAAGTAATCTTATAAATAGGAATAATATATACCTGATTAATACTTCCAAGTGTACCGTATATGGTTCCCTTGCTGTCTGTGTTCTTGTGTTTGTCTTGTCATGCCTCTGCAGACTCTCAGACTATATTCTGGATTCGCACAAAAGGAGGTTTCCAGAGAGATTGAATTGAGTGACGTGTTGGTTGTAGTTGATAGTGAACTATTTTCAGTCCTTGTGATTTGTCAATGCTTAATATATTCCATGGCGCAAGGCTTGACCCAGCTGCCTTTTCACCCTTAAAATCATCTGCTCGTGGGCAAGTGGATGCCTTTTTTGCCTTTTTCGGGGGCATTGTTTGGTTTTATTTGGGCATTCTGTTTGCCTAATTCTTCAAGAATTATTAAAAATTTATATTAGATTATTGTGTTTGAGTAATGTAGCTAAGTAATTAGATTCAAAATATTTTATTTCGAAAGAAATAGGATTTTTTTCAAAAGGAGAATTTTATTATATTTTTTTATTTTCGAGTGCGGGAAATATATAAGAAATTTAGAATTTTCAAATTGCCTTTAAGAATCCCTTTCACATTTTCGTTTTACTTTTATTTTTCCTGTTTTCTCATTCTCTCTTTCTATCTCCATCTACATTAGGTATCTTTCATTTTTTTATTTTTTTTCTTTATTATTCTCTCAATCCCTCTCAATATATATATATATATATATATATATATATATATATATATATATAAAAGTAGAGCTTATATTCTTTTAAAAAACAAGCATATTCATACTTATGAATTTTTTACCATTGAATTTGTATTGGGATTTGTGCTTTTTACTTTATCTTTCTCTCTTTAGTTGACTTACAAAAATACAAATCTCAATACAAATTTAATGATAAAAAATATACAAGTATGGATGGGCTTGTACTTTTAAAAACATATAAGCTCTACTATATATATATATATATATATATATATATATATATATATATATATATATATATATATATATATATATATATATATATATATATAGTAGAGCTTATATGTTTTTAAAAGTACAAGTCTAACTATATTTCTAAATTTTTTACCATTGGATTTGTATTGAGATTTGTGCTATTGTAAAGTCAACTAAAGAGAAAGAAAAAGTATGATAGCACGGATCTCAATACAAATTCAATGATAAAAAATTTACAAAATAGTTGGACTTATACTTTTAAAAGTTTATAAGCTATATATATATATATATATATATATATATATATATATATATATATATATATATATATATTATAAAGAGAGAGAGAGAGAGAGAGAGAGAGAGAGATAGGTTGGAATACTATTAATAGCACCAAGTCATTGGTGCTATTAAGTTTTTAATCGTTGAATTAAAAGATGTGTGGTTGAGATGATAGTGGGCCCCTTGAGTTTAATGGGTGGTTGGAAAAATAGTAAAATATAACGGGTGAAAATAATCAAAGGGGTTGATCTAAGGGTAGAAAACTTGATAGCACCAAATGCTTGGTACTATCGATAGTATAGTAGCCGGACTCTCTCTCTCTCTCTCTCTCTCTCTCTCTCTATATATATATATATATATATATATATATATATATATATATATATATATATATATATATATATATATATATATAGCTAGGCTGGAATACTATTAATAGTATCAAGTCATTCAGAAATTATGTAAAACAATTTTATACCATTCAGAAATAATAGTTGAGTAACAACAAAAAATTAAACATAATCACAAAAATGTCAATAATACACCCTTAAACTCAAAATTGAACAAAAACTCAATTTTGAGCTCATCCTCTCCCTCGACGTCCTCGGCCACGCCCTCGCCCTCGCCCACGCCCACGTCCATGAGGAACAGCAAGCTCGATAATCGGTATATCATCAAGATGCTCGACGGCTGCCAACTGATCGAGCTCCTCGATAATACCACCCTCATCATGCTCAGCAATATGCTGGATCTCCCGTGGCGATGATGACGAGGGACGACGACGTGAATATGTCGATGCAAAAGATGTCCGTGATACAGGAGGCGGGAGCGACTCTGACGTCGAGGGAAATGTCGTAGGGGCCTGAATAGGAGGAGATGGAGATCGTGGCACCTGAAAGGGCGTAAATAGTTAGTTAATTTGAATTTGAAGACTTAATTTGAAATTTCTGGTGATATGAAGGTACCTGATGACTCGAGGACGATGCGTGAGCATAATCTCCTCGTCCATCTGAAACTCTGACAGTAGGTAGCATTGGTACATTTTGCAGTACCATATGAATATGCTCGCGCATATCTGCTAGAGTCTCGAATGTTCTCGTAGGCGACGGACGATCATGCAATAACTGGCCTATAGTAGTATCCATCCGTCGTAGTGTGTCGGCCTGCATTTCAATTTACAAATTAAATTTATATTAAATATACAAAATATGTTAAATTAATATATATAAATTATTATACCAGTGTCCTCTCGATATGCCCACGGGGACGAAAAGTCAGCGGAGGACGCTGTACTGGACGATATATCCATCTCCTCGGAATCGTCCAGTACCATTGCATGTATATGGATGCCGCCTGCAGTGGGTCCTCACCAGCAGCCGGGAGCTGATCAACAATGTGATATAGCCTCTCAGACCACCTTTCAATGTGTGCAGCGTGATATGCAATCCAATCCTCATCCGGACGCCTACGTGATGTCACGCGTCGGATGGACTCCACATTGAGAGGTATATGCTGGAGAAGATCGAACTGCCGCAGGACTCTGTCTGGTACATGCATCTCTACAACGTGATAGCAGATGATTACTATTCTTGAACGCCAGACTTGCGAACCCTGTATACAGTAGGATGGTAATGCAGCTAAAATGTCCTCTGTGTACGGCATCCATATAACCTGTTAATGACACAAAATGATCAGTTAGTATAAAAATGTTTAGAAAAAATATATTTAAAGTATTGAATAAAACATGTACATACCTGCGTCTCTCTCTGCTGATCCAACTCATCTATATAAAACTCAATGTCAGTGGTCCTGACATTGGCTCTAAAGCGTAGTCCTCCAGCGTTTGCCCATCTAGATTGTAAAATACATATATTAGTTGCAATTACATTTGAAATACAAAAATCTACTATATGAAATAAATATCTTACTGGCAACCCAGAGGGAGATCTACTATATCAGCTAGCGCTAGGACGCCTGTAGGTCGGCCGATATGAATGTGCTCCCAAGCCCAAATCTATATATTAACACCAACGGCTTAATATAAGAAATAAAATATTAAATATCAATATTAACATAATAATGAAATCAAAATATTAGATATTATACCTGTAATAGGGTCCCAAAACAACAACACTCGGCCTTCCCGTATAGTGAGGCAGGTCCTAGCGCTCGATACAAATATGCGAAGGCAGCTGCACCCCATGCATAAGCCCCCCAGATATCAAAATCAGCCAAAAGTGTTAGCCACTTTACGTGAACTTTGTGTCCAGTGGGGTTAGGAAACAAACTACACCCGATTTGATATAACATATATGCACGGGCTGTAGCTGCCACTACTCCTGCCGGGGCATCTAGAGGTATATGGCCATACTGCTCATGCAGCCACGTCAGGTGTATCTGCGACCTATTGATTTCGTCGGGCACAGCTCCCAACAATGCCTGGCATAGAGGCACCCAATCTTGTAGTGTAGTTCCCGTCACTGGTGGACCGTCGACACGGAGACCTGAAATAGTCCCCACATCCTGAAGTGTGACAGTCATCTCACCATGTCGAAAGTGGAACGTCTGGGTCTCCGGTCTCCACCTCTCGGCAAGGGCACCTAGTAAAGCTTGATCCAGCTGCACGCGTCTCAGGCGTGCTACTCCGTAAAATCCAGATTGTCGGAGTAGATCGAGTACAGCTGGATGGTCAAGCTCCCACCGGTTGAGCTTGCGCCCATTCTCTGAGAACTCCACAGCACGATACCCCTGTAATGCCAAAAGAATATAGTTAGCGCTTACATCAATTCAGCTTATCTGTATTACGATAAATATCAAATGAAATTTTATAGCTCTTACCTCAGTCCTGATAAATGCTGACCTATAGAGATGCTGCTCTGATAGGACCGACGGATCAACTGGTCCCGCGTCCTCGTGATCTGCCATCTGCAATATGTAATCTACATATTAGTAACATAATAGCTAAAAAGGAGCAAATATTAAGACAAGATAAATAAAATTGTGGAAGTCATACGCTGACGTCCTTGTTGCACTCTTTCTACATTTTGTGGACAAGTGCTCCTATAATGGCTTGCTTGTTTACAAATGGAGCATTTTCCTCGTCGGCCACCCCCCTCGTCCATTATATTACGAATATGTGTAGATCGTGGACGACCTTTCTTCCTTCGTATAGGAGGCGGTACAATGGGGGGACCTTGGGGTCGTGGCCAGTGTCGTCTATCAGGAACAGGATGAAAATGTGGTGCATACGTCGCACGATAGCAGTCTGTAGTATACCAGAGTGAACAAAAAATACGATAGTCTAATCTTATATGTGATGTACTACAAACTGCTAAGATATGCGAGCAAGGTATTCCTGTTAGATGAAATTCACCACATGGACATTCTGCATTTGTTCCATTCACGATCACTTTGAAGTCAAAATCTCCAGTATTGACTTCACATTCTATTAATCCAAATCGTACGACATGATGTCTCCGTGCGTATCCATACTTTCGGTAATTATTCTTTTGATTTTAGGGGTTAGCGCGTCCGTCATACTTTCACCGTAATCATGATGATAAAAAAAATACTTATTAAGCTTATAAAATGTAGCTGCAACAAAAGCCGTGATAGGCAAACCATGACTGCCCTTAAGTACCCCATTTAACGATTCAAAAATATTCGTAGTCTTCAATCCAAACCGGCGGCCTCCATCAAATGCCAATGCCCAGTACTCTTTATAAGTCTCAAGATCATGGACCCACTGCCAAGCATCGTGATCCAACATATCTAATTCTTCCTTCAACTGATAATATTCCGTCGGTGTTGAAGCACTTCCGATCTGCCAAAATTTATCTAACAAAGTTTTGTTTTTGAAGCGCTTATTCATATTTGCTTTCATGTGTAGAAGACACCAACGATGCGAGTGACCCTGTGCTGGAGGATAGATAGTAGCTACTATTTCTCTCAATCCAGGAAATCGATCAGATATAAAACAAATGGCTCTATCGTGGATAACATAACGACGCATGTTTTGCATAAACCATCGCCAACTCCCGCCATTTTTCCCCTCACAAATTGCAAATGCCAAAGGATATAGTCCATAATTTGCATCTACAGCCGTCGCTATCAAAGCATGACCTTCGTATTTGCCATACATATGTGTGGCATCAATACTCACTACCGGCCGACAATGTGTGAATCCACGTATCAAAGGTCTAAATGACCAAAAAGCACGGCCAAAGCGACAAATCCCATCAGCGAGTCACCTATGATCTAGATGCCATAAAGTATCAGGATTAGATTTCTTCACCATATTAAGGTAACGAGGCAAGTCTGTGTATGACTGCTCCCAGCTCCCGTAAATAAGCTGTAACGCTTTACTCCTTGATTGCCAAGCCTTCCAATATGTTATGTCAACATGGAAAGTCTCTCGCACCGTTTCTTGAATTTCTTTTGGCGTCATATTAAGTCTAGCCTTTAATATCGGGAGAATCAATTGACATATAAGGCTCGAATTACAATTACGGTGCGCCACGTTCAGCATTGGAATTACACATATGTGTGGACTAGCATATATTTTTACTCTAAAGTACGTCGTATCTTTAGGTACCGAAGCATGTAATATCCATGCTCATCCATCTACGAAGCATTTGACAGTGTAAGTCGTTCTAGTAGATTTCAATACTTTCATTTGTACATTATGATCAATATGCCACCGGTCTAGAGCATTCAATAAAGATGCCTTATCACGAAAGACATGTCCAACCCAAGTCCCGTCAATGCTAGGGAGACCAATATTGATTTGTCGAATATCACTCTCTGTAGGATCTACAACATACTGATTTATCCAATTATTATCTGTAGGAAAACGCTCCGGATGATCAACAAATTCAATTTCCTCGTCAGGATTGTCAACATATGTAGCGACCCGGCCCACTAGCAATAATAACTCGTTGGGCCCAAACCACAGCCCAAAATGCTTAAGCCCAATTATTATTATTAGTGTCCAAGTCTCATATAAACCCAATCACAAATCCATCCACATCCGATGTGGGACTATTGGGGGCGTCACAGACTCCCCCCGTTTAGGCCTGACGTCCTCGTCAGCCCAAACACACACACACACAAGCCCAAGATCACCAGGCGATGTGAGACTCGTCTCGCTAGCCCTGTCATCTAGACCCAGGCTCAGCCGAGACTCATCACACACTTCCGGCTGGTTATTGGCTCTGATACCAAATGTAACGACCCGGCCCACTAGCAATAATAACTCGTTGGGCCCAAACCACAGCCCAAAATGCTTAAGCCCAATTATTATTATTAGTGTCCAAGTCTCATATAAACCCAATCACAAATCCATCCACATCCGATGTGGGACTATTGGGGGCGTCACAACATATTCGTTGCTTATTTCTGGGTTGTCCATTTCATTGAAAATGGCATTTGCAAGATAATTTAACCCTCCATCATGATCATCATCTATATCAAATGATGGATCATTCAAATCGTTATCCTCACTAGTATTGTGATCATCATTGATTGGTGAATCCTCATGATTAATATCACTATCACCACCCCCGTCAACATTACATCTCATTCATCAATATTATCACCTCCTTCGTCAACATTAGTATCAAAATCATTAATAGCAGGATTATTCCAATGTTCATAGAAAGTAGATAACCTGCACATTTGGTAAAAATAAAATTCCAACATTACCACCTCCACATCCCATTAATTTAAAATTTAATTTGATTTGTACTTACCCCCAATCATAAGGTTCTAGTTGTAAATGAGACATCCTTGGTTCTAGACGGGAGGTCGTGCATTGTCCGCGTGAGGTCGTGCATTGTCCACGTGAGGTCGTGGCTTGCGTGTGTGTGGTCGTAGGTGGCACACATGTGGTCGTTGGTGGCACACTACTAACCGAGCAAGGTACAACACTTTCAATAGGTGAATACTCACTTTCTCTGCAGTATATAAAATGATTAAGTCCACTTTAAAAAGATTATAAATTACCAATTTATTATGTTATTTTACTAACCTTGTCATTCTTACACCACCTTCGCTTGGAAGATTTTGATCACCCATTACATTGGCAGAAGGACCCACATCAATATAATTGTGGAGCATTCTCGTGTAATAACTTTACGGTTCAAAATTCTCCGACGGGTGTAGCTCTTTCTCAATGTATACCTACACCGTCATACAACCAAAATTATCAAACAATCCAATTATTCCCTCCAATGATTCATCATCTACTATTTCGTGAGCTACATATTCATTACCGATAGTGTAGTGGCGCCAATCCCCATGTAGTTTTTTCCCGTGATCCATAGTGTGAAACACCTATTATTGGTGTGTCGGGCCCGTAACGCATCAAATGAATGTGTTAGATGGACTCAGTGAGGTTCTAGATCAAGTCTGTCTTTCGGCTGCTTTTGCCAAATTTTAGATGAGGTTTCAAGCTGATCGAAGGTCGGATTTGGATTCAGCACGGAAAAATGCTTGAAAACGACTATTTGCTTGTATTTTTTTGAGTCTGGATGCCAAAAAAGGGGCTTCCGAAAGTTTTTAGTGGATTCGGGTGCATGGGGGAGGCCGTAGACCGGCTGGGTGCCACGTGGCGGCCTATCATTGGCCGGTTCACGTTGCGCCGCCCACGGAGAGGCGCGGGGTGGCGCATGGACCGGGCGGAGGACACGTGGCATTCCCGGATTGGCTGGCGCATGTTGTCACGCCCCGGGGTCGCAATTGCGTCCCGGGCTCGCCAACAGATCAGCCACCTATACGAAAACCCCGCATAGGCGAAGCGTCCAACCTGCAAAGAAAAATCTACTACAGCTAAACAGATATCAGAGCTGTAAAATAAAAAGCTGTAAAACTCAAATCCAACACTATACAACTGAAAAAAAAATGATACAATATCCATCTCCCAAAAAATAGAATCATACAATAACCTCTGATACAACATCCAAGAACCCAAACGGGGAGATAAACTAAAATAATAATACACTAGTGTACAGGCTCTCAGTACAAGTCAGATCCTCACAATACAACAATCTCTCAAAAGTGGAAATAAAATAATCTACTGACTGTACTACAGATCTCCAATGTGGGGGTACAGCTACTCTCCAAAGACAGGTAGGGATCTAGCTCGCGACTCCCTCGCCTCGAACAGCAACAGCAGAATCAGCATCTCCCGCAGATGACTCTACAAAACAAAGAAGAGGAAAGAAAAAGGAGGGGGAGAACCCCCAACGGGTGTGAGAACTACATCAACACGTAGTTCTCAGTGGGTACCGCCACCAAGCCCGACGGTCTGCCCAGTAAGTAACAATGCAGTAAAAACAGAACAAGAAAAGCCGGAGATACTCTACAGCTACCATGCCTCCATCTAAATGCTCAATGGGTGATACAGATGGAAAGATATGCTGTGAGGACCTGGTTTTCCCCGATGTGATTACTGGTTGACCAGCCGCTTCTGGAGGCCTATGTGGCGTGTCGGTGGCGTTTGTACACCAATTGGACACTTTTGATGGACTCGGTGTGTTAATTGGATCACGAGAGTAGTCAGATGGCCCCATTGAATGCTTAGAAGTGGTTTCGCGCGCAATGGATATTAAAATTGGACTCGGGGCGAAGTTTGGATAAAGGATCACCTCTCCGGGTGCCTTCGGCAATTTTTAGAGTTGGAATTTGGCAAATCGGACTTTAGGAATGGACCCGGCGCGAAAATCGGATCAAGTGGGCTTTCCGGGGGCCTTCGGCAAATTTTCGGATGAGAATTTGGAGAAACAGACACCGTATTTGGATTCAGCGCGCGAAATCGTTGAGAATGGACAATTTACTTGCTTTTTACAGAGCCCGGTTGGCGCGCGCATTTTTCGAGGCGTGCGCGGATCTCGAGGCGTCGCGGCACGCATCCCGGGGTGTGCGCGGTGGCGTGGGCACGCGGCTTGAGGGCGCTCTGCGCGAGGGGGGGCGCAGCAGGCGCGGGGAACAACGCTGCCTGCGCGGGTCACGCGGGGGCCGCCACGTGGCAGGCCCCCATTCGCGCCCGCGCGGACGCGGGGGGCACGCGTCCGTGCGGCGCGCTCGGTGTCCCGCGCCTGGGTGAGGCGCGGTGTCACGCGCCGTGTGGCGCGTGGGCAGCATCGCCCGCGTGGCGCGCGGGGCGCGCGCCACGTGGCGCAGGGGGCGCGCGCCTGCGCCTGGCGCACGCGCCCCCGGTGCGGTGGACCGCCTGGCATGTGGGCCGGTGCACCGTGGACTCGGTCCAAGGGAGCCCCCCTCCTCCCTTTCTTCTCTTCTTCTTCCTTTTCCTCCCCGCGCGCCATCTCTCCTCCATTTTCCTTTCTTTCTTCTCCAACCGAGCGAGAGAGGAAGTGAGGAAGGGATTTTTGTGGGGTGCGGCGGTGCGTTGTGGACCTCGCGGAGCGCGCGAAGTGTTCCACTGGAGCGGTTGGGCGGCGCGGCGCAGTCGAGGTGGGCTCCGCACTTCGTTTTTGCAGTATTTTTGGCACAGTTTTGGAGCGTCCTTTTGGACATTGGATTGACCCCTTATTCTTATCTGTGTTAGGGACTGTATTTTTACGACACCGTTTTGCGTGCGGACCCCGACGGCGTGCACCGTTTTGCGCGCGGATTTCGGCACGGTGCACCGTTTTGCGTGCGGATTCCGGCACCGTGCACCGTTTTGCATGCGGACTCCGTTTTGCGCGCGGATTTCGGCACGGTGCAATATTTTGCGTGCGGACTTCGTTTTGCGTGCGGATTCCGGCACCGTGCACCGTTTTGCATGCGGACTCCGTTTTGCGTGCGGATTCCGGCACCGTGCTTCGTTTTACGTGCAGACTCCGGCGGTGTGCACCGTTTTGCGTGCAACTTGTTGTACGAGCTCGGATTGAGGCGTGCCTTTACATTCTTTGGATCTACGCGTCGCAAGGATTACAGTCGTGTTTTCGGGGAATTTTTTGAGATTCGCCCGAAGGTATACTTCTTTCCCCCTTTACTGTGCAGAGTATTACAGTTGTGTTTGTTGTGGACTTTCGCGCTCACCGCGTTGTGGAATTTGTAACTCGGCCACCGGGACTCGGATTTTGACGTGCAGGTACTCGTTTCGAAGGTCTCGACGCGGCGATCGCGACAGTATTTTTGATGGATTTTTCAGAGTCCGTTCTGCAGGTGAAAATTTCACATCTTCGGGGCTGGTTTCAACAGATGGTGTATACTTGGATATTTTAGCATAAAGTGTAACTTTAGACCTTTTGTTGTACTGAGCAGGGTTCGCGAGTGTTTTTGGAACACTGCAAGGAGCCGAGGTGGCGCGACATGTACCGTGGATACGGGTTCAGCGGATTGTGCGAGCAAGTGGCCACGCTCTTCACCGACCCCAGGTTTGCCTTGGATTGAACACCTCAGGTGGGTAAGCTTAATTTAGTAACTGTATAAGGTTTTTATATCATGGTGAATGTAAGTGCACATGTGGGGATATCACCCCTCTATGATTGATAACAGGCGTATTTGATGTACAACCGATATGAGCGAGAGGTAAGCAAGGAATGGCCCACTTGGGTGAGATTGGTATACCATAGTAGGAATATTTTAGCATGCTTTACTAATATATGCTTCACCCACTTTTATTATTTCTGAGAACAAAGCATGCGTGCATGGACATGTAGTTAGGCCATCTTTTACCGCTGCACTACTTTTGGAACTTGACTTAGGAGAAACCATGTTATCCTTTTCTCATTCTTTGTTAGTCAGGTGGTCTGTGTTGCTCAGGTTCGAGCAGGGGTTCTGGGTAGTGTAGTCGGGACTTGGTGTCTGGGACAGGTTGGATTAGTTGTGGGGCTTTGCGGCAACCGCGGATATTGGGCGGTTGACCGGACATTTATTTATGCACCAGATTGGGTATCTGATTTCTCTAGTGGACAGAGTTTCCCACTTTGATCCGAGTTATGATCCAGTCCTGCTGATTTATGATACTTGTTACTGAGGCGCTTTACTCGTGTGGGTCGCTCCCCTCGAGTGCCACTCCGGAGTGTGCGATTTTCAGACCTCGAGTCCTTGAGACTCCCATCCCCTATCGGTGTTATGCGTAGGCTGGCATACCCGATTTGGCAGGCACAGCAGGCAGTACCAGTTCTACTAGTGGCATTAGATTGGGTTATTACAGACATTTGCTTTATAGTTGCACTCGTGTCAGGGGGACCGAGTGGAGTCTAGTGGCGGTGTTTGGACCAGTGCTAGTGTTGTTGGCAACCGTTTGGGGATACGGTGGTCCCAAGGTCATTGTGAGTTGTTGACCGTTGTAGGGCAGGCAGGGCAGGCATAGGCAGGCAGGCAGGCATGGCAGGCATAGTAGGCATAGGCAGGCATGGCAGGCAGGCAGGCATAGCAGGCATAGGCAGGCATGGCAGGCAGGCAGGCATAGCAGGCATAGGCAGGCATGGCAGGCAGGCAGGCATGGCAGGCATAGTAGGCATAGGCAGGCAGGGTAGGCAGGCAGGCATGGCAGGCATAGTAGGCATAGGCAGGCAGGGCAGGCATAGGCAGGCAGGCAGGCATGGCAGGCATAGTAGGCATAGGCAGGCAGGGCAGGCATAGGCAGGCAGAGCAGGCATGGCAGGCAGAGCAGGCATGGCAGGCATAGGCAGGCATGGCAGGCATAGGCAGGCATAGCAGGCATAGCAGGCATGGCAGGCATAGGCAGGCATGGCAGGCATAGCAGGCATGGCAGGCATAGCAAGCTTAGAGGCATGATAGCTGTTGAGAGGCTCCAGCTTCTTTTTATCAGTCTTTACGGCTTTGGTTAGTTTTTGTCTCTTGAGGACTTGGTGGGCAGACCGTCGGTTCTGGCGGTGGTACCCACTGAGAACTCCCTCCTTTGGTGTAGTTCTCACACCCTTTGGGGGTTTTCGCCCTTCTTTTTCCTTCATCTCCTTTGTTTTGCAGAGTCTTAGCGGGTGTTGCTGATTCTGCGGTTGTTGATCGAGGCGAGGGAGTCGCGAGCTAGATCCCTACCCATGTTTGGAGAGTAGCGGTACCCCTTCAGAGGAGAGCTTCAGTAGATTAGTTATTTTATTTCCTCTTTTGAGAGACTGTTGTAGTGAGGATGATATGTATTGAGAGCCTATACACTGTTGTATTTATTGGAGATACCTCCCTGTTGAGCTATGAGTTCTGTATCTGAGGATTTTGTACGATTATCATTTTTGGGAGGTGGACATTGTTGCATCATTTCCAGTTGTACAGTGATTGATTTTAGTTATACAGCAGATTCTTTTATTTATAGCTCTGATATTATGTTTAGCTGTAGTACTTTTCTTGCAGGTAGGACCCTTCGCCTATGCAGGCTGGCATAGGTGGCGGATCTGTTGGCGAGCCCGGGTCGCAGTTTTGACCCCGGGGCGTGACATATGCAACCACTCGAACCCAAGGTGCTCAATCAACCCAATCGAATTGACTGCCTCATAGGGTCCAGTCAAGCCTGCGCCTACCTACTGCCATTACATCCACGGAGGACTGGAATTACGCAGGGCGTCCGTGACTGCCAAAACTGGCCCAGCCAGAAGGGCTGCGTCCGTGATTGCTTAAAAAAGGCCCAGCCAGAGGGACAGCATCGACAAGTCGCGATACGAAAGTAATAGGCCCACTCCGGACGGGGCACTCGAGGGGCGCGACCCCACCGAGGAAAAAGGTATCCGCGCATCTCTGTCGAGCTCAAAGTGGCTCATGCAGGCTATAGTCAAAATCCACGCTCATTCTCAGAACGGAAGGACTCTAGATCCTCAAACATCTCGCACGACGGTCGGAGTACTCTCAACGACTCAGCTAACCAGCTCTCATGAATCTCGAGACACTAACGAACTCAACCAACTCGTGGCACAAAACACACTAGCTGGAGATACTCCACAGCCGGGACCACCGTCGACCTACATGTCACGCCCCGGGTGTAAACCAGAACCCGGGCCCGTCTACAGATCCGCCGTGCACACTGAATTTCCCGCGTACACGAAGCGCCGGTAACCTGCTCAGATATAAGAGATAATAATAAAAGAGCATAAAAGCAGAGCTGAACTAAAAACTACTACATCTCAGACTGAAACTGGAAGTAAAATACGTTACATTTGTAAAAATGTTATATCTGTCTCTCCCAGCTCACCACAAATATACAACCAGTTGGCTAAAGCTAGACCCAAAAGTAAAAGTACAACAGTCTGAGTAAAAAGGGTACACCCAAAGTCCAGCTAAACTCTCTCATCCTGCCAGGAGATCTATCTACTCAGCCGTCCTCTCTTATCGATCTGCCGCTGAAAGCCCAGCAGCTCCCACAGATGACACTGCAAAACAAGGGGAAGAAAAAGATGAAAAGAAGAATGGGGGTGAGAACTACTAGTAAACCAGTAGCCTCCCCTAGTGGGTAAAGCCTCAAACTCCGACGCACCCACTAGGTCTACCAGAGGCAAAAAGGGAAAGAAGAGTGGTAAGCAATAAAGACTGCTGATGAAAGAAAACTACTACTGCTATGCCTCTAATGCAATCCCAGACTGGGATAACCGAATATATGCACCAGTAACCAAAACCGTCCAGATAAACCCAATCTATCCACCGGTAAAAATTGGTACTGCCTGCTGCCGCCCTCATCATCGGGCAAATGAAGCCGCGCCGATGTGATAGCAAAACCTCAATAACTGTCCGACACCTATCTGTTGGGTTATATGTAATAATGGATCTAAATAGGGGAAAAAACACCTAAAGGGGGGTGAATAGGTGTAAACAATAAACACTCAAAAAATCATTGCGCAATAAAACCCAATGCGGAAATATAAATGAACACGCAAGATTTTTACGTGGAAAAACTCCAAATCGGAGTAAAAAACCACGGGACCGATAACACGGTGAAATCCACTAGAATTAACACACGTACAAGGTGATATAACGTACTCACAGACGACTCAACCTTTTACCATACGCTCCTAGTAGATCTTCTCCGCTCGCTCCGCAACGCGTCTCGAATCCACGATCTGCGTCCAACGCCGAATCCACGGCGTCCAACGTCGAGTCCACGATGTCCGACCGAATCCACGGTCTTCACCCAGTAGCACGCTTCGAATCCACGAACGTACCTCGCTCCGAATCCACGAGAGCGGTTGCACCTTGAATCCACAAGGCCACGCGAGTCCACGCGCCGATTTAGGGTAAATCGTTGTTTTTGGGTGGTGATGATCCGCCAAATACTTAGATTAGAAATAGATCGGAAATACCATCTAAGTATTCATTAATTTGATTCTACTCAAAATCTGAGTTTGGAAAACCTAGAATCAAACTAATCAATATAGATGAAGAAACATAGAATTAATCTAGTTATTTCCTTTCTTCTCTATATGTGGATTTTTCTCTTTCGGTCGTATTTTTCTATTATTTTCCGATGTTTTCCGATGCCCTAAGAAATGAAAAATAGGGTCTATATATAGGTTAGAAACCATTGGAAGAAGATAAGGTTCAAAAACTATCCGTTTCTGGAAATTTTCACGACGGCGATCCGGATCGGATTTACTGTAATCCGGATCGTCGTAACGAGTCAGGCTGTCACGCCCCGGGGTCGAAACTGCGACCCGGGCCCGCCAAACAGATCCGCCACCTATGCCAACCTGCATAGGCGAAGCGTCCTACCTGCAAGAAAAGTTCTATAACTAAACAGATATCAGAGCTATAAATAACAAAATCTGCTGTAACTAAAATCAATCACTGTACAACTGGAAATAAACAACACTGTCTGCCTCCCAAAATAATAATAATACAAATCCTCGAGTACAAGCTCTAAACCCAACCGGGAGGTAACTCCAATATATAAACAACAGTGTACAGTCTCTCAATACAAAATATCCTCACTACAATAGTCTCTCAAAAGGGGAAAAAGAAACAGCTAATCTACTGATGATCTCCTCAGAAGGGTACCGCTACTCTCCAACGCCGGGTAGGGATCTAGCTCGCGACTCCCTCGCCACGATCAACAACCGCAGAGTCGGCAACACCTGCTAAGACTCTGCAAAACAAAGGAGAGGAGAAAAAGGGGGGGGAACCCCCAAAGGGTGTGAGAACTACTCCAAAACGGGAGTTCTCAGTGGGTACCACCGCCAGACCCGACGGTCTGCCCACCAAGTCCTCAAGAGGCAAAAATTAACCCAAGTCATAAGACTGAAATGAGTAAGCTGAAAACTCTCACAGCTACCCTGCCCCTAACTAAAGGCTAAAAGGGGAGAACCAAACAGTGGTATGCAACCACTAGCACATAAAGTGCACCAACGACCCAATCGAGCTGGCTGCCACATCTGGTCCAGTCAACCTGCATCCACCTACAACCACCTCCCAAGGACGGGCAGGAATTACGTAGGGCGTCCAAACGGACTAGCTCGCTATCGAGTAGAGGATCATGCAGGCTATGGTCAAAGTCCACGCTCTCTCTCTCAGAACGGGCAGAATCAAGATGCTCAACCTCTCACACAGCGGTCAAAGTACTCGCAACAACTCGGGACCACCGTCAACCAGACGGCTCTCAACAATACCAACACTGATCTAAACTCAACTACCAGTCTGCACTCGGCCCCCAGGCACGAGTGTAACCATAAAAGTATTTGACCGAAATAAACTCAATCGAATGAACCGGTATAAAACCCGGCACTGCCTGCTCTGTCCAAATGACCGGAACCCAACGCGGTCTGACCGGCACCCGACACGGTCTCACCGGAACCCAACACGGTCTGACCGGAACCCAACACGGTCTGAAGCCTACTCCGGAGCGGCACTCGAGGGGAGCTACCCACACGAGTAAAGCATCTCTGTCATCAACATCAACAGTATCTCGAAACAGCAGGACTTGATCATCAATCAGATCAAAGTGGAAAAACTCAACCACTAAAGAAAGACCCGACCTCAGTCGGATGCAACTAAACGATAAGTGGGAAACTCCATCCACTAAGTAAAACTGATACCCAATCAGGTGCATAGAGAAACATCCGGTCAACCGCCCCAATATCCGCGGTTGCCGCAAAGCCCCACAACTAAACCAACCTGTCCCAGACACGAAGTCCTGACTACCCTATCCAGACCCCTGCTCGAACCCGAGCAGCACAGACCACCTGACTAACAAGAAGGAGAAAGGAAAAGCATGGTTTCTCCTAAGTCAAGTTCCAATAAGTAGTGCAGCAGTAAAAGATGGCCTAACTACATGACCATACAAGCATGCAATTGTCCTCAAGGAAATAAAAGGGGGTAAAGCATAATAATAGTTCCTTTAGGAATAAGCAACATGCCGGAATCTCAAACTAAAACTATCCACAACTCAGAGTTCATTAATAGAATGATCATAATAACTCCTCAGAGTACAAATCCGCACATAGCTACGAAATCCTGTCCCAAATCATAATCCAACCACAAGAAAGGCTATGTGCTAACATGGCATGTTATATAATTTCATAGGGTAACATTATCCTAGGTAAGCTTACACTAGTCATCACACAGATGTCCAAGTCATGCAAGTCCTCAGTATACCTCATAAATACTATTCTTGCAATCATTTATACCAATATCAATAACAAGCTTACCTACTTACCAATATAAACTATGTACCCTACACATGCATGCATCAGTCATAGAGGGGTGACATCCCCACAAGTGGACTTATACTTGCCACAACACAAACATTGCCTTAAACAAATACTGATAATAAGCTCACCCACCTGAAGCGCTTAACCCAAGGCAAACCTGAAGTCGGTGAAGTGGGTAGACGCCCGCGGTCCAAAATCTGCCAACATAACACCCACGGTACAAGTCGCGCAAGCCTCGGCTTCAAACAGCTAAAAACACCCCTGGGCACAACAATAACGCTCAACATTACACTTTTATTCCAAAATCAACCAAACATACGCAATCTGAAAATCAGTCCCAAAGCCGCGCATATTTCACCTGCTGCAAGTGCCCAGAAAAATCCAATAAAAATACCACAGTAATCCTCGCGTCGATACCTTCGAAACGAGTACCTGCACGTCCAATTCCGAGCTTCCTACACTGAGAAACAATTCCGACAAGGGAACCACCCCGAATCAAACTACACTCAAAAACTGTAGCAACAATTACTGTTCACAGATAATCTTCACCTTCGAGAAATATTCAGAAAATTCCAAGAAAATTTGGGCATATTCCTCGTGATGTGTAGATGCAAATCGCCTCTTGAATCGCCCCAATCCGATGCCTGTGCGCGAAGATATCACCAAAACACTGCTCCGCTGTCCCAGAACTCCGCCCAGAAAAAGGGGTTACAAGATGATCCGAAAGACCCATGAAAAACTCGGAATGGGAAAAACCAGTAAACATGGGAAACATAGCCCTACCTGTCATGAAGCCAACGGCGCAAGAATCACTGAAAAAGGTGCTCGGGGTAGGCCGGGGGAGTCCTCGCACCAAAACGCGACGAAGAAGACCACAAACGAACGAGCGTCGCGCCGCGCCGTAAAAATAGAAACCTCGATAAGCGTGCCACCAAAAATCCCAAAACTTTGCAGAAAGATGCATCCAAACTCGGGGATCATCTTTGTTGAAGACACCCAGGCGAGATGAGGCTCGGAAATGGCGAAAAAAAGGGAAGAAAGGGAGCTCGGATC
Source organism: Tillandsia leiboldiana (assembly GCA_029204045.2). Taxonomy (NCBI): domain Eukaryota; kingdom Viridiplantae; phylum Streptophyta; class Magnoliopsida; order Poales; family Bromeliaceae; genus Tillandsia; species Tillandsia leiboldiana. The sequence continues at coordinate 24,607,452 of CM055072.1, forward strand.
GCCTTTTATAGGCTGCAGGAAACATTTGGAAAATACCGGATATGTCCGGATTTCCGGGCGCTGGGAACTTTCGGGCGCGCACTGTAGCAGCCCGAAATCCCCGCGCCCGAACACTGGTAGCCGCCCCGAATCCCTCCTGGGCCGCCACGTCGCCCGCCCCAAACAGCGGACAGCAACCCCAGCCGCTCCCCGCGCGACACGTCGCGCCCCCCAGACGCCGACACGTGTCCTCCCCAAGCGCGGGAGTCCGCCCGACCGCGCCCACGTGCGCCTGACGCCGCCGCCTGCCACCCTGCCGCGCACAGTAGACCCCCCAATCGGAGAACGCCACGTGTCAAGCCACTGCCTAGTGAACCCGGTGCACGAAAACGTGTGGACCGAACCAATACAAACCTGCCACGTGTCCCAGCCCGGTGCACCGTAAACCACAAGCCATCCCGAAAACTGCGTAGACCAACCGCCGTGAACCCACCTCTAGGATGATGCCACGTGTCAACCCCGGTCCACCGTGCGCCCCGCACTCCCCCGTAGACCGCGCCCCGCGGACCGGCCCACTCCCGAGCCGCCACGCGTCCAGCCCCCCCGGCGCACGCCTGCCGCGTGGACCGGGCGGCCCGCGCCTCCGTCCGCCGCGCTGCCTGCGGCCGCTCCGCCGCTGCCGCCGCCGCCGGAAACACTGTTCCGGCGTGAACAGTGTCCGGTGCTCAAAAATGACAAGTGGTAGTCCGTTTTAACCGGTTTTCGCGCGCTGAATCCGAATTTGTTGTCCATTTCGCCAAATTCCAACTCCAAAATTTGCCGAAGGCATCCGGAAAGGTAATCCTTGGTCCAAACTTCGCACTGAGTCCAATTTAAATATCCTTGGCGCGCGAAACCACTTCTAACGATCCGACGGAGTCCAATGATCACCCACGTGATCCATTAAACACACTGAGCCCAACACTAATGTCCAATTGGGGCACAAATACCACCAACACACCACATAGGCCTCCGGGAGCTGTAGATGATCCAGTAATCTCGACGTGGGGATCCAGGTCCTCACATCCTCCCCCACTAAGAAAAGTTTCGTCCTCGAAACTAACTCAAATCCCCAAGGGTCCCACATACCACGGGTAGGTATCCATCAATAACGCCTCCAGCTCCCGAAACATCGCTCACTCCCCGTGATTACTTCCCAACAACAACAACAACAAGTACGGCATGGCCCGACATGCGATTTTCTCATCTCTCGAGCCAGAAATCGCAACGGGCGTCCCTCGTACTCCAACAATTCACAGATCTCGGAAGGGGCAATGTCAATCACGGGCGAGGGGTCCAAAAGCAAAACACTCCTGAGCTGAGACGTGAAACAATACAGAGGCCCCCCCCCCCCCCCCCCCCCCCCCCCCCCGCCTCAAGAGCCGGGGGGGAAAACAGAATAATCAACACGCAACACGCCCCAAAACCACCTCCTGGTGTCAACTCAACCAGGATCACCCGAAGTATACCACAGATTCATCTTATGAGGAAAAGGATCCAAAAGCTGGGGCCTTCACTCGGTCACTTCCGATCCAAAATCACCCGAGTGGCCCTACTCAACCACGAGCTACCCTCAAAAGGGATCCTCATGAGACACAATCTCAAGCCACGGTTGGACACTCAACAAGCCAACATAAACTCCAACAGACCCACGGGTCGAAAAGATGCCCTGACGGGGACCAAACCGTCAGTGAACGGGAGGGAAAACTGGCTCGAAAGGCGATCAAATGCCGGGAAGGCTCAAACTCGCGGTCAAAATCCCAAATCAGCAACAACAATCCGCGAAAATCCCACTCAAGATGCTGAGTAATCAAAACTGATAGCCAAGCAGGCATGGCCTACGCCCAGGTATAACAATCCAAGCTGGGAATAAAGGACGTACTGAAGGCTCAACCGTGGAATCTAAGCTGCCTGCAAAACAGCGGTTCATCCTGCCACAACTCTCATAGGGTTGGACTAATAAGTGTGGACCGAAGATCCACCCACGGTAACTCCACCGCCACAATGGGAGGCATCACTAAATCACACAATTCCATCTCCCAACACAGGAAACACTAGCATTGGCGCTAATATCAGACACATTATCCATTGGCCATGCTCTCTCGGCACCACCAAGTCTAGAAGCTTCTCACCTCAAGAATGAAAGTCGGTCTCAGTCAACTTGAATAACATCCATTAGGTCGGGTTCCACCGCCGCCCCTACGGCGCGAACAAAGCGACCCAAGAAGGTATGCTTCTGCAGCTACAACTTGTACTTCAATAACTTGGCATACCGCTTCATCCCCACGGGCATGATAGCACATCCACAAAGCGCTCTCGTACTCCAAGTCACTCTGGGAGCAAATCAACATATCACCGGGAAAAACACTACTCCCAGTCCGTCCAAGTACAACCGGGACCTACTATTCCTCAGATCTTGAAATCCACAGGGCAATCGTCATTCCATTGGCCTCACTAACAACTCATAATGCCCCCACCGCGTCCAAAACGCCACCTAGGCGAAGTCCTCAGCTATCTAACACCAAGTGGGTACTCGCATCATACACCAACTGCCGGAGTACAACTCCATCAATAAGGTCCTAGATACCATAAAAGGACCCTCACATCCGGGTATCAACGATGTGGCATCACCACCGTATACCAACGGCGTGGGCACTAGGTCAAACAGACCCCCGATCCATCGGCACCTCTGCAGCAGTGCCATCGGGTCTCTCACAGCCCTACCCGGCGAATCCAATGAGGTGCTGTCCAGGGTGGTGCGGTCCCTCGAAACCACATCAAACACAATCTCTATCTCACTAACCGGCGGGCATTACCAACAATACGGTGAATCCACACACGGGATCTCGCAGGCAACAGAGATATCTCTGCGTCCCGGTGCCGCCGTAAGCACCTCTCACCCTGTCGCTAAAACCAGAGTGTTCTAACAACCTCAACGAGTAAGCCTCCATTGCCTGTCTTGCCGAAGATCAAGTCCTCTCTTGCCGCAGTCGAACATCCTGTGGCATAGTGCCCAACATCTCAAGCATAAGGTCAAAACACCTAAGTGCTATAATTTCCAATAATTCTGCCGGCATCTCGCGGTCTCGGCCGCACTGGACATGATCCAAAAGCCTCCTCCACGTGCACAACAACAACAGGAACCTGTACCTCTAGTGCACGTGGTAACAAATCTACCTCTAACCCATGTAAGAGTGGAACATGCTCTAACTCCGACTACCGTGGTGAAATCCCGCCTGCGACACTCAATCCACTACCGTGGCGCCCTCCAACCGGGCGGCACAGATTCATCCGCTCAAAGCAAGTGGTTGTCGCTCAATCTGCCTGAAAATCAGGGCTATCACTAGGAAGCACGACCTCTGTCTCTGACCACAATGAGGCGACGAATAAGGTCCTCCGCAGATAACAAATCCACGCTATCGCTGCGCCACTCTGATAAAATACTGATGTCGCCTTCGGGGTCCACTCGACCTCTGACATCTCGGGAATTCGTCATCCAAGAAAGAAAATTAGTCATGCCCTGCCGGCCGATCTGTCCTCCATCATCCGGCGCCAAACGCCCAAAATCCAGAACTCACCTCTGGCGGCAGATCCCTATCCAAAGGAACTGCAATGCCGCGCTCCATACACTGTGCTGCTCCAACGAGGCGTCTAAATCTACAATGGAGGGACTGAATAACAGAAGGTGTCCTGGCGCAATCCACTCCCAATCTCATATATCCTATGCGCCTCGTCCCTCGAATTGGAGCGCGCAGTTCAACAACTGCATACACTCTCACAAGCAATGGGAGGCTCTCAATTAACACTCCATCACCACCAGCACGACTCTGCTCCAAAGGCTCCAACTCAATCTTACGAGTGGGGTGGTTATCTGCCAAATATGGCTCAATAGGTCGATCATGTCCCACAGCTCACCAGCTGTCAACCATCCACCTGCCTCGGTGCCTCGACACTAAACATTGGCACAGAGGGGGCTACTCAGTGCTCCGACAACTGTGTCACCAAGACCAGCTGCTCCCACAGCCGCTGATAAGCCTCTGACAATCTGTCATCTGGGTCGGGGTTTCTGACCTCAATCCAGGTATCCGGCCCAAAACCAACTGCTCAAGCTCAATGCCATGACAGGATGCACACGGGTCAAAACCCAACGTCGGGGAGACACCGCTCGCCACGACGAACAACAAAACAGCACACAACAACACTCGACCCAATCCAGCGAAAGTCTAAAGCATGTCACCCGTTCCACAGCATTATGTTGTCTGCAGCCAACATAATACTTAGGAGAATAAACATGCCAATCACTCCTCCCGTCCCTTGGGAGAGGTATAAAATCAATCAGGACTCTCGCAAAATCACGACTCTCACAAAGTCAACCAAGGGTCAAACCATAAGCCTAGGGTTTCTAAGTCCACCATGACCTACAACCTAGGCTCTGATACCACTCTAATCTGTCACGCCCCGGGGTCGAAACTGCGACCCGGGCCCGCCAAAAGATCCGCCACCTATGCCAACCTGCATAGGCGAAGCGTCCTACCTGCAAGAAAAGTTCTATAACTAAACAGATATCAGAGCTATAAATAAAAATCTGCTGTAACTAAAATCAATCACTGTACAACTGGAAATAACAAACACTGTCTGCCTCCCAAAATAATAATAATACAAATCTCGAGTACAAGCTCTAAACCCAACCGGGAGGTAACTCCAATATATAAACAACAGTGTACAGTCTCTCAATACAAATATCTCACTACAATAGTCTCTCAAAAGGGGAAAAAGAAACAGCTAATCTACTGATGATCCTCAGAAGGGTACCGCTACTCTCCAACGCCGGGTAGGGATCTAGCTCGCGACTCCCTCGCCACGATCAACAACCGCAGAGTCGGCAACACCTGCTAAGACTCTGCAAAACAAAGGAGAGGAGAAAAAGGGGGGAACCCCAAAGGGTGTGAGAACTACTCAAAACGGGAGTTCTCAGTGGGTACCACCGCCAGACCCGACGGTCTGCCCACCAAGTCCTCAAGAGACAAAAATAACCCAAGTCATAAGACTGAAATGAGTAAGCTGAAAACTCTCACAGCTACCCTGCCCCTAACTAAAGGCTAAAAGGGGAGAACCAAACAGTGGTATGCCAACCACTAGCACATAAAGTGCACCCAACGACCCAATCGAGCTGACTGCCACATCGGTCCAGTCAACCTGCATCCACCTACAACCACCTCCCAAAGACGGGCAGGAATTACGTAGGGCGTCCAAACGGACTAGCTCGCTATCGAGTAGAGGATCATGCAGGCTATGGTCAAAGTCCACGCTCTCTCTCTCAGAACGGGTAGAATCAAGATGCTCAACCTCTCACACAGCGGTCAAAGTACTCGCAACAACTCGGGACCACCGTCAACCAGACGGCTCTCAACAATACCAACACTGATCTAAACTCAACTACCAGTCTGCACTCGGCCCCCAGGCACGAGTGTAACAATAAAAGTATTTGACCGAAACTAAACCAATCGAAATAACTGAACGTATAAAACCCGGCACTGCCTGCGCTGTCCAACTGACCGGAACCCAACACGGTTCTGACCGGCACCGACACGGTCTCACCGGAACCCAAACGGTCTGACCGGAACCCCAACACGGTCTGAAGCCTACTCCGGAGCGGCACTCGAGGGGAGCTACCACACGAGTAAAGCATCTCTGTCATCAACATCACAGGTATCTCGAAACAGCAGGACTTGATCATCAATCAGATCAAAGTGGAAAACTCAACCACTAAAGAAAGACCCGACCTCAGTCGGATGCAACTAAACGATAAGTGGGAAACTCCATCCACTAAGAAAAACTGATACCCAATCAGGTGCATAGAGAAACATCGGTCAACCGCCCAATATCCGCGGTTGCCGCAAAGCCCCACAACTAAACCAACCTGTCCCAGACACGAAGTCCTGACTACCCTATCCAGACCCTGCTCGAACCCGAGCAGCACTGACCACCTGACTAACAGAAGGAGAAAGGAAAAGCCATGGTTTCTCCTAAGTCAAGTTCCAATAAGTAGTGCAGCAGTAAAAGATGGCCTAACTACATGACCATACAAGCATGCAATTGTCCTCAAGGAAATAAAAGGGGGTAAAGCCTATATAATAGTTCCTTTAGGAATAAGCAACATGCCGGAATCTCAAATAAGAACTGTCCACCAACGCAGAGTTCATTAATAGAATGATCATAACATCCTCAGCGTACAAATCGCCACATAGCTACGAATCCTGTCCCAAAGCATAATCCACCACAAGAAAGGCTATGTGCTAACATGGCATGTTACATAATTCTATAGGGTAACATTATCCTAGGTAAGCTTACACTATCATTCCCACACAGATGTCAAAGTCATGCAAGTGCCTCAGTATACCTCATAAATACTATTCTTGCAATCATTGCACCAATAATCACAATAACAAGCTTACCTATCTTTACACAAGATAAACTATGTACCTTCACACATGATGCATCAGTAATAGAGGGGTGACATCCCAAAAGTGGACTTATACTTGCCACAACACAAACATTGCTTAAACAAATA
>CM055072.1:24614140-24758951 GCA_029204045.2 Tillandsia leiboldiana
TCCCCCCCCCGGCGCACGCCTGCCGCGTGGACGGGCGGTCCCGCCCTTGTACCGTCCGCGCGCTGCCTGCGGCCGCTCCCCGCTGCCACGCCGCCGCGGACCGCCGGAAACACTGTTGCCGGCGTGAACAGTAGTCCGAGCGCAAAAATGACAAGTGTAGTCCGTTTTAACCGTTTTCCGCCGCTGACCGATCTTCCAATTTGTTGTCCATTTCGCCAAATTCCAACTCCAAAAATTGCCGAAGGCATCCGGAAAGGTAATCCTGGTCCCAAACTTCGCACTGAGCCATTTAAATATCCTTGGCGCGCGAAACCACTTCTAACGCTCCGACGGAGTCCAATGCACCCACGTGATCCATTAAACACACTGAGCCCAACACTAATGCCAATTGGGGCACAAATCCACCAACACGCCACATAGGCCTCCGGGAGCTGTATATGATCCAGTAATCTCGACGTGGGTCATCCAGGTCACATCCCATCCCTCCCCACTAAGAAAAGTTTTCGTCCTCGAAACTATGCTCAATCCCCCAAGGGTCCCACATACCACGGGTAGGTACCATCAATAACGCCTCCACTCCCAAACTCGCTCACAACTCCCCGGATTACTTCCCAACAACAACAACAACAAGTACGGCATGGCCCGACATGCGATTTTCTCATCTCTCGGCCAGAAATCGCACGGGCGTCCTCGTACCCAACAATCACAGATCTCGGAAGGGGCAAGTCAATCACGGGCGAGGGATCCAAAAGCAAAACACTCCTGAGCTGAGACGTGAAACAACAGAGGCCCCCCAAGAGCCCCATTCAAGAGCCGGGGGAAAACGAAATCATCAACAGCGCACCGCCCAAACCACCTCCTGGTGTCAACTCAACCAGGATCACCCGAAGTATCCCACAGATTCATCTTATGAGGAAAAGATCCAATAAGCTGGGGTCTTCACTCGGTTACTTCCCGATCCAAAATCACCCGAGTGGCCTACTCAACACGAGCTACCCTCAAAACGGATCCTCAAGAGACACAATCCTAAGCCACGTTGGACATCAACAAGCCAACATAACTCCAACAGACCCACGGTGCGAAAGTGCCCGACGGGGAACCAAACCGTCATTGAACGGAGGAAAACTGGCTCGAAAGGCGATCAAAATGCGGAGGCTCAAACTCGCTGGTCAAAAATCCCAAATCAGCAACACAATCCGCGAAAACCCACTCAAGATGCTGAGTAATCAAAACTGATAGCCAAGCAGGCATGGCCTACGCCCAGGTATAACAATCCAAGCTGGGAATAAAGGACGTACTGAAGGCTCAACCGTGGAATCTAATGCCTGCAAAACAGCGGTTCATCCTGCCCAACACTCATAGGTTTGGACTATAAAGTGTGGACCGAAGATCCACCCACGGTAACTCCACCGCCACAATGGGAGGCATCACTAAAGCACACAATTCCATCTCCCAACACAGGAAACCTAGCATTGGCGCTAATACAGACACATTATCCATTGCCATGCTCTCTCGGCACCGCCAATCTAGAAGCTTCTCACCTCAAAAGAAAGTCGGTCTCAGTCAACTTGAATACATCCATTAGGTCGGGTTCCCACCGCCCCCCTACGGCCTAACAAAGCGACCCAAGAAGGTATGCTTCTGCAGCTACACCCTACCTCAATAACGGCATACCGCTTCATCCCCACGGGCATGGCGCACATCCACAAAGTCGCTCCTCGTACTCCAAGTCACTCTGGGAGTAAATCAAAATATCTCCGGAAAACACCACTCCCAGTCCGTCCAAGTACAACTGGGGACCTACAATCCTCAGATCTTGAAGTCCACAGGGCATTCGTCATTTCCATTGGCCTCGCTAACAACTCATATGCCCCCACCCACCGTGCGTCCAAACCCATCTAGGCGAAGTCCTCACTATCTAACACCAAGGTGGGGTACTTCGCATCAGACACCAACTTGCCGGAGTACAACGCCATCAATAAGGTCCAGATACCATAAAGGACCCTCACATCCGTGTATCACGATGTGGCATCACCACCGTATACCAACGGCGTGGCACTAGGTCAAACAAGGACCCCCCGATCCATCGGCCCCTGCAGCAGTGCCATCGGGTCTCTCACAGCCCTAGCCGGCGATATCCAATGAGGTGCTGTCCAGGGGGGTGGTGCGGTCCCTCGAACCCCATCAAACACAATCTCTAGTCTCACTAACCGGCGGCATTACCAAACAACTAAGGGGATCCAACACACGGGATCTCGCAGCAACAGAGATATCTCTGCGTCCCGTGCCGCCGAAGCACCTCTCACCCTGTCGCTAAAACCTAGTGTTCTAACAACCTCAACGAGTAGCCTCCATTGCCTGTCTTGCCGAAGATCAAGTCCTCTCTTGCCGCAGTCGAACATCCTGTGGCATAGTGCCCAACCATCTCAAGCATAAGGTCAAAACACCTAAGTGCTATAATTTCCAATAATTCTGCCGGCATCTCGCGGTCTCGGCCGCACTGGACATGATCCAAAAGCCTCCTCCACGTGCACAACAACAACAGGAACCTGTACCTCTAGTGCACGTGGTAACAAATACTACCTCTAACCCATGCAAGAGTGAACATGCTCTAACTCCGACTACCGTGGTGAAATCCCGCCTGCGACACTCAATCCACTACCGTGGCGCCCTCCAACCGGGCGGCACAGATCATCCGCTCAAAGCAAGTGGTTGTCGCTCAATCTGCCTGAAAATCAGGGCTATCACTAGGAAGCACGACCTCTGTCTCTGACCACAATGAGGCGACGAATAAGGTCCTCCGCAGATAAACAATCCACGCTATCGCTGCGCCACTCTGATAAAATACTGATGTCGCCTTCGGGGTCCACGCTCGACCTCTGACGTCTCGGGAATTCGTCATCCAAGAAAGAAAATTAGTCATGCCCCCTGCCGCCGATCTGTCCTCCATCATCCGGCGCCAAACGCCAAAATCCAGAACTCACCTCTGGCGGCAGATCCCTATCCAAAGGAACTGCAATGCCGCGCTCCATACACTGTGCCTGCTCCAACGAGGCGTCTAAATCTACAATGGAGGGACTGAATAACAGAAGGTGTCCTGGCGCAATCCACTCCCAATCTCATATATCCTATGCGCCTCGTCCCTCGAATCTGGAGCGCGCGGTTCAACAACTGCATACACTCTCAAGCACTGGAGGCTCTCAAGTAATCACTCCATCACCACCAGCCACGACTCTGCCTCCAAAGGCTCCAAACTCAATCTTAACGAGTCGGGGTGGTTCATCTGTCAAATATGGCTCAATAGGTCGATCATGTCCCACAGCTCACCAGCTGTCAACCATCCACCCTGCCTCGGTGCCTCGACACTAAACATTGGCACAGAGGGGGCTACTCAGTGCTCCGACAACTGTGTCACCAAGACCAGCTGCTCCCACAGCCGCTGATAAGCCTCTGACAATCCTGTCATCTGGGTCCGGGGTTCTCTGAACTCAATCCAGGTATCCGGCCCAAAACCAACTGCTCAAGCTCAACTGCCATGACAGGATGCACACGGGTCAAAACCCAACGTCGGGGAGACACCGCTCGCCACGACGAAACAACAAAACAGCACACAACAACACTCGACCCAATCCAGCGAAAGTCTAAAGCATGTCACCCGTTCCACAGCATTATGTTGTCTGCAGCCAACATAATTACTTAGGAGAATAAACATGCCAATCACTCCTCCCGTCCCTTGGGAGAGGTATAAAACTCAATTAGGACTCTCGCAAAATCACGACTCTCACAAAGTCAACCAAAGGTCAAACCATAAGCCTAGGGTTTCTAAGTCCACCATGACCTACAACCTAGGCTCTGATACCACTCTAATCTGTCACGCCCCGGGGTCGAAACTGCGACCCGGGCCCGCCAAACAATCCGCCACCTATGCCAACCTGCATAGCGAAGCGTCCTACCTGCAAGAAAAGTTCTATAACTAAACAGATATCAGAGCTATAAATAACAAAATCTGCTGTAACTAAAATCAATCACTGTACAACTGGAAATAAACAACACTGTCTGCCTCCCAAAATAATAATAATACAAATCCTCGAGTACAAGCTCTAAACCCCAACCGGGAGGTACTCCAATATATAAACAACAGTGTACAGTCTCTCAATACAAAATATCCTCACTACAATAGTCTCTCAAAAGGGGAAAAAAGAAACAGCTAATCTACTGATGATCTCCTCAGAAGGGTACCGCTACTCTCCAACGCCGGGTAGGGATCTAGCTCGCGACTCCCTCGCCACGATCAACAACCGCAGAGTCGGCAACACCTGCTAAGACTCTGCAAAACAAAGGAGAGGAGAAAAAGGGGGGGGAACCCCAAAGGGTGTGAGAACTACTCCAAAACGGGAGTTCTCAGTGGGTACCACCGCCAGACCCGACGGTCTGCCCACCAAGTCCTCAAGAGGCAAAAATTAACCCAAGTCATAAGACTGAAATGAGTAAGCTGAAAACTCTCACAGCTACCCTGCCCCTAACTAAAGGCTAAAAGGGGAGAAACCAAACAGTGGTATGCAACCACTAGCACATAAAGTGCACCAACGACCCAATCGAGCTGACTGCCACATCTGGTCCAGTCAACCTGCATCCACCTACAACCACCTCCCAAGGACGGGCAGGAATTACGTAGGGCGTCCAAACGGACTAGCTCGCTATCGAGTAGAGGATCATGCAGGCTATGGTCAAAGTCCACGCTCTCTCCTCTCTCAGAACGGGCAGAATCAAGATGCTCAACCTCTCACACAGCGGTCAAAGTACTCGCAACAACTCGGGACCACCGTCAACCAGACGGCTCTCAACAATACCAACACTGATCTAAACTCAACTACCAGTCTGCACTCGGCCCCCAGGCACGAGTGTAACCATAAAAGTATTTGACCGAAATAAACTCAATCGAATGAACCGGTATAAACCCGGCACTGCCTGCTCTGTCCAAATGACCGGAACCCAACGCGGTCTGACCGGCACCCGACACGGTCTCACCGGAACCCAACACGGTCTGACCGGAACCCAACACGGTCTGAAGCCTACTCCGGAGCGGCACTCGAGGGGAGCTACCCACACGAGGTAAAGCATCTCTGTCATCAACATCAACAGTATCTCGAAACAGCAGGACTTGATCATCAATCAGATCAAAGTGGAAAAACTCAACCACTAAAGAAAGACCCGACCTCAGTCGGATGCAACTAAACGATAAGTGGGAAACTCCATCCACTAAGTAAAACTGATACCCAATCAGGTGCATAGAGAAACATCCGGTCAACCGCCCAATATCCGCGGTTGCCGCAAAGCCCCACAACTAAACCAACCTGTCCCAGACACGAAGTCCTGACTACCCTATCCAGACCCCTGCTCGAACCCGAGCAGCACAGACCACCTGACTAACAAGAAGGAGAAAGGAAAAGCATGGTTTCTCCTAAGTCAAGTTCCAATAAGTAGTGCAGCAGTAAAAGATGGCCTAACTACATGACCATACAAGCATGCAATTGTCCTCAAGGAAATAAAAGGGGGTAAAGCATAATAATAGTTCCTTTAGGAATAAGCAACATGCCGGAATCTCAAACTAAAACTATCCACAACTCAGAGTTCATTAATAGAATGATCATAATAACTCCTCAGAGTACAAATCCGCACATAGCTACGAAATCCTGTCCCAAATCATAATCCAACCACAAGAAAGGCTATGTGCTAACATGGCATGTTATATAATTTCATAGGGTAACATTATCCTAGGTAAGCTTACACTAGTCATCACACAGATGTCCAAGTCATGCAAGTCCTCAGTATACCTCATAAATACTATTCTTGCAATCATTTATACCAATATCAATAACAAGCTTACCTACTTACCAATATAAACTATGTACCCTACACATGCATGCATCAGTCATAGAGGGGTGACATCCCCACAAGTGGACTTATACTTGCCACAACACAAACATTGCCTTAAACAAATACTGATAATAAGCTCACCCACCTGAAGCGCTTAACCCAAGGCAAACCTGAAGTCGGTGAAGTGGGTAGACGCCCGCGGTCCAAAATCTGCCAACATAACACCCACGGTACAAGTCGCGCAAGCCTCGGCTTCAAACAGCTAAAAACACCCCTGGGCACAACAATAACGCTCAACATTACACTTTTATTCCAAAATCAACCAAACATACGCAATCTGAAAATCAGTCCCAAAGCCGCGCATATTTCACCTGCTGCAAGTGCCCAGAAAAATCCAATAAAAATACCACAGTAATCTTCGCGTCGATACCTTCGAAACGAGTACCTGCACGTCCAATTCCGAGCTTCCTACACTGAGAAACAATTCCGACAAGGGAACCACCCCGAATCAAACTACACTCAAAAACTGTAGCAACAATTACTGTTCACAGATAATCTTCACCTTCGAGAAATATTCAGAAAATTCCAAGAAAATTTGGGCATATTCCTCGTGATGTGTAGATGCAAATCGCCTCTTGAATCGCCCCAATCCGATGCCTGTGCGCGAAGATATCACCAAAACACTGCTCCGCTGTCCCAGAACTCCGCCCAGAAAAAGGGGTTACAAGATGATCCGAAAGACCCATGAAAAACTCGGAATGGGAAAAACCAGTAAACATGGGAAACATAGCCCTACCTGTCGTGAAGCCAACGGCGCAAGAATCACTGAAAAAGGTGCTCGGGGTAGGCCGGGGGAGTCCTCGCACCAAAACGCGACGAAGAAGACCACAAACGAACGAGCGTCGCGCCGCGCCGTAAAAATAGAAACCTCGATAAGCGTGCCACCAAAAATCCCAAAACTTTGCAGAAAGATGCATCCAAACTCGGGGATCATCTTTGTTGAAGACACCCAGGCGAGATGAGGCTCGGAAATGGCGAAAAAAAGGGAAGAAAGGGAGCTCGGATCGCCTTTTATAGGCTGCAGGAAACATTTGGAAAATACCGGATATGTCCGGATTTCCGGGCGCTGGGAACTTTCGGGCGCGCACTGTAGCAGCCCGAAATCCCCGCGCCCGAACACTGTAGCCGCCCGAATCCCTCCTGGGCCGCCACGTCGCCCGCCAAACAGCGGACAGCAACCCCAGCCGCTCCCCGCGCGACACGTCGCGCCCCCCAGACGCCGACACGTGTCCTCCCCAAGCGCGGGAGTCCGCCCGACCGCGCCCACGTGCGCCTGACGCCGCCGCCTGCCACCCTGCCGCGCACAGTAGACCCCCCAATCGGAGAACGCCACGTGTCAAGCCACTGCCTAGTGAACCCGGTGCACGAAAACGTGTGGACCGAACCAATACAAACCTGCCACGTGTCCCAGCCCGGTGCACCGTAAACCACAAGCCATCCCGAAAACTGCGTAGACCAACCGCCGTGAACCCACCTCTAGGATGATGCCACGTGTCAACCCCGGTCCACCGTGCGCCCCGCACTCCCCCGTAGACCGCGCCCCGCGGACCGGCCCACTCCCGAGCCGCCACGCGTCCAGCCCCCGGCGCACGCCTGCCGCGTGGACCGGGCGGCCCGCGCCTCCGTCCGCCGCGCTGCCTGCGGCCGCTCCGCCGCTGCCGCCGCCGCCGGAAACACTGTTCCGGCGTGAACAGTGTCCGGTGCTCAAAAATGACAAGTGGGTAGTCCGTTTTAAACCGTTTTCCGCGCGCTGAATCCGAATTTGTTGTCCATTTCGCCAAATTCCAACTCCAAAATTTGCCGAAGGCATCCGGAAAGGTAATCCTTGGTCCAAACTTCGCACTGAGTCCAATTTAAATATCCTTGGCGCGCGAAACCACTTCTAACGATCCGACGGAGTCCAATGATCACCCACGTGATCCATTAAACACACTGAGCCCAACACTAATGTCCAATTGGGGCACAAATACCACCAACACACCACATAGGCCTCCGGGAGCTGTAGATGATCCAGTAATCTCGACGTGGGGATCCAGGTCCTCACACAGGCAATTCCAGAAAAACAGGGTTCGGGATCCGGATTGAAGTGCCCGATCCAGATCGTTCATGTATTCCAGCAAAATCCCATGTTCGGGATCCGGATCGAAAATGACCTTTGATCCGGATCGGATTTGCCAATGAACAAGCACCCTTCGGGATCCGGATTGGACCGTTTGATCCGGATCCTGAACATGTCCCATGTCCAGTTTTTGATTTTTATGCAATAAAAAATTCTTCCAAGTGTTTCTACACTACAAGAAGTATTCGGATCACCAAAAATCTTTAGTTGAACATACCTGATCCTTTTGAATTCTTCTTTCTTGAGATTGAGGTATATGATCCAAACTTCTTTCATCTTCAATCTTCAAGACTTAACACTTTCACGAAATGCGCCAAAACAAATTCCTTAACAATCTCCCCCTTTGGCGGTTTCGTGACAAAACACAAATCCACTAAAGAAAATTCAAAAAGATATTTTTGTTGCTATCACCATACAACAAAAATTTACAATGGAGATCCAAAAAATTAAATACATGAGATAAACTCCTAAAACAGACTCTAGACTTAGACATCTGTACTCTCTGCAAAAAGAAATCATTCTTGACAAAAGAGATCGTTAGATACCTCAAGAATATTTAGCATTCAAAACCTAGCAGAGATAAAGTTTATACTCATCATGACATTTAGTAATTCAGATATGTAATAAGATCACAATCAAACATTGACATATCTTCTAAGCAATAAGATTCCAAATGTCATAACTTTGCTTTGTTAGTAATCAAACAACTTGTTAGTAATAATACATGTCCAAATAGTTAGTCGAATAGTTAGTAGGGACACGCAACAAATCACAAGATAAAACCAGAAGTTGTGATACTTACCTTTCACCAAAGTCAAAGTTTGTTTGTTCAAAGTTCTCTAAACTCTCTCCCCCTTTTTGTCACAAACAAAGCCAAAATTACAAAACACAAAGAGAGTTAACAAGTTTAAATACGTGTGAGCTGAAGGAGATAAAACAAACACAAGAACTTAAAAACCTGCAAAAAAAAAGATTAGAAACAAAAACTTTATGCAGAATCTTCAGAGCTGATGCACCCAAGCTTCTGAAACATTTTCTTGATCCGTTTGTTCATAGAAGCTTGCTCCTTCTTAACTTCTTTAAGATCTTGGATCATCAAAGCTTGTTCTTTCTTAACTTCTTTAAGATCCTCTTTCATTTCAGCGAACTCAATAGACATGCGTTCTTGCTCGTTTGAGAGTCGCTGTTGTTCCTTAAAGATTGAGCTAACCGAAGCATCATCATCAGAAGTTGATGGAGGTGCTTGCTGTGCAGGTGGAACAGGAGGTGTTGCTCGAGGTGCAGAAGTTGTTGCTTGTGGTCGAGCTCTTTGTCGGGTAGGAGGTGATGGAGGATCATCTTGTTTAGTCGAGAGAGACTTCACAGTTGTTGTCTCATTGATTGTGCCCAAACTGTACATATAGGAGCTCGCACTTGTGTCGACTTTAAACTTTCGAAGGATGCGCATAATTATCATTGGATAGGGAAGTCTCTCTGTGGGGTGAGCATGTTCCACATAACGCGCCATCCTTGACCAAATGAGATAAGGAATATTTAAGTTTGCTCCCATCGATGCTGCGGGGTGTCCAAGAAGATAAAGGAATAACATCCTATCCCATCGAAGAACCTTCGTATTCATGTTTGGAAGGATGTTATAGCAGACAATGAAGTTCACATAACGATACTCCGGTCGAAGTTCTTTTGAGAAAACAGAATTTCCTGTCGACAAAGTATCTGGAAGACAAATTCCATTAACCACCACTCTCCAAGAGTTGTCGTTGAAGACTTGAGTTTTCAGATAATGAGCTCCATTAACTCTGGCCTTCATCCCTAACACCTCTCCAATCAGTTGAGGTGTGACTTTGATCTTGATATTCTTGACCAATGTTTGAAATTCTCGACGTCCCTGGTCCTGATCAACTAGACTTGAAGCGTTCTGATAAAACATTCGTACTGAGTGAGGACAATACCCAGTAGTCTCAGGGAAGTCGCATATGGGAGCAAGACCGGCCTGGTCAAACAAAGTCCCAAAGAATGTAGATCGTTCCTTCATTGGTTTGACATTTACATGTCTTTCGCCAATGCATTCCCTCTTCTCAAAATCTTTGATCCTTGCGGAGCTGATGAAGTCTTGTTGAGGAGGCTGGCTAGCAAGTGGTTCACCAATCGAAATGTCTCGAGCACTGCCTCTTTTTCTTGCACTGGTTTTTCTTTTTGTTCCAATTGGACTTGGATCCATAGGGGCTTTTCCTTTTTCTGCAGCAGTAGGTGGAGGCTTTGTCGTTGAAGCTTCAGCAGCTGCTTTCCCTTTGGAGACAATGGGAACATTTTCCTCGACCTCGAGGTTATCCCAGTCAATTGAGTCCGTCTCAGTGTCTGTCTCGGAATCACTCCGAGTTTTCTTCGTTCTCTTAGCCTTCTTAGGCTTGGCAGTATCTTTAACATGAACCATGGCAGCAAGTAGAAAAATAATCCAGGTGATCACCATTGCTGCACGTGCTTTAAGAAGTTTGAAATCCTGTGAATACTAACTCAAGAACACATGAAAAATTGTTAATTTTGAAAAATTGGAAAAATTATACCCAAACAATCATAATCATGTAGAGAGACTAAGAATCAAATTAGTTTTGCAAAAAGAATTTTAAAAATAGATCAATTGCATGATTTTCAAAAATTCCTATTATATGCCCTAAAACCAAATTTTCAGAAATCGAAGCCCAAAAATTCGTTAATCAATAGAATACCTAGCATATAATCAAAACTAATCACCCAGAGTTCTTATTTCAAAAGAAATTTTACCAAAAACCATTCACAGACGAAAAAGTTCCATGATTTCTACTCACGTTTTGAGCAAACAAGGAAAAACAGTGAAAAACCGAGATTTTGATCAATAAAACTTACTTGGAATTGAAGAACTCGAGTTTGGAAGGCTCCAAGAAGGATGAATTCTAGAGAGAGAAGCTCTGGAGTCTTAAGAACAAAAGATTGCAATAAAAGAAATCAAAAGCCCTCTTGTTCTAATAAAACCCTAGCCGTGATCCGGATCGGATCGAGATTTCAATCCGGATCGGCTACCCGCAGGAAATACCTGCGTTCGGGATCCGGATCAACTTGTCCGATCCGGATCGGCTCCAACTTTTTCTTCAGAATAATTTAGAAAAATTCCATATAATCCAGAAAAAGTATGTAAGCATTTTAGCACATCAACTTTAAACAAAAGTCATCGTTTCATGTCAAGAGAAATAAATTATGTTAAATCTATCAATAATATTCAAATAATGACATGAAAATTTACAGAAATTAAAACCTTTAAAGTTGATCAAGTTCAAACACATTTATCTTATGAGTAAGGCGTTTATCAAATCATTTATATGGTAAAGAAAATGAAGTACCAAGATCAATAGATGTTTGAAATCCCAAATAAATTATATAATGTATCTAGTCAATCTGTTGAAGAGAGTGGCTCTTTGAGCATCTTTCATTAAAAATCCCACCTTATACCAACCTTGAAATTTGACGGAGTCAAGTATTTCAATCATGCATTTTATTTAATCAAAAATTACAAAACCATGCTTGGTATACATGTGGTAGCTGCACACAGTACTCGGACGACCGAGGTGGTAGCTCTTTCCTCCATGTGGTGGTAGTTTTCACACTCCTCATTGGGATGTAACTCTTTCCACATCTTTTGAGCATTTTACTTTTCTTTGACTCCCCCTCAATTGGCTATCAATTAATTTAAGATATAAAGTATTCAACCAAGGATTGATCTCGAATTCATACTCGACTAAATAGTCAAATAAGATAAAAACAATACCAAGAGATCATTGAGAGAGAAATTGACTTTGATCAATTAAAAATGGCTCAATTTAAATAAATGATCAATGCATCAACTGAATTATTATGATGTCCAAAGCATAATAAATTTCTAATTATATGAAAGGATGCAAGTAAAGTCAATAATACGCATGCTCAATTAATGTACTATGTATAAACATAGATAAAGAACAAAAACACAAAACAAAACCTAACCTAAGCAAAAGTTTCAAAAAGAGGTTATTTCAAGAAAAGCATTCCAATTGCTTTACGCAAATGAATAAAACGTTTTTGATCCAAAGGTTTTGTTAAAATGTCAGCTAATTGATCTTCAGTTGAAATATATGAAAGTTGAAGAGTATTTGATTCAACTAGCTCTCTAAGAAAATGATATCTAAGTTCAATATGTTTTGTTCTAGAGTGCAACACAGGGTTTTTAGAAATGTTAATTGCACTTGTGTTGTCACAAAGAATCGTTACCGAAGTTGCTGAAATCCGGAAGTCGCTCAACACACTTTTCATCCAAATGAGTTGGGTTGAACAACTACCCGCTGAAATGTACTCTGCTTCGGCAGTCGAGAGTGCAATGCAGTTCTGTTTTTTACTATGCCATGCAACAAGGCAATAGCCTAGATAAAAGCATGCACCACTCGTACTTTTCCGATCATCCACAGATCCTGCCCAGTCGGCATCTGAATATCCAACAATATCAAGACTTGTTCCCATAGGATACCAGATTCCAAACTTTATGGTTCCTTTGATATACCGGATGATCCGTTTCACCGCTTTCAGGTGAACCTCCTTTGGTGCAGATTGATATCTCGCGCAAATCCCAACACCAAAGGATATATCCGGGCGACTAGCCGTGAGATAAAGTAGACTTCCAATCATACTTCGATAAAGTTTCTCGTCTACATTCTCACTAAAGGATTCACTTCCTAATCCTTTATTGCTAGTTCCCATTGGAGTCGAAAAATCTTTACAATTTTCTAAATCAAACTTTTTTACCAACTCCAAAGCATACTTGGATTGACACAAATGGATGCCTTCGTCACTCTGTTTTATTTGCAATCCAAGAAAATAAGTCAATTCGCCCATCATGGACATCTCAAATTCGCTTTCCATGGTTTCAGCGAATTTAGAAGCATCATTATCTCTTGTCGCACCAAATACGATGTCAACGACATAGATTTGTGCTACAATGAAGTTATTTTGATAATGCTTCACAAAGAGAGTCCTGTCTGCTCCCCCTCGAGTATAACCCTTCTCCAAAAGGTGCTTTGTCAACCTTTCGTACCATGCTCGCGGTGCTTGTTTCAGACCGTAAAGAGCCTTTTTCAAACGAAAAACATGGTTAGGTTGTTTATGGTCTACAAAACCTTTCGGTTGAGCCACATAAACTTCCTCATTTAAAAATCCATTTAAAAACGCGCTCTTAACGTCCATTTGAAATAATTTTATTTTAAAATGACAAGTTATCGCGAATAAGATACGAATGGACTCGAGTCTAGCTACAGGGGCGAAAGTTTCATCAAAGTCTATACCTTCTATTTGAGAGTGGCCTTGAGCAACTAAACGTGCTTTGTTCCTGATGATGGTACCATCCTCATTCTTCTTATTCTTGAAAATCCATTTGGTACCGATCACATTATGTTGCTTCGGAGGCTTCGTTAATTCCCAGACTTTGTTTCGCTCAAATTGATGGAGCTCTTCCTACATTGCTTCAATCCAGTAGTCATCCTGAAGAGCTTCATCGACATTCTTTGGTTCGATTAAAGATACGTAGCAAGCGAATCCGCAAACCAACTGCCTCCGAGTTCTAACTCCTTCTTGTGGATCTCCAATAATATTCGTTTCCGGATGATCCTTGGAGATGCGTAACGTTTGAGGTAACGGAGTACTCGGAGGTACATGAGATGATTCCTGCACATCAGATAAACTTGAAAAACCATTAGATGCATCATTATTATCGGAAGAATTGTTATGAGAAGATGCATTAGCAGGTGTATCATCATCAAGAGAGATATCGAGGGTAGATTTTTTCAGATGCAAAGTGAAAAGCTTCATCTACTTTAACATTTATAGATTCTACCATTGTTTTAGATTCCAAGTTAAATACTCGATATGCTCTACTGTTTGTAGAATAACCTAGAAAAATCCCTTAGTCACTTCGAGAGTCAAATTTTCTAAGATTTTCGCGGTCACGTAAAATATAACATCGACTCCCAAAGATACGAAAATATTTGATATTCGGTTTTCTACAAAACCATAGTTCATATGGTGTATTTAAAGTTCCCGGGCGCAAATAAACACGGTTAATTACATAGACTGCAGTGTTCACAGCTTCAGCCCAAAAATATAACGGTAAATTCCGGCTGTGAAGCATAACACGTGCCATCTCTTGTACAACCCGGTTTTTGCGCTCGACTACACCATTCTGTTGAGGTGTATAGGGTGCTGAGAATTCATGCTTAATGCCATTGGAAGTGCAAAAGTCAATGAATTTAGAATTTATGAATTCTCCATCTCTATCACTTCTAACACGAATGATCTTTTCATTCTTTTCAATCATAATACGATGGCAAATCTCGTGAAAAGAATCAAAAGTATCAGCTTTCTCTTTTAAGAATGCTACCCAAGAATATCTAGAGAAATCATCAACCAATAAAAAAATGTACCATTTACCTCCCAAAGATGGTTGACGAGTTGGCCCCATTAAATCCATGTGCAAAAGTTCCAAAGGCCGTTTTGTACCAACGTGGTTCAAGTTCTTGTGCGCAGTCCTGGACTGTTTTCCCTTTTGGCAGCCACCACACACAATGTTTTGTTGAAGTAAAAGTTTTGGAACCCCCTTGACCACGTCTTTGTTCGAAATTCTAGCAAGTTCCTTAAAGTTTATGCGACCTAGCCTTTCATGCCAAAGTGTTTCATTATTCAAAGAGGCTAAGTTACAGTTTTCAGAAATTTTACTAGGAACAACATAACAATTGTTTTCAGATCTAACCCCGTTTAAAAAGAAGACATGGTCCTTATCAGTTACAACACATTCAACTGATGAAAAATTAACTGAAAAACCATTGTCGCAAAGTTGACTAATACTTATGAGGTTAGTCTTAAGGCCATCAACAAATAACACATTTTTCAAAATCGGGCTATCTGGAATAGCTACTGTTCCTTTTCCAACAATTTTGGAAGACCGACCGTCTCCGAAAACTACAAGTCCTCCGGAGATTTTCTCAAAATTTTGAGAGCAGTTTTTGTCACCAGTCATATGACGGGAACACCCGCTATCCAAATACCAAGACGAGTTATCATACACATGCAAGGAAACATTAGTAACAAGACAAGGGAAAATTTCAACTTTGCGCACCCAAACCTTTTTGGAATGCGTCGGTAATGGTCGTGAAGTTGTTCTCCTAGGTGAAAGCGTCTTGTTAGATTGATTGCTGCTCCTTGATGAAGTCGTCTTGCGCGGTGAACTACCAAGGCTCTTTTCCTTTGAATGATTTGCATTCGATTTCTGAGGAATCACCTTTTTGGTAGTTGTTGCAAGAATTGTTTGAGTTGAGCGTTTGACTCCTGTCTTGCAATATCTCCTTATGTGCCCTGAAAAACCACAACGAAAACATACCTTAGATCTTGACGATCCCGAAGAGGATGAAGTAGGCTTGTTGTCGTTGTTTGTCGTTAATTCCGGTGTCGGAGGAGGAGATACCGACTGAGGCACAAAAACTGTCCCACTCGAACTTGGACTGTTTCCAGTTTGAGTGTACCCGAGGCCGAAACGGTTTGTTTGACCAAGACCAAGAAGTTTATCCAACTTACTCCTTCCAGATGAAAATCGCTGCAAGTCATCCTTGAGTTGGAAAATGGTCTTTGTCATTTCCAGGTTATCCTGTCGAGCCTCGTTGTAGAGCTGCGAGAAATAATTCGCTTTATCCACCATTTTTGTATGTTCTTTCTCGAGAAGCTCATTTTTCTCTTGAAGGGAAACATTTGCTTTTATCTGGTTATCCCTTTCCACTTCAAGACCGGTCGAGAGAGAAGTTGCCCTTTTTACTTCTTCTTCGAGATCCTGCAATCTCCCTCTCAACCCCTTGTTTTGCTTAGCCAATTTCTTTGAATCCCTCAACAGATTGTGGTAGGCTAAAACAAAATCTTCACCTTCAGAGTTACTCGATTCATCATCCGTTGCAGTTTTTTCAACCCGGGAGGAGTTGGACAATGAATCTGAAGTACTTGCCATTAAGCACATGAAGGGTGAAGATGTGGACGTGTGGAATGCCGTTGCGTTATCTTCTTCATCACTTGAGGATGACTCATTTGACGTTGAGTTGTCATCCCAGGTGACGACTTGCATCGCTTTCTTCTTTGCCGGATTCTTGTTGGGACACTCTGTTGAAATGTGGCCGTAGCCTCGACATTTGAAGCATTGTACTTGTCCCTCTGAACTTTTCTTATCCTTTGAGAAGTTCTCTTGCTTTCTTGACTTGTAGTTTGAAAACCCTTTGCCTTTCTTCGACTTTACGAAGGATGGAGTTTTGCTTGAATTACCCATTCGAAAGTTGCGGCGAAACTTCCTTGTCAAGAGAGCGAGCTGCTTCTCAAAGTCCTCCATAGATAGGTTCTCGTCATCGTCTGAGGAGGATGAATCTGTTACGGAATTTGAGTTGGCGTAGTTTCGTGAAAGGTTCAAGTCTTGAAGATTGAAGGTGAAGAAAGTTGGATCATTTAGCTCAATCTCAAGAAAGAAGAATTCAAAAAGATCAGGTATGTTTAACTAAAGATTATTGGTGATCCGAATACTTCTTGTAGTGTAGAAACACATGGAAGAGTTTTTAACTGCATAAAAATCAAAAACTGGTGTTCGGACATGTTCAGGATCCGGATCAGAGCCAGCAGTCCGGATCCCGAAGGTTGTTGTTTCATACATTACTTCAATCCGGATCGCAGCATCTCACGATCCGGATCCCGAACGTTGAGTTCTCAGAATTGTATGAACGATCCGGATCAGGCATTCCGATCCGGATCCAGAACGTGTGTTTTTCTGGAAACCGTCTTTCTTTCTACTGCAATCCGGATCGCCCAAATCTGATCCGGATCGCCCAAATCCGATCCGGATCGCCGTCCGTAAAAATTCCAGAAATGTTAGGTTTTTGATTCTTATCTCCTTCCAAATGTTTCTAACCTATAAATAGACCCTATGACTCTTTTTCTAGGGTTAATCCAAAAAATAAAAAGAGGCCGATAAAAGGAATATAGCTGTCATATTCATATATCATTTTATACGGCCTAAGATCCACATATAGAGAAGAAAGGAAATCATTAGAGAATACTCTATGTTTCTTCATCTATATTGATTAGTTTGATTCTAGGTTTTCATACTCACATCTTGAGTTGAATCAAACTAATGAATACTTAGATGGTATTTCCGATCTATCTTTGATCTAAGTATTCGGCGGATCATCACCACCCAAAAACAACGATTTCCCCAAAATCGGCGCGTGGATTCGCGTGTCCTTGTGGACTCAAGGTTCAACCGCTCTCGTGGATTCGGAGCGAGGCACGTTCGTGGATTCGAAGGGTGCTACTGGGTGCAGACCGTGGATTCGGTCGGACGTCGTGGATTCGACGTTGGACGCCGTGGATTCGGCGTTGGGCGCAGATCGTGGATTCGAGAAGCGTCGCGGAGCGAGCGGAGAAGATCCTCTAGGAGCGTATGGAAAAGGTTGAGTCGTAAGTGTGTACGGTAAATCACCTTGTACGTGTTTTAATTCTAGTGGATTTCTGCCGTGTTATTGGTCCCGTGGTTTTTTACTCCGGTGATGGAGTTTTCCACGTAAAAATCTTGCGTGTTATTTTTATTTCCGCATTGGGTTTTTATCGCAACGATTTTTGAGTGTTTATACGTTTACACCTATTCACCCCCCTCTAGGTGTTTTTTCCCCTATTTAGATCTACATTACATATAACCCAACAAGTGGTATCAGAGCGGGAATAGGGTTGTAAACAATGGTTGAAGGTGGAAACATCAATCGACCCCCTTTCTTTGATGGAACAAATTATGCGTACTAGAAAGTACGGATGAAAGCCTTTTTAATTTCCATCGACGAAAGGGTGTGGCAATCAATTGAATTAGGATGGTCTAATCCAACTGAAATTATTAGTGATGTTCGCACCTTAAAACCTAGGTCGAAATGGACCAAGGAAGAGTTAGATTCATCTTCTTACAATGGCAAGGGAATTAATGCTATTTTTAATGCCTTATCTCAAACTGAATTCTCTCGCGTCTCGGCATGTGAGACTGCGAAAGAAATCTGGGATGTTCTTCAGGTTACACATGAGGGAACTAACCTCGTGAAGATTCAGAAACTGTAAATGCTTACGAGCAAGTTTGACTGTATCTTGATGGCAGAAAATGAATCTTTCACGGACTACTATACACGATTGCAAGACATCGTAAACTCATGTGCTAACCTGGGAGAGAAGATTCCAGAATTTAAGGTTGTAAGAAAGATCTTAAGAACTCTTCCTGAACGATTTCGCCCAAAGGTTACAGCCATTGAAACTATTAAACACCCAGACGAAATGCGTGTAGAAGAATTAGTTGGTTCATTACAAACATATGAAATGACATTTACTACTAACAATTCTTCTGGAAAAGCATCCTCTTCTAAGTCTTCAGGTTATGCGTTGAAAACAACTAAGGAAGAAGACGCGGATACATCCTCCTCAGACGATGACGAGAACCTTTCTATGGAGGAATTTGAGAAGCAGCTCGCTCTCTTGACAAGGAAGTTTCGCCGCAACTTTCGAAGGGGTAATTCAAGTAAATCTCCATCCTTCGGAAAGTCGAACAAAGGCAAGGGTACTTCAAGTTACAAGTCAAGAAAGCAAGAGAACTTCTCAAAGGATAAGAAAAGTTCAGAGGGACAACTACAATGCTTCAAATGTCGAGGCTACGGCCACATTGCAACGGAGTGTCCCAACAAGTATCCGGCAAAGAAGAAGGCGATGCAAGTCGTCACTTGGGATGACAACTCAACGTCAAATGAGTCGTCTTCAAGTGATGAAGAAAAGAGCTCCACGGCATTCCACGAGTCCATATCTTCACCCTTCATGTGCTTTATGGCAAGTACATCCGAGTCATTGTCCAACTCCACTGTTGAAAAGACTGCAACGGACAACGAATCGGATGATTCGGAAGGTGAAGATTTTGCTTTAGCCTACCACAGACTTTTGAGGGATTCAAAGAAAGTTGTGGTGACCCGGATCTTGGCAGGGCTTCTACAGTGTGACCAGCAGCTTCTGGAAGCCTACGTGGCATGTCGGCGGTGTTCGTCGGCCAATTTGGACACAAGTGATGGACTCGGGGCTTAAAATGGATCACGTGGGTGATCGAGGGACCCCGTCGGATGTTTAGAGGTGTTCCCGCGCAAAATGGATATCAAATTTAGGCTCAGCGTGAAATTCGGATCAAAAATACCTTTTCGGGAGCCTTCGGCAATTTTTAGGATTGGAATTTGGCAAAATGGACACCGGATTTGGACTCAGCGCGCGAAAACGGTCAAGATGGGCTATTTACTTATATTTTTCGGGGGTTGCTACAGTATTTTTCACTGTTTCGGCCGCCGGAACAGTGATTCCGGCAATCGCCGGCGCCGGTGGCGGCGGCGGGCAGCGCCGGTGGCGGCGGCGGGCAGCGCCGGCGGGCGGCGGCGCAGCCTCGGGCAGGCGGAACAGCGGCGGCGCGCGGCGCGGGCAGGGCGCGGGCAGCGCGCAGGGGCGCGGGCAGGCGCGCGGTCCACGGCGGCGGCCGTGCACCAGGGCGGTGCCACGTGGCGGCTGGTGAGTGGAGGGCTCACAGCGCGCGGTCCACGGAGCAATTTTGGTGCACGGTGGACCGACAGTGGACACGTGGCATTACGTGGTTCGTTGGTGTTGTGGACCCGGTCCACGGAGCAGGGATCGGTTACCTCAGTTTGCGTGCACAGTATGGGCGCGGCAGCAGCGACGCGCGCGCACGTGGGCACGGATCCCGAGGCGCGGGTGAGCGGGAAGGCGGGCCACGTGTCGCAAGGGGAGTGGATCGTTTCGGTGTTTCGTGTTTTGGGGACACATCGGGTATTTTCTAAAATGTTGGATTTGGATTTTTTCCCTTAAGTAGGGAACCCGAGTTTGGGAGGGGATTTTCGACCCCTTCGAGCCCTCTGCTCGAAGGGGAACTTGAAGAAGAAATCCTCTCCATGAAGTTAGGATTAAGCCTACCAAGTTTCAGATTTTTGGGCGGCACGGATTTCGAGATTTTGATTTTACGGCGCGGCGCGACGTTGCATTTCCTGTGTTCTTCTTCGGCGCAGCTGCAGTGTTTTAGCTCCCCTGGTCTGCCCCGAGCTCCTTCTTCTGTGATTCTTGCGCCGACAGACTCCTAACAGGTAGGGCTTCAACTTTGATTTTGATCACACTTTCCGATTTTGAATCTTTGGCTCGGATCCCGAGGTAAACATGGTCCCCCTTTTTCTGTGTGGGATTTTGGGACAGCAGCGGATTGGGGAGGCGATATCTTCGCGCACGAGCGTTAGACGGAGACGTGCTTATACAACTTTTTTATCTACAGATCGCAAGGAACGCGCTTGTATTTTTCTTGGAATTTCCTGAGATTTATTTCGAGGTGAAAATTACTGTTTCCTCAGTGTACTGTGTGCAGTCTTTTTCCACAGTTTGTTGGTTGGATTACCACCTTGCCGAATTTATAACTTGTCTTACCGAACTTAGATTTGGACGTGCAAGCTACCGTTGCGAAGCTATCGACGCGAGGATCGCTGTGGTTTTTTTCTGGGAATTTTCTGGGCACTTTCTGCAGGTGAAAATTTAGCAGTTTTGGGACTGTTGTTGTATGTGGACTGTATGAGCATTATTTGGGAAATTAAGTGTTTTGGTGGACTTTGTATTGTGCCAGGAGAGTTACGGGTGTTGTTGGACTTGTTGGAGCGAGAGATTGGTTTATCTGTTTGGGCGAGTACACTCTGTGGACAGCAAGAAGGATTTTACAGACTTGGATTGCGCAATTCCAGGTGGGTGGTTGCTTTACTCCTCTTTTCTGATATACCCACTAGGAATATTAGAGTGATCCCCTTTAATGGACATGCATGCTGAACTAAATAATTGTGAGCCTATCATATGGATAATATCTTAGTGGAAAACGTGATAGTGGTTGGAACTTACACATGCTTATGGGAATATTATTGCCATTTAACTTAGCATGGGAGATTTACTTTTATGCTGGAATATTATGATATGTCTTGCGGGAGGGTACCACTTGAGGATATTTTGGACAGGCTTAGGGGGATGGTTTATATGATGGTGATTAGCAGATTATGGACAGGTGTGGTCAGATTATGATTTTAGCATGATGATTATACCCAGGTAAAGCTATTGATTGATACACTGGTCGAACCACTATTGGTCACATCTTCTCCTATCTTTCATGAGGACATAGGCTGGCTTATTTGGACATTTTGTAGGGTCATTTCTTATCGCTACTCTTTATATTGGGATTGATTTAGAAGAAACCTATTTGCTTCTTCTCCCCCTATTCTTTAGTCAGGTGACTATTTGTTGCTCGGGTTTGAGCAGGGGATTGGCATAGTGTAGCCGGGGCCTGGATTTTAGCTTCTGGGATATTATAGCTACCGCGGATAGTAGGCGGTGGACCAGATGTCATATGTGGGACATGTTTGTGATCATGGGTGTTGTTGTGAACCCTACTTTTGATTACCCACTAGGTGTTGGAGTAGCTTCTATGATTAGAAGGCTGATTACTAAAGTGGGGGCTTTGGGCATGCAGTTTAGACAGGCTATCTCTTATTTCCTATCCTTATATATTTTATCAGCATGCTTTAGCAAGGTAAGATCTTATCGATATCTGCTTTATTTCTATATATACCATCTTGGGACATTTGCATGCTTGTATGGTCACCTAGATAGGCCACCTTTTTCTGTTACACTATCATGCTGGAATTGACATAGGAGAAACCCTTTTTGTTATTCTTTTCTCCTTTCATTTGAGGCTCTGGGTATTTGCAGCTCGTGCGCGAGCAGGTGGATAGGATAGTGTAGTCAGGTTCTTGGTTTTGGGACAGGCAGGGTATTGCGGCAACCGCGGACATTGGGCGGTCGACCGGAGATTTCTTATGCATCAGATTGGGTATCGGGTCTCTTGTGGATGGAGTTTCCACGGTTTGTCTACCTTGCATCGGGTTGAGATTGGGTCTTTCTTTAGTGGATGGGTTTTCCCACTTGATCAGAGTCTTGATCCAGTCTTGCTGATTTATGATACTTGGGTTACTGAGATACTTTTCCTCGTGTGGGTCGCTCCCCACGAGTGCCACTCCGGAGTGCGCGGCTGACAGGTTTTGAGTCCTTGGGACTCCTTTGCTTCGGTGTTATGCGTAGGCTGGCATACCCGTCGCGGCAGAGCAGGCAGTACCAGTGTTTACTGGTGGTTAGATTGGGTTATTCTGGCAGACATTTATTTTCTGATGCATACATTTAGCTATTCTATTAGCTCGGCATTTTTGAGGCATTCTAGCGGTAGCTTTTCATCAGGAGTCTTATTCTTTTTAGCATGCCACCTTTATTTCCTTTTGCCTCTGGTAGACCTAGTGGGCGTGTCAGAGTTTGAGGTTTTACCCACTAGGGGAGGCTACTGGTTTACTAGTAGTTATCACCCCCATTCTTCTTTTCTCTTTTTCTCCTCCCTTGTTTTGCAGAGTCTTCTGCGGGTGCTACTGGGCTTTCAGTGGCGGGTCGAGGAGAGAGGACGGCTGAGTAGATAGATCTCGTGGCAGGATGAGCGTGTTAGCTGGACTGTTGATGTACCCATGTTTTCCTCAGACGGTTGTACTTTCACTTTTGGGACTGGCTTTTGCCAGCAGGTTGTATTTATTATTTGTGCGCTGGGAGAGACTGATGTATCATTTATACAGATGTATTGTATTTTATTTCCAGCTTCAGTCTAAGATGTATTAGTTTTAGTTCAGCTCTATTTTTATTGCTCTTTTATTATATCTTTTATATCTGAGCAGGTTGTTGACGCTTCGTGTACACGGGAAATACCGTGTGCACGGCGGATCTGTAGACGGGCCCGGGTTCTGGTTTACACCCGGGGCGTGACAAAAGTGGCTAAGCAAAATAAGAGTTTGAGAGGGAGAGTGCATGACTCGAAGTAGAAGCAAAAAGAGCAACTTCTCTCTCAAACGCTCTTGAAGTGGAAAGGAAAAATCTGATAAAAGTAAATGTTTCCATTCAAGAGTCCAATGAGCTTTTTGAGAAGGAACATACAAAACTGGTGGATAAAGCGGATCACTTCTCAAAGCTCTACAACGAGGCTCGACAGGATAACCTGGAAATGACAAAGACCATTTTCCAACTCAAGGATGACTTGAAGCGATTCTCTTCAGGAAGGAGTAAGTTGGATAGGCTTCTTGGTCTTGGTCAAACAAATCGGTTCGGCCTCGGGTACACTCAAACTGGAAACAGTCCAAGTTCGAGTGGGACAGTTTTTGTGCCTCAGTCGGTATCTCCTCCTCCGACACCGGAATTCAAGACAAACAACGACAACAAACTTACTTCATCCTCTTTGGGATCGTCAGGATCTAAGGTATGTTTTCGTTGTGGTGTTTCAGGGCACATAAGAAGATATTGCAAGACGGGAGTCAAACGCGCACCTCAAACACCTCTTGCAATGACTACCACAAAGGTGATTCCTCGGAAATCAATTGCAAATCGATTGAAGGAAAAGAACCTTGGTAGTTTACCGCGCAAGACGACTTCATCAAGGAGCAGCAATCGTTTTAACAAGACGTTTTCACCTAGGCATATAACTTCACGACCATTACCGACGCACTCCAAAAAGGTTTGGGTGCGCAAAGGTGAAATCTTTCCTTGTCTTGTTACCAATGTTTCCTTGCATGCATATGATAGTTCGTCTTGGTATCTGGATAGCGGGTGTTCGCGTCACATGACCGGTGACAAAAATAGTTTTCAAAATCTTGAGAAAATCTCCGGAGGACTCGTTGTTTTCGGAGACGGTCGATCTTCCAAAATTGTTGGAAAAGGAACAGCAGCTATTCCAGATGGCCCGGTTCTAAATAATGTGTTATTTGTTGATGGCCTTAAGTCTAACCTCATCAGCATAAGTCAACTTTGCGACAATGGTTTTTCAGTTAACTTTTCATCTGTTGAATGTGTTGTAACTGATAAGGACCATGTATTCTTTTTAAAAGGGGTTAGATCTGAAAACAATTGTTATGTTGTTCCTAATAAATTTTCTGAAAAATGTAACCTAGTTTCTTTGGATAATGAAACACTTTGGCATGAAAGGCTAGGTCACTTAAATTTTAAGGAACTTGCTAGAATTTCAAACAAGGACGTGGTCAAGGGGGTTCCAAAACTTTTGCTTAAACAAAATGTTGTGTGTGGTGGTTGCCAAAAGGGAAAACAGTCTAGGACTGCACACAAGAACTTGAACCACGTTGGTACAAAACGGCCTTTGGAACTTTTGCACATGGATTTAATGGGGCCGACCCGTCAACCATCTTTGGGAGGTAAATGGTATATTTTCTTATTGGTTGATGATTTCTCTAGGTTTTCTTGGGTAGCATTTTTAAAAGAGAAAGCTGATACGTTTGATTCTTTTCATGAGATTTGCCATCGTATTATGATTGAAAAGAATGAAAAGATCATTCGTGTTAGGAGTGATAGAGGTGGAGAATTCATAAATTCCAAATTCATTGATTTTTGCACTTCCAACGGCATAAAACATGAATTCTCAGCACCCTATACACCTCAGCAGAATGGTGTTATTGAGCGCAAAAACAGGGTTGTTCAAGAGATGGCGCGTGTGATGCTTCATAGCCGGAATTTACCGCTACATTTTTGGGCTGAAGCTGTGAACACCGCTGTCTATGTCATTAATCGAGTGTATTTGCGCCCAGGAACTTTAAATACACCATATGAGCTGTGGTTTAGTAGAAAACCGGATATCAAATACTTTCGTATCTTCGGGAGTCGATGTTACATTTTACGTGACCGTGAAAATCTTGGAAAGTTTGACTCTCGAAGTGACAAAGGGATCTTTTTGGGTTATTCTACGAATAGCAGAGCATATCGAGTATTTAACATAGAATCTAAAATGATTGTAGAATATATAAATGTTAAAGTAGATGAAGCTTTTCACTTTGCATCTGAAAAATCTACCCTCGATATCTCTCTGGATGATGATACTCCTTTAAGTGCATCTTCTCATGATAATACTTCCAATATTAATGATGCATCTAATGGTTCTTCAAGTTTATCTGATGTGCAGGAATCATCTCATATACCTCCGAGTACTCCGTTTCAACAAACGCTACGAATCTCCAAGGATCATCCTAAATCAAACATCATTGGAGATCCACAAGAAGGAGTTAGAACTCGGAGGCAGTTGGTTTGTGGATTCGCTTGCTACGTATCTTTAATCGAACCAAAGAACATAGATGAAGCTCTTCAGGATGACTACTGGATTAAAGCAATGCAGGAAGAGCTCCATCAATTTGAGCGAAACAAAGTCTGGGAATTAACGAAGCCTCCAAAGCAACATAATGTGATAGGTACCAAATGGATTTTCAAGAACAAGAAAAATGAGGATGGTACTATCATCAGGAACAAGGCACGATTAGTTGCTCAAGGCTACTCTCAAGTAGAAGGTATAGACTTTGATGAAACATTCA
Organism: Tillandsia leiboldiana; assembly: GCA_029204045.2. Lineage (NCBI taxonomy): Eukaryota > Viridiplantae > Streptophyta > Magnoliopsida > Poales > Bromeliaceae > Tillandsia > Tillandsia leiboldiana. The sequence goes on from CM055072.1 coordinate 24,639,764, forward strand.
CCCCTGTAGCTAGACTCGAGTCCATTCGTATACTATTTGCTATTGCTTGTCATTTTAAAATCAAATTATTTCAAATGGACGTTAAGAGCGCGTTTCTAAATGGGTTTTTAAATGAGGAAGTTTATGTGGCTCAACCGAAAGGTTTTGTAGACCATAAACAACCTAACCATGTTTTTCGTTTGAAAAAGGCTCTTTACGGTCTGAAACAAGCACCGCGAGCATGGTACGAAAGGCTGACAAAGCACCTTTTGGAGAAGGGCTATACTCGAGGGGGAGCTGACAGGACTCTCTTTGTGAAGCATTATCAAAGCAATTTCATTGTAGCACAAATCTATGTCGATGACATTGTATTTGGCGCAACAAGAGATAATGATGCTTCTAAATTCGCGGAGACCATGGAAAGCGAATTTGAGATGTCCATGATGGGCGAATTGACTTATTTCCTTAGATTGCAAATTAAACAAAATGATGAAGGTATTCACTTGAGTCAATCCAAGTATGCAATGGAGTTGGTTAAAAAGTATGACTTAGAAAATTCGAAGGATTTTCCGACTCCAATGGGAACTAGCCACAAGGGACTTGGAAGTGAATCACAAAGTGAGAATGTAGACGAGAAACTGTATCGAAGTATGATTGGAAGTCTACTTTACCTCACGGCTAGTCGCCCGGATATATCCTTTAGTGTTGGGATTTGCACGAGATATCAATCAGCACCAAAGGAGGTTCACCTGAAAGCGGTGAAAAGGATCATCCGGTACATCAAAGGATCAATTAATTTCGGAATTTGGTATCCTATGGGAACTAGTTTGGATATTGTTGGATACTCAGATGCCGATTGGGCAGGATCAGTGGATGATCGGAAAAGCACGAGTGGTGCATGCTTCTATCTTGGTCATTGCCTTGTTGCATGGCACAGTAAAAAGCAGAATTGCATAGCACTCTCGACTGCCGAAGCGGAATACATTTCAGCGGGTAGTTGTTCAACCCAACTCATTTGGATGAAAAGTGTGTTGAGCGACTTCCGGATTTCAGCATCTTCGGTAACAATTCTTTGTGACAACACAAGTGCAATTAACATTTCTAAAAAACCCTGTGTTGCACTCTAGAACAAAACATATTGAACTTAGATATCATTTTCTTAGAGAGCTAGTTGAATCAAATACTCTTCAACTTTCATATATTTCAACTGAGGATCAATTAGCTGACTTTCTAACAAAACCTTTGGATCAAAAACGTTTTATTCACTTGCGAAAAGCAATTGGAATGCTTTTCTTGAAATAAACTTCTTTTTGAAACCTTTGCTTAGGATAGGTTTTGTTTGTTTTTATTTTGTTTTGTTCATTATCTATGTTTGTACATAGGACATTAATTAAGCATAGATCATAATTGACTTTAATTGCATCTTTTCGCACATTTAGAAATTTATTATGCTTTTGCCATCATAATATTTCACTGTTGCAATGATCATTTATGTTAATTAAATTATCTTCTGAGTGATCAAAGTCAATTTCTCTCTCAATGATCTCTTGGTATAGTCATTATCTTATTTGACTGCTTAGTCGAGTATGAAATCGAGATCAATTTTTGGTTGAATACTTTATATCTTAAATAATTGATAGCCAATTGAGGGGGAGTCAAAGATATCTAAAATGCTCAAAAGATGTGGAAAGAGTTACATCCCAATGAGGAGTGTGAAAACTACCACCACATGGAGGAAAGAGCTACCACCTCGGTCGTCCGAGTATTGTGTGCAGCTACCACATGTATACCAAGCATGGTTGTCCAATTTTTAATTAAGTAAAATGCATGTTGAAATACTTGACTCCGTCAAATTTCAAGGTTGGTATAAGGTGGGTTTTTAAAAGAAAGATGCTCAAAGAGCCACTCTCTTCAACAGATTGTCTAGATAAATTATCTACCATATTTGGGATTTCAAACATCTATTGATCTTCGTATTTCATTTTCTTTACTGAATTGATGATTTGATAAAGGCATTACTCATAAGATCAAGTTAGATGTAATTGAAGGTGTTCAACTTTAAAGGATTTAATTTTTGTAAATTCTCGTTTCATTTTTGGATATTATTGATAGATTTGGCATAATCTAATTCTTGTTGTATGAAACGATGATTTTTGTTTAAAGTTGATACACAATTGTGCTTACATACTTTTTCTAGATCTTATGAAATTTTTCTAAATTTTTCTGAAGAAAAAGTTGGAGCCGATCCGGATCGGGCAAGGTGATCCGGATCCCGAACGCAGGCTTCTTCCTGCGGCTGGCCGATCCGGATCGAAATCTCGATCCGATCCGGATCACGGCTAGGGTTTTAATAAGAACAAGAGGGTTTTGATTTCTTTTACCTTAATCTTTTGTTCTCAAGTCTCTAGAGCCTCTCTCTCTAGAACTATTGCACCTTGGAGCTTTTCAAACTCAAGTTCTTCGAATACAAGTAAGTTTTATTGATCAAAATCTCGGTTTTTCACCGTTTTTCTTTTTCCTCCTCAAACGTGATGAATTTCTTTGATCGATTTCGTTTGTGGATGGCTTTTGATCAAATTTCTTTTGAAATTAGAACTCTGGGTAGATTAGTTTTGATTATATGCTAGGTATTCCCAAGTTAAACGGATTTTTGGTCTTCGATTTCAAAGAATTCGGTTTTAGGGCATATAATGAGGATTTTCGAAAATCATGCAATTGATCTATTTTTAAAAGTCCTTTTGCAAAACTAATTTGATTCTTAGTCTCTCTACATGATTATGATTGTTTGGGTACAATTTTTCAAATCTTTGAAAATTAACATTTTATCATGTGTTCTTGAGTTGGTCTTCACAGGATACATTTTTCACTAGCAATCAAGATGGTGATCACTTGGATTATTTTCCTACTTGCTGCCATGGTACATGTCAAAGATACTGCCAAGCCTAAGAAGGCTAAGAAAGCGCTAAGGATGATTCTGACACTGAATCAGAGACGGAGTCGATTGACTGGGATAACATCGAAATCGAGGGATCTGTTCCCATTATCTCCAAAGGGAAAGCCCCTGCTGAAACCTCAAAGGCTCCGGCCACTGCAGCTGAAAAAGGGAAAGCGCCAATGGAACCAAGTCCAATTGGAACAAAAAGAAAAACCGGTGCAAGAAAACGAGGCAGTGCCCAAGGAATCTCCATCGAGCAACCAGTTGCTAGACAGCCTTCTCCACAAGACTTCATCAGCTCCGCTAGAATCAAGGATTTTGAGAAGAGGGAATGCATTGGCGAGAGAGATGTCAATGTCAAACCAATGAAGGAACGATCTGCAGTCTTTGGGACTTTGTTTGACCAAGTTGGTCTTGCTCTAATTTGCAACTTCCCTGAGACTACTGGGTACTGTCCACACTCCGTTCGAATGTTTTATCAGAACGCTGCAAGTGTGACACCCCCGGAATTTGGATTAGTCCTCTATATAAATGATATAATAGGACTAAATCTCTAACCCGGCTATAGCATTTTGGATGGTAGCAAAATCCAAGAGGAACATGAGAGTTAAGCGTGCTAGAGCTAGAGTAGTTCTAGGATGGGTGACCCCTGGGAAGTGGGGTGTCACAGTTGGTATCAGAGCCATTCACCAGCCGGAAATGTGAGATGAGTCTCGGCTGAGCCAGGGTTATATAGCGGGTAGAGCGAGGCTCCCCGGCTAATGACCGTTGTGAGTGGAGTGCAGCTCCTCACAAGGTCGGCTAAGGCTAGCGAGACGAGTCTCACATCGCCTGGTGCTTGTGAGTGTGCTTGAGCCTGACGTGGACGTCAGGGCTTAAAGGGGGGAAGAATGTGACACCCCCAGAATTTGGATTAGTCCTCTATATAAATGATATAATAGGACTAAATCTCTAACCCGGCTATACCATTTTGGATGGTAGCAAAATCCAAGAGGAACATGAGAGTTAAGCGTGCTAGAGCTAGAGTAGTTCTAGGATGGGTGACCCCCTGGGAAGTGGGGCGTCACAGCAAGTCTGATTGATCACGAGGATGGACGTCGAGAATTTCACACTTTGGTTAAAAATATCAAAATCAAAGTCACACCCCAGCTGATTGGAGATGTGCTAGGTATGACAGCCAGAGCTGATGGACTCCATTACCTAAAAACTCAAAGCTTCAACGACAACTCCTGGAGAGTTGTAGTTAATGGAATATGTCTTTCAGATACTCGGTCGACCGGAAATTCTGTTTTCTCTAAAGAGCTTCGACTAGAGTATCGGTATATAAACTTCATTGTCTGCTACAACATTCTTCCCAACATGAATACGAAGGTTCTTCGATGGGACAGAATGTTATTCCTTTATCTTCTTGGAAACCCGGCCGCATTGATGGGAGCAAACTTGAATATTCCTTATCTCATTTGGTCAAGGATGGCGCGGTATGTGGAACACTCTCATCCCACAGAGAGACTACCCTACCCAATGATTATCATGCGCATCCTTAGAAAGTTTAAAGTCGATACAAGCGCGAGCTCATACATGTACAGTTTGGGCACCATTAATGAGACGACAATTGTGAAGTCTCTCTCGACGAAGACAGATGATCCCATAATACCTCTTCACCGCCAACGAGCACAACAACAACAAGCAACAACCTCTACACCAGCAGCACAACCAGCACCTCCATCAACGTCTGATGATGATGCGTCGGTTAGCTCAATCTTTAAGGAGCAACAGCGACTCTCAAACGAGCAAGAACGCATGGCTACTGATTTCGCTGAAATGAGAGAAGATATCAAAGAAGTTAAGAAGGAACAAGCTTCTATGAACAAACGGATCAAGAAAATGTTTCAGAAGCTTGGGTGTATCAGCTCCGACGACTCTGCATAAACTTTTGTTTCTAATCTTTCTTTTGCGGGTTTTTACGTTTTTGTTATTATTCAGCTCTCACGTTTCTTTATTCTGATCTATTTAACTCTCCTCTAAATTTTTGGTAATTTTGGCTTTATTTGTGACAAAAAGGGGGAGAGAGTTTAGAGAGAACTTGAACAATGATTGAACAATGATGATGTGAATGTGTGAACATCAAGGTAAGTATCACTTCAACTTTGACTTTGGTGAAAGGTAAGTATCACAACTTTGGTTTTTATCTTGTGATTTGTTGCATGTTCCTACTAACTATTCGACTAACTATTTGGACATGTATTATTACTAACAAGTTGTTTGATTACTAACAAAGCAAAGTTATGACATTTGGAATTTTATTGCTTAGAAGATATGTCAATGTTTGATTGTGATCTTATTACATATCTGAATTACTCAATGTCATGGTGAGCATAAACTCTATCTCTGTTAGATTTTGAATGCTAAATATTCTTGAGGTATCTAACGATCTCTTTTTGTCAAGAATGATTTCTTTGTGCAGAGAGTACAGATGTCTAAGTTTAGAGTCTGTTTTAGGAGTTTATCTCATGTTTTTAAATTTTTGGATCTCCATTGTAAATTTTTGTTGTATGGTGATAGCAACAAAAATATCTTTTTGAATTTTCTTTAGTGGATCTGTGTTTTGTCACGAAACCGCCAAAGGGGGAGATTGTTACGGAATTTGAGTTGGCGTAGTTTCGTGAAAGGTTCAAGTCTTGAAGATTGAAGGTGAAGAAAGTTGGATCATTTAGCTCAATCTCAAGAAAGAAGAATTCAAAAGGATCAGGTATGTTTAACTAAAGATTATTGGTGATCCGAATACTTCTTGTAGTGTAGAAACACCTGGAAGAGTTTTTAACTGCATAAAAATCAAAAACTGGTGTTCGGACATGTTCAGGATCCGGATCAGAGCCAGCAGTCCGGATCCCGAAGGTTGTTGTTTCATACATTACTTCAATCCGGATCGCAGCATCTCACGATCCGGATCCCGAACGTTGAGTTCTCAGAATTGTATGAACGATCCGGATCAGGCATTCCGATCCGGATCCCGAACGTGTGTTTTTCTGGAAACCGTCTTTCTTGCTACTGCAATCCGGATCGCCCAAATCCGATCCGGATCGCCGTCCGTAAAAATTCCAGAAATGTTAGGTTTTTGATTCTTATCTCCTTCCAAATGTTTCTAACCTATAAATAGACCCTATGACTCTTTTTCTAGGGTTAATCCAAAAAATAAAAAGAGGCCGATAAAAGGAATATAGCCGTCATATTCATATATCATTTTATACGGCCTAACATCCACATATAGAGAAGAAAGGAAATCATTAGAGAATACTCTATGTTTCTTCATCTATATTGATTAGTTTGATTCTAGGTTTTCATACTCATATCTTGAGTTGAATCAAACTAATGAATACTTAGATGGTATTTCCGATCTATCTTTGATCTAAGTATTCGGCGGATCATCACCACCCAAAAACAACGATTTCCCCAAAATCGGCGCGTGGATTCGCGTGTCCTTGTGGACTCAAGGTTCAACCGCTCTCGTGGATTCGGAGCGAGGCACGTTCGTGGATTCGAAGGGTGCTACTGGGTGCAGACCGTGGATTCGGTCGGACGTCGTGGATTCGACGTTGGACGCCGTGGATTCAGCGTTGGGCGCAGATCGTGGATTCGAGAAGCGTCGCGGAGCGAGCGGAGAAGATCCTCTAGGAGCGTATGGAAAAGGTTGAGTCGTAAGTGTGTACGGTAAATCACCTTGTACGTGTTTTAATTCTAGTGGATTTCTGCCGTGTTATCGGTCCCGTGGTTTTTTACTCCGGTGATGGAGTTTTCCACGTAAAAATCTTGCGTGTTATTTTTATTTCCGCATTGGGTTTTTATCGCAACGATTTTTGAGTGTTTATACGTTTACACCTATTCACCCCCCTCTAGGTGTTTTTTCCCCTATTTAGATCTACATTACATATAACCCAACAGAATCCGCGTCTTCTTCCTTTGTTGTTTTCAATGCATAACCTGAAGACTCAGAAGAGGATGCCTTTTCCGAAGAATAGTTAGTAGAAAATGTCATTTCATAAGTTTGTAATGAACCAACTAATTCTTCTACACGCATTTCGTCCGGGTGTTTAATAGTTTCAATGGCTGTGACCTTTGGGCGAAATCGTTCAGGAAGAGTTCTTAATATCTTTCTTACAACTTTAAATTCTGGAATCTTCTCTCCCAAGTTAGCACATGAGTTTACGATGTCTTGCAATCGTGTGTAATAGTCTGTGAAAGATTCATTTTCTGCCATAGAAATAGAGTCAAATTTGCTCGTAAGCATTTGCAGTTTCTGAATCTTCACAAGGTTAGTTCCCTCATGCGTAACTTGAAGAACATCCCATATTTCTTTCGCAGTCTCACATGCAGAGACGCGAGAGAACTCAGTTTGTGACAAAGCATTAAATAGAGCATTAATCCCTTTGCCATTGTAAGAAGATGAATCAACCTCTTCCTTGGTCCATTTCGACCTAGGTTTGATGGTGCGAACATCAGCAATAAATTCAGTTGGATTAGACCATCCTAATTCAATTGATTGCCACACCCGTTCGTCGATGGAAATTAAAAAGGCTTTCATCCGTACTTTTCAGTACGCATAATTTGTTCCATCAAAGAAAGGGGGTCTGTTGATGTTTCCACCTTCAACCATTGTTTACAACCCTATTCCCGCTCTGATACCACTTGTTGGGTTATATGTAATAATGGATCTAAATAGGGGAAAAAACACCTAGAGGGGGGTGAATAGGTGTAAACAATAAACACTCAAAAAATCATTGCGCAATAAAACCCAATGCGGAAATATAAATGAACATGCAAGATTTTTACGTGGAAAAACTTCAAATCGGAGTAAAAAACCACGGCACCGATAACACGGTGAAATCCACTAGAATTAACACACGTACAAGGTGATATAACGTACTCACAGACGACTCAACCTTTTACCATACGCTCCTAGTAGATCTTCTCCGCTCGCTCCGCAACGCGTCTCGAATCCACGATCTGCGTCCAACGCCGAATCCACGGCGTCCAACATCGAGTCCACGACGTCCGACCGAATCCACGGTCTTCACCCAGTAGCACGCTTCGAATCCACGAATGTACCTCGCTCCGAATCCACGAGAGCGGTTGCACCTTGAATCCACAAGGCCACGCGAGTCCACGCGCCGATTTAGGGTAAATCGTTGTTTTTGGGTGGTGATGATCCGCCGAATACTTAGATTAGAAATAGATCGGAAATACCATCTAAGTATTCATTAATTTGATTCTACTCAAAATCTGAGTTTGGAAAACCTAGAATCAAACTAATCAATATTGATGAAGAAACATAGAATTAATCTAGTTATTTCCTTTCTTCTCTATATGTGGATTTTTCTCTTTCGGTCGTATTTTTCTATTATTTTCCGATGTTTTCCGATGCCCTAAGAAATGAAAAATAGGGTCTATATATAGGTTAGAAACCATTGGAAGAAGATAAGGTTCAAAAACTATCCGTTTCTGGAAATTTTCACGACGGCGATCCGGATCGGATTTACTGTGATCCGGATCGTCGTAACGAGTCAGGCAATTCCAGAAAAACAGGGTTCGGGATCCGGATTGAAGTGCCTGATCCGGATCGTTCATGTATTCCAGCAAAATCCCATGTTCGGGATCCGGATCGAAAATGACCTTTGATCCGGATCGGATTTGCCAATGAACAAGCACCCTTCGGGATCCGGATTGGACTGTTTGATCCGGATCCTGAACATGTCCCATATCCAGTTTTTGATTTTTATGCAATAAAAAATTCTTCCAAGTGTTTCTACACTACAAGAAGTATTCGGATCACCAAAAATCTTTAGTTAAACATACCTGATCATTTTGAATTCTTCTTTCTTGAGATTGAGGTATATGATCCAAACTTCTTTCATCTTCAATCTTCAAGACTTAACACTTTCACGAAATGCGCCAAAATAAATTCCTTACCACTATCTGGTACCACTGCAGCGGGATACAGGCCGGTTCCTTACCGGCATGGTCGCATCCCAAAATAAGTAACAGACCGGCTCATGTCCGGTACGGTCGCACACTCCGGAGTGGCACTCGAGGGGAGCGACCCACACGAGTAAAGCATCTCTGTAACAAGTATCATAATATAGCAGGACTGGATCACGACTCTGATCGAAGTGGAAAAACCCATCCACTAAAGAAAACCCCGACCCCCAATCATATGCAATAGTACTCCATAAGTGGGAAACACAGTCCACTAAAGAAATATGATACCCAATCTGATGCACAAGTACATATCCGGTCAACCGCCCAATATCCGCGGTCGCCGCAATACCCATAATCCACAATCCACAACCCGGTACAACAACCAACACCCGGCCAACCGCCCAATATCCGCGGTCGCCGTAATCCCCTATCAACCACAATCATGTCTCACAACCGACATCCGGTCAACCGCCTAATATCCGCGGTTGCCGCAATATCCCACAATCCAGGCCCCGGCTACACTATCCCTAACCCCTGCTCGTACCCGAGTAACATGAATAATCTGACTAACGAATAAGGAGAAAAGAAGCAAACATGGTTTCTCCTAAGTCAAGTTCCAACATGATAGCGTAGCAATAAAAGATGGCCTATCTAGATGTCCATACAAGCATGCAAGTGTTCTCAAGAAAGATAAAAGAAGGATTATCATGTAATAATCTCGCAAAGAGTAAGTCATCGGTCATAACCACTATCCACCTATGCATGTCCATAATATCCTCAAGTAGTACCCACTAACAGGATAATTCACTTTGTCCCAGTTTACTATTCGATTCCACATGCAAGGTTAAGTGCTAACATAGCAAACGGTATATCCAGACAAGCATGCAAGTATCCCTACAATAATATTCCCACAATCATGTTCTTACATTAATATTTCCCCAATAATATTCCCAACATGATATGTCCACAAGATTAGTCTCACATGATAGGCTCACATTTATTTTCATTTAAGTATGACTGCCAATGGGGTGATCAATCAATAAGTCTAATATAGAGACTTCTCTAATAAACCTAGTGAGCAAGTCGAAAAGTGAGGTATACAACAACCACCCACCTCGATCGCGAAGCACCGCTCCAAACTCGCCCTCACACAAAGAAAACGCCGGCTCACTGCGAACATTGCAAAAACAACCAAAACGGTGCACAAATTAATCCCATAAATGTCACAATGCCGCTGTCCATGCAAACAGTCCAGAAGATGGGCAATTTTCACCTGCGAGATGACCTCGGAAAATTCCAGAAAAATAACCGCAGCGATCCTTGCAACGAGTAGATGCAAAACGAGTACTTGCACGTCCCGTTCCGACGCCTGTAGGCGAAGAAACAAATAAAACACCGCGGCGAGCCAAAACTTCCCACTATCGATAATCTATAGCATTCAGTCCAGAAAAAGTGGAATTATCACCTTCGAAGCAACCTCAGAAAAATCCGATAAAAATACGGTCGCGTTCCTCTCGAAGCGTAGATGCCGATCGAGTCCTCACACGGCCTGATCCGATGCCCGTAGGCCGAGAAATCCCAACAATACTTCACCACTGTCCCAAACATCGCAGCAGTACAAGGGGTCAAAAGGTACCTCCGGAACACCATCAAAAACTCGAAACGGAGCAAAGTGATCAACACGGAAATCAAAGGCGTACCTCTCATGAACGCACTGCAACAAAAATCGGCTCAAAATTTTATCGGGGTGATCCAGGGGACTTCGCGGACTGAAATGCGACGGTAGAAGCCACAATTGAAGGAGCGTCGAAGTGCGCCGCGTCGCAGAAAACGCCGAAGTCACGACTTCTAAAAAATCTCCGGGATCCCAAAAGTCGAAGAAGACTCAAAGGTGGAACTACTATCGAAAGCTGGACTCAGAAACGCAGAAGAAAAGCCCAAAAGTAAAGCCCAAATGGGCTATTTATAGCCCAAGACCAGACTAGAGGAGGATCCGGATTCAGGCGCAGGATTCGGGCGCCCGAATCCGGCCCGGCCCAACACTGTGCGCACTCAAATCTCCCTCAGCGCGCCACGTCACCCGCTCCGCGCCCCGCGCGCCCTGTGCACGCGCGCCCGCCAATCGCGGCGCGCCGCGTGGCGACGTGGTCCACGGCGGGGTGCACGCGCCGCGGTCCGTGCCGGGCCTGCCGGGTCGCTGCGCCCGCCAATGGGCAGGCGACACATGGCCTGGCGCGGTCCACCGTGCGTCGCGCCCGGCGCGAATCACGCCTCATGTCACGCCCGTTGACCGCCCAAACCCCGCGCGCCACTTGTCCAAGCCGAAAACCCGCTGGTCCCGGTGCACGCCAATTCCCGTGGACCAGCCTGCCCGCGCCCGGCGCCTGCGCCTGCCCGCGCCCGCGCCACCGTGCTCCGCCGCCTGCCCGCCGCCGCCGGCGCTGCCCCGGCCACCAGAACAGTAACCTCATGCCTCGAAATCCGTGTTTTGGCATTCGGGCTCCGAAAAATACAAATAAATATCCATTTCCATCGTTTTCGCGCGCTGTCCAAATCCGATGTCCATTTTGCCAAATTCCGCTTCTAAAATTTGTCGAAGGCATCCGGAAAAGTATTCTTAATCCAAATTTCGCGCTGGGTCCAATCTTGAGGTCCGAATTGAGCACAAGCACCTCCATCACACCGAATAAGCCTCCAGAAGTCGCTGATCACCCAGCAAAAGCTCTGCGGAGATCCGGGTCATCACACTACACGGCTCCCAAAACGAAACACCCAACTCGCCACGCTAAACACACAGGCTGGAGATACTCCACAGCCGGGATCGACCCACAACTCAGGGCTAACAAAACTGGTCGGACGACACTCAACGACCCAGGACCACCGTCAACCCAAACGGTTCCCAACAACACTGACCGGAAGATACTCGACGGCCCGGGACCACTGACTACGCAAACGGCTCCCAACAACACTAGCACAGGTCTAATCTCAGCTACCAGACTCCACTCAGCTCCCAGGCACGAGTGCAACAATATCCCACAACAACCTGACCACTCGGCCCACTACCCGGGCGAGGAAAATCTATGTCCAGAAAAAGATGCAAAGTGTGGGATGTCTAAAGCATAAAAGAACCTAGCCCAAGTGAAGGTTCTCTACTAGTCTAGTTAAACATGCAACATATGACGGGGTGCTAGGTCAAGTTCCAATAATAGCATTTAACTAAACTGAAGCATAAGTAGGGAACATTAACAGATATAATCACAAAAATCAATCAATGATAAGCCTCATCTCCCTCAACATGCTCTCAACTAGCATAGGTGAATATTACCATTTAATATATAAAAGAACTCGAAGGTACCCAACATGTACAATAAATCATGTAAGCCTCAATCCACATGAACTATATCATTTCTTATGCTTATATCTCAATCCTATAGGTTGTACATTAAATTATGCATGCTATCAATCACATAGTGTAATGCTTCCCTTAGGTAAGCTTCCATTAATCATAATCATGGATATCTAAATCTTGCAAGTTTCATTAGGCATAACATAAATATCATATCTTGCAATTCCTCAAACAAATACCATTTACCAAGCTTCCATCTCAACCATATATTGGTACACTAAACATGCATGCATTCTAACAAATAGAATTAGAGAACCGTCCACCGGTTCTGGAGACGAAGCAACCCACCTGAATCGCTTTCCGCAGGCAAAGTCGAAGTCGGTGAAGTGCGCGGCTACACGCAATCAAAATCCGCCGAAACCGCATCCTCGGTCGCACAAGCCTCTGCTCAAACCAACATCCCAGCCAACAACACAATCAATACCCCAAACAACACTTGCTGTTTTGCAAACCAGCACAAAAAAGGGGGTTTTCACCTGCGTGTAGTCCTCCGAAAAATCTAGAAAAATCACAGTTACAATCCTCGCGACGAGTAGATGCAAATCGAGTATTTATACTCTTCATTCCGACACCTGTAGGCCAAGATACGCCCAAAACATCACGTTAAGCCAAATTCCCTCACAAACACAAGTCTGCGGAAATTAGTCCCAAAGAAGCTTAAACATCACCTTCGAAATGACCTTCAAAAATTCTGATAAAAATATGGTTGCATTCCTCTCGAAGCGTAGATGTCGATCGAGTCCTCACAGACTGAAATCCGACAACCGGGCACCAAGATAAAAATACAACAAGCTCCGCTGTCCAAAACATAGTCGCAGAAAAATGGGGTCGAAAGATGCCTCAAAAACCCCACCAAAAACTCGAAACATAGCAAAGTAATCAACACGGAAATCTAAGGCATACCTCTCGTGAACGAGTTGCCACAAAAATCGGCTCAAAACTCTAACAGGGTAGTCCAGGGGACCTCGCGGACTGAAATGTGACGGTAGAAGCCAAAATCAAAGGAGCATCGAAGTGCGCCGCGTCGCAGAAAACGCCGATGCCACGGCCTCCAAAAATACCCAAGATCCATCGGAGAGTAGAATACAAGTTGTAGGAGAGCTATGCCAAAAATGGGGGCTCCAAAAATCCAAAAATCCTGCTCAAAGGCATCCTCTGCCTATTTATAGGCTGAAATCCAACGGGAAAAACATGGTTTGGGGTACACTTTCCGGGCGCCCGGAACCTCCGGGCGCAAACAGCACCCCAAAAACCCCCCCAAACTGCCAACGCCCGGATCCACCCCGTTGCGCCACGTGGCCCCGCACAGCAAACAGCGAAAATAGCGAACCACGCTGCGCCGCGTGGCCCGCACCCACCGCGCGGGTGGTTGGCGCCTCCAACCCCGCGCCGACACGTGGCCGCACCCGCGCGCGCCTGCCTGCCCGCGCAGTACGGCCACCTGCCCCCGCCACGCCGCGCACGACCCGCACAGTGGCCGGCCCAATCCGCAGCCGCCACGCGTCCCAGGCCGTCGCTCGCTGCGCCCAGCGCACGCGCCTGCCATGGACCGTGCCATCCTGCAGCGCTGCGTGGACCGCGCCGCGTGAGCCGTCCACTCCTATGCCTCCACGCGTCCCCGCGCCGGTCCATGCACTAGGCCGCGCGACTTCGTGGACCGCGCGCGCTGCGCCGGCCAATCCAGCTCCACCACGTGGCACCCCGGCGGTCCACGGCTCCTCCCGTGCACCCGAAAACTGTTAAGAAATTTGTTTTGGCGTATTTCGTGAAGTGGTTAAGTCTTGAAGATTGAAGATGAAGATGTTTGGACCATATACCTCAATCTCAAGAAAGAAGAATTCAAAAGGATCAGGTACGTTTAATTAAATAATCTTGGTGATCTGAATACTTCTTATTTTGTAGAAACACTTGGATGGGTTTTTAATCGCATAAAAATTAAGAAACTGGACTGTTATATGTTCAGGATCCGGATCAGAGTATTCAAGTCCGGACCCCGAACATAGGTAGGTTCATGCGCAAATCCAGTCCGGAACACCCCTGGTTCAGTCCGGACCCCGAACGTGGATTTTGCTCAAATCGCATGAACAGTCCGGACCGTAGGTATTTCAGTCCGGACCCCGAACACTGTTTTTTCAGGAATTCTCTGAAAAACAACGACAGTCCAGATCAAGCTAAATCCAGTCCGGACCGTCGTGCGGGTAAAAATCTGTTACAGTCAGTTTTTGATTCTTATCCACTTCCAATGGTTTCTAACCTATAAGTAAACCCTAATTTCATTTTTAGGGTAATCCAAAAAGGGAATCCAATATAAGTTTTATATTCCGTAAATGAACGTGAAATCAATGGAGAAAAACTTATAATCCACATATAGAGAAGAAAGGAAATAACTAGATTTAATTTTATGTTTCTTCATCTATATTAATTAATTTGATTCTAGATTTTCACACTCAGATTTTGAGTAGAATCAAATTAATGAATACTTAGATGGTATTTCCGATCTATCTTTGATCTAAGTATTCGGCGGATTTTCACCACCAACAAAACAACAATTTTCCCCAAAATCGGCGCGTGGATTCGCGTGGCCTTGTGGATTCAAGGTGCTACCGCTCTCGTGGATTCGGAGCGAGGTACGTTCGTGTGATCGAGACGTACTACCTGGTGGAGACCGTGGATTCGGTCAGACGTTGTGGACTCGACGTTGGACGCCGTGGATTCGGCGTTGGACGTAAATCGTGGATTCGAGGCGCGTTGCGGAGCGAGCGGAGAAGATCAACTCGGAGCGTATGGAAAAAGGTTGAGTCGTGTGTGAGTACGGTATATCACCTTTGTACGTGTTTAATCTTAGTTGATTTCACCGTGTGATCGGTCCCGTGGTTTTTTACTCCTGGTTTTGGAGTTTTCCACGTAAAATCTCTGCGTGTTATTTACTTTTCCGCATTGGGTTTTATTACGCAAAGATTTTTGAGTGTTTATTGTTTACACCTATTCACCCCCCTCTAGGTATTTTTTTCCCTATTTAGATCCATATTATCATAACCCAACAAGTGGTATCGGAGCGGGAATAGGGTTATAAATAATGGTTGATGGTGGAAACATCAACAGACCACCGTTCTTCGATGGAACAAACTATGCCTACTGGAAAGTACGGATGAGAGCATTTTTAATTTCCATCGATGAACGGGTATGGCAATCAATCGAGTTAGGATGGTCAAATCCAACTGAAATTATTGCTGATGTTCGCACCATCAAACCTAGATCGAAATGGACCAAGGAAGAGATCGATTCATCTTCTTACAATGGCAAAGGAATTAACGCTTTATTTAATGTTTGTCGCAAACTGAATTCTCTCGCGTCTCGGCATGTGAGACTGCGAAAGAAATCTGGGATGTTCTACAAGTTACACATGAGGGAACAAACCTTGTGAAGATTCAAAAACTGCAAATGCTTACGAGCAAATTTGACTCTATTTTCATGGCAGAAAATGAATCGTCCACGGATTACTATACACGATTGCAAGATATCGTAAATACATGTGCTAACTTGGGAGAGAAAATTTCAGAATATAAAATTGTAAGAAAGATTTTAAGGACTCTTCCTGAAAGATTTCGTTCTAAGGTTACGGCCATTGAAACAGTTAAACACTCGGACGAAATCCGTGTAGAAGAATTAGTTGGTGCACTTCAAACATATGAAATGACATTTCCTACTAACTATTCTTCTGGAAAGGCATCTTCTTCTAAGTCTTCAGGTTTTGCGTTGAAAACAACAAAAGAAGAAGACGCGGATTCATCCTCCTCAGACGATGATGAGAACCTATCAATGGAGGATTTCGAGAAGCAACTTGCTCTCTTGACGAGGAAATTTTGCCGAAACTTACGAAGGGGTAATTCAAGTAAAACTTCATCCTTCGTAAAGTCGAAGAAAGGCAAAGGTTCTTCAAGCTTCAAGTCAAGAAAGCAAGAGAGTTCTTCAAAAGACAAAAAGAACTCGGAGGGACAAATCCAATGCTTCAAGTGCCGAGGCTACGGTCACATCTCAACGGAGTGTCCCAATAAGAATCCGTCGAAGAAGAAGGCGATGCAAGCCGTCACTTGGGATGACACCTCAACGTCCAATGGTTCATCTTCCAGTGATGAAGAAAACAACGCAACGGCATTCCACGCATCCACAACTTCACCTTTCGTGTGCTTTATGGCAAGTACATTGTCACGCCCCCGGGGGTTTTTGAGTCTATCAAAGCAGAAAATTGCGTGTATTATTTTTTTCTCTTAACAAAGTAACTTAAACCTCATCCCCGGTGCGTGCCAGACCGCCACATACACAAATTCTCTCTGCCCACGGACAGAGTCTCCTTTGTATATGCACGGCGTCTCATTTACAACATGCGTTTCATTTACAACATCATACATCAACCATCAACCATACAATAGACATACATCGTCAAACAGAGTACAGTAATTTAACTAATGTTTTAAAAGACCGGTGTCCACTCGACACCTTGTTATTTTTTTCAAGCGAGTTATTAAAGCGGCATCAACGTTTGGAAAGGATAAAACCAGCGGTTGCAAAACCCGTGCCCACACGGCACTTCGTTTTGAGAAAACATTTTCGAAATCATTTGGTTTATCATGAAAACGTGCCGCGTATGAAAACATCACTAAAAGTATCAAAAGCATAAAAGTACACCTCATCCACAGCGCTAACTAATACATGTCCACGACTAATATGATCCACAAGCAAATTAACTATTTAAAGTATAAGGAAAACGAGATAAAAACCAAGTATCCTGACTACGGTCCTCGCGACGCTGTCTCACCGCCATCCCGGCTAACGCACCTAGTAATACCTATCACGGAGTGGGTAAAGTCAGTGACAAACAAAGTAGATGTCTAAATATCAATAAGGAATAAGGAGCAAACCGATTACACCGGAACCTTTCGCTAAAACCCTGTACATAATTAAGCTGGGCACCAACCCCAGATTTATCAATTAAGTTGGGCACCAACCCCAGAGTACCTGTCGGAGAGACTAAAGTCTCCCCTCGTGCGCAAACACCTTTTTAATGCTTTTAACCTCTTCACGGTGCTGGTGTGCTATTTTTAGCTGGCGCGAAGAGGTCCCCACGGCTCCCACCCCTTTGTGAGGTACACGGGTCAAAAAGACCACTTCTCCGGAAAGGTACACCCATGCGGAGGCCAATCCGCCTGTGTACGTGCAGCATCCGAAAACGGATTTGCCGAGATCGGCGTGTAGTGAGCACCACGACTGCAGCCGCTTCAGTTGTTAGATAAAATACAATTATGCGAAAGGTTAAACTGTCCATCTACTTTGTTAGACAAATTAAGAGCATTTTAATGATGATAGATGCACTTACTGCACTTGTTGCACTTATAGCAACCGTACCCACATTGTTGAAGAGAAATCGGAACACCTGAATCCTTCGCGCACCCCCGCTGCGCACCTGGACCTAAAGAAAGTCCGCAAGGATAACTATAGTCAAAAACGTGTACTAACATCCCAAAACAAAAGACCCAATTTACTCTTTTTGACGAAAAAGTCCAACACCGTCCGGGTTGACGAAAACCGAAATCCCGCGCCGCCGTCGCCGTCCGCCGGAGCCCCGCGCGGTTCGAAACCGCGCGGCGTGTCTCCCCGGGCGGCGCCCACGCGGCGCGGCGCCTCGCGCGGGTGCTGCCCGTGCGGCGGTCGCCCGGCGCCCGCGCGGGTGCGGCCCCGCGCGGCGCCCCGCGCGGCGCCCGCGCGGGTGTGGGCCCGCGCGGTGCTCGCGCGCGGGGTTGCCCGCGCGATGCCCGCGCGGTTGCGGGTCCGCGCGGGTGCCGCCCGCGCGGCAGCCGCGCGGTCCCTGCGCGGTACCTGCGTGGTCACGGGTCCGCGCAGGTGCCGCCCGCGCGGTGTCCGCGCGGTTGCGGGTCCGCGCGGGAGCCGCCCGCGCGGTGCCCGCGCGGTTGCGGGCCCGCGCGGGTGTCGCACGCGCGGCGCCAGCGCGAGTACGACCCGCGCGGAGCCCGCGCGGTGCCCGCGCGGTCCCATCGCCGCTTGCGGCGTCGATCGGCCGTCCGCGACTCTCCTCCGCGCGATGCCCTAGCGGCACCGCGCGCCTCCGCCGTCCGTTCCGTGCCCTAACATGACGACGATGACGGCGACGGTGACGGATATGACGGAGAAACCCAAGAACTCAATCAAAAAGGACGACGGAAAAATCCCAAATAATTTATAACAATTATTTTACTTACCGAAGATCGACGGGAAGGTTGTCCGGTCGCGTTCTTGCCTTTGGTTCGATGTCCGGAAAGATCGGGCTCCTTCTCTTTCTTCCGGTTAGGGTTCCGTCTTTTCCTTTTTCTCTTTCTTTCTCTCCTCACCGGTTAGGGTTTTATTTTTCTTTTCTTTTCTTTCCGATAATCGGGATCCCTTATATAATTCGTATTATTTAATTACATATCTTTAATTAATTTCCTCTTTAATTCGTACGTAAGAAAATTCTATTTTCCGTCATCGGATAATTAATTAATTAATTAATTATCCCCTACGAGATAACCCATCTTATCTCCAACGGGTGCAAGATATTTTGCACGGATTCCGATGCATGACTAATCACCGTATCACTAAGAATTCCGTTCCGGGAGATCCCGACATTGGATTTCAGATCCGATCGCACCGTCGGCCATCATTTTCCGCACTCTATCGCAGAACAATATCAGCACCACACACTGGCCAACTTTTAAGATTTGAATAATTTTATTTCACTTAAAGGCTTAAATAATTACATGTGAGTCCAAAAATACCCATAAGGGCCGGATCAGTACACCACTCACACTTTATAAAAAGTTTCGTCCCGAAACTTAAGTACAAACCCCACTAATCAATTCGGGAAAACATTCTCTCATCTTCGATTCCAGTTCCCATGTCGCCTCGCGCTCTTCGTGGTTGCTCCACTAGACCTTTACATAGGGGATTGTTCGATTGCACAACTTCTTGTCCTCTCTCGCCAAAATCCGCACCGGCGTCTCCTCGACGCTTAAATCCTCTCGCAACTCGATGGTGGAGGCATCCAAGGCATGAGAGGGATCAGCTAGGTATTTCCGGAACATTGAGACATGGAACACATTATGGACTCGTTCGAGGTTCGGCGGCAGGGCTAATCGGTACGCCACCGGTCCTACGCGTTCTAGGATCTCGAACGGTCCTACGTACCTCGGGCTTAACTTTCCCTTTATGCCGAAGCGTCGGTTCCCCTTGGAGGGCGAAACTCGGAGTAACGCATGCTCACCCACCATGAACTCTAAGTCTCGGCGTCTGTTGTCCGCGTAGCTTTTCTGTCTGCTCTGGGCAGTCAGTAGCCTTTGTCTAATCAATCGCACCTTTGCTTCGGTCTCCTCCACCAAATCTGGGCCCAGAAACTTACGCTCACCCAAGTCGTCCCAGCATATTGGAGACCGACAGCGGCGCCCGTACAGGGCCTCGTATGGTGCCATCTGAATGCTAGCCTGGTAACTGTTATTGTAGGCGAATTCCACTAGGGGCAAACACCGTGCCCACCCTTCGCCCAAGTCCAAAACGCATGCTCGAAGCATGTCCTCCATAATTTGTATCACCCGCTCTGATTGTCCATCGGTCTGCGGGTGAAAAGCCGTGCTGAAGTGCAACTTGGTTCCCATTGCTCGCTGCAGGCTCTGCCAAAAGTTCGACACAAATCGCGTGTCCCTGTCCGACGTGATGGATGTCGGCACCCCATGCAACCTTACTATCTCGTTGATGTAGGTTTGTGCCAGTCGTTCCCGCGTCCACGTCGTGTGTATGGGCAGAAAGTGGGCCGATTTCGTCAGACGGTCCACAATCACCCATATTGCATCGTGTCCCTGTGACGATCTCGGGAACCCGGTCACAAAATCCATGGTAATCATTTCCCACTTCTACTCGGGCACCGGTAAGGGTTGCAATTTTCCTGCCGGACGCTGGTGCTCGGCCTTCACCCGTTGGCACACCAGGCAGTGTGCCACAAACCGAGTCACGTCTCCCTTCATTTTGGGCCACCAGAAGGTCTGTTTGACGTCCTTGTACATCTTCGTTCCCCCGGGGTGCGCTGCATATGGAGCAGTATGCGCCTCCCGCAGGATTTCCTCTTTGAGTTCCGGTAGATCCGGCACGCAGATTCGTCCCCGAAATCGTATCGTGCCGTCGGAGTTTACTGTGAAATCACCTTCTTGGTAGGCAGTTATTCTACTTCTCACCAGCTGGAGTTGGTCATCAGTCGACTGCCCCTAGAGAATTCTGTGAAGCAAGGTAGGTCTGACCACCAGTGTCAGAAGTTGTGCGACTGTACCCGCCGGTACTACTTCTAGTCTTAATCGCGAAAATTCCGCAATCAGACTATCTTGCTGGGTGATGGCACTTACCCCTGCCTCCTCGGCCTGCCCCTTGCGGCGAAGGGCGTCGGCCACCACGTTTGCCTTTCCCGGGTGGTAGTGGATCGTTAAATCGTAATCCTTCAGTAGCTCGAGCCACCGTCTTTGTCGCAAATTTAACTCCTTTTGGGTGAAAAGGTACTTAAGACTTTTATGATCTGAGTACATATTGGAGTGTGCCCCACACAGGTAGTGTCTCCAAAGCTTGAGGACGAACACAACCGCTGTGAGTTCCAAATCGTGCACGGGGTAATTCCGCTCGTATTCCTTGAGCTGCCTTGACGCATAGGCTATAACATTTCCCCGTTGCATGAGTACTCCACCCAGTCCGTTTCGCGACGCATCGCAATACACTTCATAATCCTCCCCTGGTTCTGGCAGGGCGAGAATCGGGGCTCGCGTCAATCTATCCTTGAGCTCCTCGAAGCTCCTCTGACATTTGTCCGTCCAGATGAACTTTTCCCTCTTTCTAGTCAAACTGTTTAAGGGGGTGGCTATCTTGGAGAAACCCTCCACGAAGTGCCGGTAGTACCCGGCTAATCCCAGGAAGCTTCGAATCTCCGTCACCGAATCTATCTTCTTCGGATCGACTGCGACTCCAGCCGCCGAGATTACGTGCCCCAAGAAGCCAACCTCACGGAGCCAAAACTCACACTTTTTGAGTTTGGCGTAGAGTTTCTGTTCCCGTAGGGTCTGGAGGACTGTGCGCAGATGTTCTTCATGTTCCTCGTCTGTACGGGAGTAGATGAGGATATCGTCGATGAAGACCACCACGAATAAGTCCAGGAAGGGTTTGAATACCCTGTTCATCATGTCTATGAACACCGCCAGGGCATTTGTGAGCCCGAACGGCATTACTGTAAATTCGTAATGGCCGTAGCGAGTCCGAAAAGCCGTTTTGGGGATGTCCTCCCCCTTAACCTGGACCTGATGATAGCCCGACTGCAGGTCAATCTTTGAAAACACCGTCGCCCCCTGTAGTTGGTCGAAGAGGTCGTCGATCCTTGGCAGGGGGTACTTGTTCTTAACGGTGACCTTATTTATCTCCCGGTAGTCGATGCACAACCGGAGACTTCCGTCCTTCTTCCTCACAAACAGGACGGGTGCGCCCCAGGGTGACGCGCTAGGTCTGATGAAACCCTTATCCAAAAGGTCCTCCAACTGTGCCTTGAGTTCCTTCAACTCCGCGAAGGCCATCCTGTACGGTGCCTTGGTGATGGGTTTGGTGCCGGGAAGTTGTTCAATAGGGAAGTCGACCTCTCGTTCCGGCGGCATTCCGGGGAGCTCCACCGGAAACACGTCCGGAAATTCCCTTACCACGGGACCGCTGAACCTTATCTGGGGAGCGGCCCTGAACTACCTATCAGCCCATTGGGTTCTCGGCTGCAAGGCATAGGGTGGAGCCTATTTATTCCTTGCATGGCCCTTAACGGGCCCCGAGTACACAAGGTTCTCCTATGCTTCGAAGCCCGCCCGCGTACATCGGCCGGGAAGGCTTCGCCTAATACTTAAGGATTTTAGAGGGAGGGAGAGAGAGAGTCTAACAGGGGTAGCAGGCTAAGGTGTAACCGGTGCTCCTAATCTAAGAGGGAAAAGAGAAACAAAAAATTGCCTGCCGTTACTAGGTCTGGGACGTCGCGTCCTCCACTGTAGTATCCCGGGGAGTCCGTCCACAGCCCTTGGGCCAGCGTCGTACGGCGTGCTGGGGAAGGGACTTGACGTCTGAGGAGTCTGCGGATTGCTGGTCGCCGGGCAAATCCTTTGGCTGAACGGGGGCCGCAGCACTCTCTGGTCCTTTCTGCTGTGGTGGCGCGGCGGCGGCGGCGGGGGTGGGCCTCTGAGGGCAGAAGGCACGGGAGTGGTCCGGTAAGCCGCACTGATTGCAGTCATGGTACCTCCACGTACATTCCGCCACCGGGTGAGCACCCTCGCAGATTACGCACGGTCCCTGAGGTGGTTTCGTGCCCCTCGCTGGTGTCGGTTCGTCCTTCCGTGCTTTCTCCGGACGTCCTCCTCCTCGGCCCTCCTGGAAGGGGTCATCCGCCGGACTGGGATAGGGTGTCACACCCCGAGTCTGCCAATTTGTACGGTTCGGGCACGCCAACAGACCCGCCAATCGGGTAAGACCTTTTCCTACCCGAAAAGAACGGTAACATCCATAATAACACAACAAGTGTATGCGGAAGCTCAATATCAGAGTACTAAAATCACTACAAATTTAAAACTTTCATTCAACAACAATTAGTTAATGCGGAAATGGAAGCATACCAGAGTGAACCATAACTTAAATTTATTACACTTTACATTTCTGAACTTGCAAATAAAATTATTACAATTCTTTTACATCATTTCCTCACCATACAAGGTTCACTCGAGAAATATAAAAATGGGATACCTCTGCTAGACCCTCTAGGTCTCTACGCTGCTGGGCCCTTGCCCCTGTCGCATACCTCGCCGTCTGCCTCTGAACCGTCTCGTCCGCTGCATCCATACCCGCACCTGTGGGGGGGGGTCACCCAAGGGGTGTGAGAACTCCTGACAGAGTTCCAAGTGGGTTCAACCACCGAGAAAAAGTGTCCTACACCACTTGGTCCAATGGAAGCAATAATAATAGTGCTAGGAAACTAAATCCTCAATATCAAAATGCAGCTATGCAATATAACATATCACTACACTATCTGTGTATAACCATCTACCCAGCACTACTCTGTCTAGCCACACTAGGCTGCTAAGCACCAACTCGGCCACTATGCCGCTGAATACAGGGTCCAACTAACCCGGCCACCTTGGCCACTCTATTTTTCTTTATTCTTTAGATTCTGGTGCTTTAGTTCAAGTTAACCCTCGGAAATTCTTATCCAACGGGCCCGAGCCCGGTAGTCTTGCTACCATAAGATAAGATTTCTAAGGTTGCCGATAACACCCGCAAGTGTTACCCCGCCCAACGGAGAACTTGTCATATGGGTCACTGCCCGGGAGAGGAACACTGCCCATGGCTCCGACAAGATCTACGTTTCACCCCCGAAGGTACGCCCATTTTATCTTTTTATATTTTCTTTCTTTTCTTTTTACTTTAGTTTTTAGCCTCTTTGCCTTTGAACACTTGCTTTCCTTTCTTATTCAGGCTTATAGCTTCCTTTTTGCCACTGGCAAATCACTTTCTCTTTTCTTTGAGCATTTAGCTCCTTGCTTTCACTTTTAGCCATTCGAAAGTACCTCGTCCGACGGGTCACTGCCCAGGGAGTCCTGCTCCACTTGACGAGTCTCAAATTCGAAGGCGCCAATTACATTTTCTTTATGCTTTTAGCCACTTTTAGCTTGCTTTTAATTTTTGCCTTTTTACAATAATTTACCTCTTATCCTAGGTCTCGCCATAAGGATAACTAAGAGTCTCCTGGACTCATATCATTTCACTTTCATTTACTTAACTCAAATTGAAGTTAAAGTTATTGTCCAATTGCCCAGACACCCTATGACTTTCTAGGGTTGTATTTGTTCACTTCTTTAACCTTGGGATCTTATCCCACTTTCCTGATTCCTCACTGAATCCTAGAGTTAACTAAACTCTGTTTTCCTGCTTCACCATTAACTTAGAGTTACACTGACTCTAATTCCATGTTCCACTGTTATCTTAGAATTACATTTACTCTACTTTTCTGTTTTCCCTTTCATATCTCCACACTTGATCCACCTTTTCCATCCTCCTGATTCCTTACTGAAACCTAGAGTCAACTTGACTCTATTTCCTGTCTGTGAGTTTAAACTCTTCTAGCTCAACTTAGGTTCCCTTTACCTAAGTCCCATGTCATACTTGTCCTAGAGTTCCATGACTCTATGCTGACCTCTAGTTCACCTTAGGTTTCCTTACCTAAGTTCCATGTCATACTCATCCTAGAGTTCGTTGACTATATGTTGAACACTAGTTCTCCTTAGGTTCTCTTTACCTAAGTTCCACGTCATATACACCCTAGAGTTTTCTGACTCTATGTTGATCACTCTATCCAGTGTCCTTAGGTTATCACCTAAGACCATGCCACTCATCCTTCCTAGGATAACTCCTAAGTTGATGTCACTCGTCAAACCCCTAAACTAGGTTTTCTCCTAGTCTTACTACCAACAAGTTCTGTTCCCTTTTATCACATGATTCCTAGGGTTGTACCCTAACATGATCACAGTCATCAAGTAATTACTCATTTCTACGCATGCAATTATTTTTATATCCATCATAAAAATAATATTTATCCTCTAAGTCCTTTTTGCACATGAAAATGAATTATCTCCTTTTGGCAACCGACAGTTGCATTTATCATCTGTGTCCATCTACACATACAAATTTATCCCCTATTGTGGATAAATCATAAATATCACTTTTCCTCTAAATTTCTCTACACATGCACATATATCATCTGTTATTGGCAACCAACAGTTGCAATTTTCATCTGTGTTCCTCTAAACATGCAATCTTATTCATAATTACCTAACGCCTCTAACAGGCTACTATCATGCTTCGAAATCGAAAAGCAAAGGAGCAAGGGGAGAGGTCATCCAATTTCGGCAGAATTCCCCACCTTGTGGTGTCCCCAATTGCTTGTAGACACTTGCAATTGGTCACTGCGCGATTCCACTTATCTCCTCGAGCTTGCACGCAAAACGGTGCACTTGCCTCGAGTCCGCACGCAAAACGGTGCACGTCCACCAAACCTGCACGCAAAACGATGCGTGTCAGTAAAACCCACACGCAAAATGGTGCGCACCACTTCAGTCGGCACGCAAAACAATGCGCGTCAACTCAACCTGCACGCAAAACGGTGCACGTACCTCGGGTTTGCACGCAAAACGAAACATACTTCTCTTAAGGTCGCATGCAAAACGGTGCACGTCTTTTCTAACCCTGCACGAAAAATGATGCATAATATTAGGGTCGGCACGCAAAACGGTGCGCGACAATACGACCTGCACGCGAAACGGTGCACGTACCTCAAATCTGCACGCAAAACGGTGCACGCTCTACTGTAGGATTGCACGCAAAACGGTGCACATTTTTCTATCTCTGCATGAAAAATAATATATAATATTAGAGACTGCACGCAAAACGGTGCACAACAAAACGATCTGCATGCAAAACGGTGCACGCTTAACAGTAAGGTTGCACGCAAAACGGTGCACATTTTGCAGTAGGTTTGCACGCAAAATGGTGCACACCTTTTTAATCCTGCACGCAAAACGATATAAAATATTATAGTTTGCACGTAAAACGGTGCACAACAACTCAATCTACGTGTAAAATGGAGCACGTACCTCGGGTTGGCACGCAAAACGAGGCGCGCCCAAACTGTCCGTAATAGTCCACGCAGTAAAACGGCACAGTAAACTCGGTCCCTAGCACGCACAACGGCATGGGGTCAAATTCAATGTCCAAAATGACGCCTCAAAATTGTGTCAAAAATATCACAAAATTAACACGTGGGACCTACCTCGACAACGCCGCGTCGCCCATCTGATTTTTGGAACACTTTGCGCGCTACACGAAATCGCCGCCGCGCCGCTCCAACCCACAAAATTTCCTCCATCTTTCTCTCTCTCTCTCTCTCTCTCTCTCTCTACTTGCTCGGTTGGAGAAGAACAGGGAGAAGGAGAAATGGTACTCGGTTGGAGGAGGAAGAAAAGAAAAAGAAGAAGGAGGAGAAGAAAAGGACGGAGAAGAAGAGTTCTGGACCCGGTCCGTGGCACCCACCAAGAGGGGACCGCCATGTGGCGGTCCACCCCACAGGAGGGCGCGCACCAGGTGCGCGCGCCCACTGCGCCACGCGGGAAGGCGCACTTCCCTAGCGCCCTGCAGCGTGCCTTGCGCAGTAAGTCACCCCTCGAGCCGCGTGCCGTCGTTGCTTCGGAATTCCGTTTTCGTCCCGTTTTCTATTCATTTTTCGTCCGTTTCCGTCCAAATTTGACAGGCGGCTTCGTTTAAGCTTAATTAATCACAGAAAATTTTAAATTTTCAGTTTGGGCCATTTCTGGGCCACCAAAAGCCTCGCTGTATCCAGAATCACTGGCGGACCCCGTTCTCGCAATCCGGGGGTATCCGATCAATACGAAACTTTTACTGTAACCTTAAAATAGTATTACGGAGCTCCCCGAATTTTCTCAGAATTTTTCGACACTATTGGCGGACCCCGTTCTCACTATCGGGTATCCGATCAACGTGAAACTTTTTCTGTGATCTTAAAACATATTTACGGGGCTCTCGTAATTTTCTCGCAATTTTCCGACACTGTGAATTTTCCACTAAAAATCTGGGCCCCCCTTTCTCCAATAAATTTTTAGATCTCTCCATTTTAACCCGAATTGGGCCCAACTCGCGTCCAAATGTTCCTTACTTCCCCAACTTTCATAACCCTAGTATTTCATACCACATTTATTTACATTTATTTAGGTGCCTGCATGGTCGCGGGTCCGCGCGGGTGCCGCCCGCGCGGCAGCCGCGCGACCCCCGAGCGGTGCCCGCGCGGTTGCGGGTCCGCGCGGGAGCCGCCCGCGCGGTGCCCTCGCGGTTGCGGGCCCGCGCGGGTGTCGCCCGCGCGGCGGCCGCGCGGGTACGACCCGCGCGGTGCCCGCGCGGTCCCATCGCCGCTTGCGGCGGCGATCGGCCGTCCGCGACTCTCCTCCGCACGATGCCCTAGCGGCACCGCGCGCCTCCGCCGTCCGTTCCGTGCCCTAGCATGACGACGATGACGGCGACGGTGACGGATATGACGAAGAAACCCAAGAACTCAATCAAAAAGGACGACGGAAAAATCCCAAATAATTTATAACAATTATTTTACTACTCGAAGATCGACGGGAAGGTTGTCCGGTCGCGTTCTTGCCTTCGGTTCGATGTCCGGGAAGATCGGGCTCCTTCTCTTTCTTCCGGCTAGGGTTCCGTCTTTTCCTTTTTCTCTTTCTTTCTCTCCTCACCGGTTAGGGTTTTATTTTTCTTTTCTTTTCTTTCCGATAATCGGGATCCCTTATATAATTCGTATTATTTAATTACATATCTTTAATTAATTTCCTCTTTAATTCGTACGTAAGAAAATTCTATTTTCCGTCATCGGATAATTAATTAATTAATTAATTATCCCCTACGAGATAACCCACCTTATCTCCATCGGGTGCAAGATATTTTGCACGGATTCCGATGCATGACTAATCACCGCATCACTAAGAATTCCGTTCCGGGAGATCCCGACATCGGATTTCAGATCCGATCGCACCGTCGGCCATCATTTTCTGCGCTCTATCGCAGAACAATATCAGCACCACACACTGGCCAACTTTTAAGAATTGAATAATTTTATTTCACTTAAAGGCTTAAATAATTACATGTGAGTCCAAAAATCCCCCTAAGGGCCGGATCACTACATACATCCGATTCTTTGTCCAACTCCTCCCAAGTTGAAAAGAATGCAACGGACGACGAATCGAGTAATTCCGAAGGTGAAGACTTTGCTTTTGCCTACCATAAACTTTTAAAGGATTCAAAGAAACCGGCAAACCAAAACAAGGGTTTGAGAGGAAGATTGCAGGATCTCGAAGAAGAAGCAAAAAGGGCAACTTCTCTCTTAAACACTCTTGAAGTGGAAAGGGATAACTTGATCAAAGTAAATGTTTCCCTTCAAGAGAAAAATGAGCATTTCGAGAAGGAACACATAAAACTGGTGGATAAAGCAAGTTACTTCTTGAAGCTCTACTCCGAGGCTCGTCAAGAAAAAATGGAAATGACAAAGACCATATTCCAACTTAAGGATGATTTGAAGCGATTTTCTTCAGGAAGGAGCAAGTTGGATAAGATGCTTGGTCTTGGTCAAACAAATCGTTTGGGCCTTGGATACAATCGAACTGGAGACAGTCCTAGTTCGAGTAAGGCAGTTTTTGTGCCCCAGTCGGTGTCTCCTCCTCCGACGACGGAATTCGCTGCATACAACGACAACAAGCCTACCTCACCTATTTCGGGTTCATCAAGTACAAAGGTTTGTTTTCGTTGTGGTTTTGCAGGGCACATAAGAAGAGATTGCAAGATTGGAGCAAAACGATCAAATCAAGCACCTCTTGCAACAACTACCAACAAGGTCATTCCCCGAAAATCAAAGGAGAATTTTTCAAAGGAAGAGAACCTTGGTAGTTTACCTAACAAGACGATGTCAAAGAAAAGCGATCAATCAAACAAGACGGTTTCACCAAGGAGAATAACTTCTCAATCATTGCTGACGCAGTCCAAAAAGGTTTGGATGCGCAAAGGTGAATTCTTCCCTTGTCTTTAACTTTTCTGCGATTAAATGTCCTGTAACTTATGTAAACTATTCTTTTTGAAAGGGGTTAGATATGAAAATAATTGCTATGTAGTTCCAAACAAAATTTCTGAACATTGTAACCTAGTTTCTTTGGATAATGAAACTCTTTGGCATGAAAGACTATGTCACATAAATTTTAAGGAACTAGCAAGGATTTCTAATAAAAACGTGGTTAAGTGGGTTCCTAAACTTTCTTTTAAAGAAAACATTGTGTGTGGAAGTTGTCAAAAGGGAAAACAATCAAGGGCCGGACACAAGAACTTGAACCACGTGGGTACCAATCGGCCTTTAGAATTACTGCACATGGACTTAATGGGGCCGACTCGTCAACCAAGTTTGGGAGGTAAATGGTACATTTTTCTTTTGGTTGATGATTTCTCTAGATATACATGGGTAACATTTTTAAAAGAGAAAGCGGATACTTTTGATTCTTTTCATGAGATTTGTCATCGTATTATGATTGAGAGAAATGAAAAGATCGTTCGTGTTCGAAGTGATAGAGGTGGAGAATTCATCAATTCTAAATTCATTGATTTTTGCACTTCCAACGGCATAAAACATGAATTCTCTGCACCCTATACACCTCAGCAGAATGGTGTAGTCGAGCGCAAAAACAGGGTTGTACAAGAGATGGCGCGTGTTATGCTTCACAGCCGGAAACTCCCGTTACATTTTTGGGCTGAAGCAGTGAACACCGCGGTCTACGTAATTAATCGAGTTTATTTGCGCCCGGAAACTTTAAATACATCATATGAACTATGGTTTTGTAGAAAACCGAATATCAAATATTTTCGTATCTTTGGGAGTCGCTGTTACATTTTACGTGACCGCGAAAATCTTGGAAAATTCAACTCTCGAAGTGACGAAGGGATTTTCATGGGTTATTCTACAAATAGTAGAGCATATCGGGTATTTAACCTCGAATCTAAAACGATGGTAGAATCTATTAATGTTAAAGTAGATGAAGCTTTTTATTTTGCATCTGATAAATCTACCCTTGATATGTCTCTTGATGATGATACTCCTGTAAATGCATCTTCTCATAATAATTCTTCCGATAATGTTGATGCATCTCATGGTTCTTCTAGTTTATTTGATATGCAGGAATCATCACACGTACCTCCGAGCACTCCGTTACCTCAAACGTTACGTATCTCCAAGGATCATCCAGAGTCGAATATTATTGGAGACCCACAAGAAGGAGTCAGGACTCGGAGACAGTTGGTTTGTGGAGTCGCATGTTATGTCTCCATGATAGAACCAAAGAACGTTGATGAAGCTCTTCAGGATGATTACCGGATTGAAGCTATGCAAGAAGAGCTCCATCAGTTCGAAAGAAACAAAGTCTGGGAACTAACAAAGCCACCGAAGCAACACAACGTAATTGGTACTAAGTGGATTTTCAAGAACAAGAAAAATGATGATGGTACCATTATCAGGAACAAAGCTCGCCTAGTTGCTCAGGGCTATTCACAAGTTGAAGGTATAGACTTTGATGAGACGTTCGCCCCGGTAGCTCGTCTCGAGTCAATTCGTATTTTGTTCGCAATTGCTTGTCATTTTAAAATCAAACTTTTTCAAATGGACGTTAAGAGCGCTTTTTTAAATGGGTTTTTGAACGAGGAAGTTTATGTGGCTCAACCGAAAGGTTTCATTGACCATAAACTACCTAACCATGTTTTTCGTTTGAAAAAAGCTCTTTACGGTCTAAAACAAGCACTGCGAGCATGGTACGAAAGGTTGACAAAGCACCTTTTGGAAAAGGGCTACACTCGAGGGGGAGCGGATCGGACTCTCTTTGTGGAGCATTATCAGGATAACTTCATTGTGGCACAAATCTATGTCGATGACATTGTATTTGGAGCAACAAGAAATAATGATGCTTCTAAATTCGCAGAAACCATGGAAAGCGAATTTGAGATGTCCATGAAGGGCGAACTAACATACTTTCTTGGATTGCAAGTGAAACAAAATGAAGAAGGCATCCACCTGTGCCAATCTAAGTATGCAAAGGAGTTGGTTAAGAAGTTCGGATTAGAAAATTCTAAAGACCTTCCGACTCCTATG
The DNA here is from genome assembly GCA_029204045.2 of Tillandsia leiboldiana. NCBI lineage: Eukaryota > Viridiplantae > Streptophyta > Magnoliopsida > Poales > Bromeliaceae > Tillandsia > Tillandsia leiboldiana. The sequence continues at coordinate 24,670,877 of CM055072.1, forward strand.
TAATGACACGACTTTTCCTGTAATCTTTACCCTCCTGTTAATAAAGTGTTTCTTTTAGTGAGTTTAAATTATCGAGTTTTGTGAGTCGGTCAAGGTGTGGCACGGGTATTTTTCTGAAAAAGGGCTCGAAAAATGATGACCGACGGTGCAATCGGATCTGAAATCCGACGTACGGATCTCCCGGAATAGGGTTTTTAGAGTTGCAGTGACTTAGCGTGCATCGAAACCCGTGCAAAATATCCTGCACGCTTTCCGAGGAAATGTGGGTTATCCCATATGATTAATTAATTAAAGAATTAATTATTCGGTGACAAATATTAAAAAGGGGGATTTAGTTGTAGGTACGAAAAGGAGAAAAATCCCACTTTTTGCAAAAAGAGAAACCCTAGCCGGAGAGAACGAACGCGGGAGAAAAGAGAAGAAAAAGGTGGAACCCTAGCCGGAGGAGGAAAAAGAAAGAAAGAGGAAGAAGACGGAGGGATCCGATCACCCCGAACAACGTACCAGAATTAGAAGAGTGATCGGTCGACTTCCCCGTCGGGATTTTCGGTCCAGGTGTACAGCGGGAGTGTGTTAAAAGATCCAAGTGCTCCGATCTTCCCGCAACCAGGTGGGTACTCTTGCAATAAGTGCAATATGTCATCGTAAAAAGTGTAATAATCTGCCTAATAAAGTAGATGTGATGTTTTAACTTGATTTAACCTTTCGCATAAATATGTACCGGATCTTCTGTTATTAACTGTGGCGACTAAATGTCGCGGTGATCGTACACGCCAGTTTCGGCTATCATGTTTTTAGATGCTGCACGTACACAGGCGGATTGGCCTCCGCATGGGTGTACTTTTCCGGAGAAGTGGTCTGAATGACCCGTGTGCCCCACGATTGTGTAGGTGCGAGTGGGGACCCCTTCACGTCAGCTAAAAGTGCCGCACTAGCTCCGTGAAGGGGTTAAAAGCATCACGTAAGTAAAGTAATTGTGCACGAGGGGAGATCGTCGACTCCCCGACAGGTACCAGTTGTAATTAAATCAAGTGAGGTGGACACATGAGGTGGAAAAGCGAAAGGTTCCGATGTATTCGTTTTATCTTAAAGTTATTGTTAATTGTTGAAACATCTACTTTATTTGTCACTGACTTTCCCACACTGTGACAGGTCTGACTAGGTGTAATAACCGGGACGGTGGTGAGACTGCGTCGAGAGGGCCTTAGCCGTATGAGGCTTTGTTACGCTATTTTCGTTTTGGTTTATCTCATTTCTCTTTTTAGTTTAACTGTTAGTTTAATTTGCTTGAATGTGGATCATGTGGGATGTTGGATAGTCAATTAGTTAGCACTGTGGATTTGATATACTTTTATGGACTTTTATGCGGCATAATTTATGACAAACAAAATGGTTTCGAAAATGCTTTCCAAAACTAAGTGCCGTGTAGGCACAATCTTGGTAAACCCCTGGATTTATCCTTTCAAAAAGATATAGCCACTTTAGTGTGAATGTGTAAATGTTTTCAAAAACTGGGTGTCATGTGGACACCGTTTGCAAAACCTGTAGCTTAACTCTTGATGTGATTGAATGAAATTACCTTTTCTTTCTATGTTCACTGAGACTGTGTGGTTAAAGAATGTTGTTGTTGTTGTTGTTGTAAATGTGACGCCGTGCATATACAAAGGAGACTCTGTCGGATTGAAGAGTGAATTTGTATATGTGGCGGGTCTGACACGCATTGGGGGGGGGGGGGAGGATGATACTTATTTATAAAGAAAAAAAAAATGTATACGCTTTTCCGCTTTACCGAAAAACCCCCGGGGCGTGACAGATTAAATGGTATCAGAGAAAAACAACTTTAACCACAGTAGTCGGTGACCAACATCCACAGTGCATGATGCCACAAGCAAATTGAACATGAGATAACCAAGATGTAGGTGCAGTAGATCGTGAGTGTACGGGGGAAAAATGGGTTTAATTTCGGTGCGTTTGTAGGTCCTGGTGCTAGAACAGTTAGGTCTAGGATTGACTTGTTTTCCTTGTTTTTAGCGAATAATGGCCCGGATTAGGTTATCAACGGAGAACGCAGGGGCAGAAAGTACGGTGCCAATAGCGGCGGAGTATCAACTTCTCCGACAACAACTATGAGAGATGGCCGGGCAGTTAGCAGCCTTTATGGAACGAGTGCGTCAGTTGACGCAACAGCCGACTACACCAGTGGAGGTCGCCCTGGCTCCTCTGCCCAGACCAGCCGCACCAGTGACGGGACCGCCGGTGGCGGACAGCGAGGCTATGGTCGCCCCTCCTCCGACCACGGTAACCGGGGTACCGTCGGTTCAGCCAACGACGCCTTCGGTAGCACCAACACCAGCAACTTCGGGACCTATGCCGGGGGCCACTATTAGAGACCCCTTGAGAAAGACCGTGGGGACACCTACTCCCAGAGTGTCCGCCGTCGCTGCGGGGGATGCCCTTGTCAAGCAAACCGAACGGGACAGGGTGAGAGCGAACTTGACGGATTTCAAGAAGTACGACCCACCCGTGTTTGAGGGAGAGACGACCGACCCTTGAGTCGTGGAAAAAATGGGTAGACACCATGGAAAGGCTCTTCGAAGATTTGCTGATGGAGGAGCAGGAGCGGGTTCCCTTGGTGGTCCACTTTCTAGGGGGAAACGCCCGCATGTGGTGGAAGACGGTGTGCTCGGACCCCTCGGAGGGCACCGCCCTTCCATCTTGGTCCTCGTTCCGAGAAAAATTGTTTGGGCCATTTTTTTCTCCGACAGCATCAAACAGCAGATGGAAGATGACTTGAAGCACATCAAGCAAGGAAAGCGAACGGTTATGGGGTACCAACGGGCATTTGTGAGGTTGATCAAATGTGTTCCCTTGTCATAAGAGATGAATCTCACAAAGCCCGTCTTTTTGTGGACGGACTCCCCGAACTACCCCGACGCGATGTCTCAGAACAAGTGACAGCAGGTAACTTCTGTTTCTTCTCTGATTAGGAGCACCGGTTACACCTAAGCATACTACCCTCGTCCGACTCTCTCTTTCTCTCTCTCTCTCTCTCTTGTCTTTTCCCTCCCCTACTCCCTGACGTGCCTAGTGCGGTTTGGGGGAGAAATCCTTAGGTATTAGTCGAACCCTTCCCAGCCTACGCGCGTGGGCGAGTTTCGGGGTATAGGAGACCCTATCGTTCTTAGTGAGATCTGTTAGGGGTTATGTAAGGATTAAATGGGTCCCACCCCTTACCTTGCAATTAAGGACCCAGGAGACCGATAGGTCGCGTGGGGCTGCAGTCCAAGTTAGATCCGACGTCTCAGTCGTAAGGGAATTTTCGGATGTATTTCCAGCGGAACTGTTGGGTTATATATAATTGGATCTAAATAGGGGAAAAAACACCTAGAGGGGGGTGAATAGGTGTAAACTAAAAACACTCAAAAATCATTGCGCAATAAAACCCAATGCGGAAATAAAAATAACACGCAAGATTTTTACGTGAAAAAACTCCAAACCGGAGTAAAAAACCATGGGACCGATAACACGGCGAAATCCACTAGAATTAAAACACGTACAAGGTGATTTACCGTACACACTTACGACTCAACCTTTTCCATTCGCTCCTAGTAGATCTTCTCCGCTCGCTCCGCAACGCTCCTCGAATCCAGGATTTGCGTCCAACGCCGAATCCACAGCGTCCGACGTCGAATCCACAACGTCCGACCGAATCCACGGTCTTCACCCAGTAGCACGTCTCGAATCCACGAACGTACCTCGCTCCGAATCCACTAGAGCGGTAGCACCTTGAATCCACAAGACCACGCGAGTCCACGCGCCGATTTTGGGAAAATCGTTGTTTTTGGGTGGTGATAATCCGCCGAATACTTAGATCAAAGATAGATCGGAAATACCATCTAAGTATTCATTAATTTGATTCTACTCAAAATCTGAGTATGAAAACCTAGAATCAAATTAATCAATATAGATGAAGAAACATAGAATTAATCTATTGATTTCCTTTCTTCTCTATATGTGGATTATACTATCACGGCCGTCTTTTTAATATACGTCGTTACCCTAGAAAATGAATCGTAGGGTTTATTTATAGGTTAGAAACCCTTGGAAGAAGATAAGTGTAGTGATCCGGCCTTTCGGGGTATTTTTGACTTACATGTAGTCATTTAAGCTTTTAAGTGAAATAAAATTATTCAATTCTTAAAAGTTGGCCATTGTGAGGTGCTAGTATTTTTCTGCGATAGAGCGCGGAAAAAGAAAGCCGACGGTGCGATCGGATCTGAAATCCGATATCGGGATCCCCCGGAACGGGATTCAAAGTGATACGGTGATTAGTCGTGCATCGGAATCCGTGCTAAATATCTTGCACCCGTTAGAGATAAGGTGGGTTATCTCGTAGGAGATAATTAATTAGTTAATTAATTATCCCAGACGGAAAATTAATAATTCTCTTACGTACGAATTAAAGAGAAATTAATTAAAGGTAAAGTACGACTATATAAGGGATCCCGATTATCGGAAAGAAAATAAAAGAAGAAAATAAAAACCCTAATCGGTGAGAAGAGAAAAAGAAAAAAAAAAGACGGAACCCTAACCGGAGGAGAAAAGAGGAAAAGAAGGAGGAAGCGGAGGAACCCGATCGCCCTGATTCACGTGCCGGAGATCGGAGAACGAGACGCCATCGTCTACGGGGAGCGGATCCGGGTTTCCAACGCCGAAAGGAAACAAGATCGGTTCTTTAATTCCGATAGATTGAGGTTAGTGGTCGTTAATCTTTTTGTAGAATTAATCGGGGGTTTTCTGTGTTCTCGTAAGGTCGTTTTAATTAGTACATCGATCGCGGATTTTCGTCGGGTTTTGATCCAGGTTTTATTCTCGTTCTTGATCGAGGGTGATCGATGGTTTTTATCGAGTTTAATCGATGATTTTTAGTCGGTTTCTTTTTATCGGACTTGGTCGAAAATTCGATCGGGGCTCCGATTTATGTTTTGGTTGTTCGTGGATCAACGGTTTAGCCGTTAGATTTACCGCGGATTTATTCGGAGATTTTTGGGGATGTTTCGTTGGAACATAGTGGGTTAACGGGAGGCCGCCGCCGCCGTTGTTAAACGGGAGGCCGCCGCCGTCGTTACCATGGTCGCGGGGTCTTCGCCGGAGTCGCGCGGGAGCGAAAACGGAGAAGAAATCGCGAAACGGGAGCTAAAACGGCGAAGAAAACCGCGAAATTAGGGTTTACTGTGCTTGTCCGTACAGCACGGTCCACGGGTCCAGGCGTGCACCCGGTGCATGCCAGCAGCGTCGGAAGCACCAGACCCGGTGCACGGTTTCGTGCACCGGCCCGGCCCAAGGCGCGCGGTGCACGCCTCATGCGTGCACCCGGCGCACGCGCTTGCGGCCGAAGGGCAAGGACCCGGTGCACGCTCGGGTCGTGCACCGCCCGGCCCGAGATGCGCGGTGCACGCCTCCTGCGTGCACCCGGCGCATGCCGCCGCCGTCTGACGCCGTGAACCCGGTGCACGGTTGCCCCCGTGCACCAACCGACAGCCCGAAGTTCATTTGCTCCGTTTTTGCGCGTTTCTCCACCGTTTTGAGCGCCGTTTTCGCCGTTGGGATCGTTATTTCCGTGGCTTTCTTGGCATGGCCACTTGGGACCATCTTGGTCATTATTTTATTATGTTGGGTGCCGATTTCGCCGACACTCCGCGCCTCGACAAAATCGTCGAGGGCGCGCCGTCGGGTCTCTTTTCTCATCATTTCCGCCGTCGGGGCCTTCTTGGTTTTAACCATTGACGTCCCGAGTGGGCTACCGGTTGAGGATTGAGTTTTGTTGGATTTCCGTTAGCGGTTTTGGGTTTCGACGGAGTTCGCGACGAAATAGTCGCGGTCCGGTTGTTGTTAATCATCGATGTTACCGGTTTGAGCTAAGTGTGCGGTGTTACTTGACGGTTTTGATTTGTTGGACTTTTCCGTCGAAAAGAGTAAATTGGGTCTTGTGTTTTCGGATGTTAGTACACGCTTTTGACTATAGTTATCCGTGCGGACTTTCTTTAGGTCCAGACGCGCAGCAGGGGTGCGCGAAGGATTCAGGTGTTCCGATCTTTCTTCAAATAGGTGGGTACGGTTGCTGTAAATACAACCAGTGCAGTAAGTGCATCTATCGTCATTAAAATGCTCTTAATTTATCTAACAAAGTAGATGGATAGTTTAACCTTTCGCATAATTGTGTTTTTATCTAACAATTGAAGCGGCTACGGTCGCGGTGCTCATGACACGCCGATCTCGGCAAATCCGTTTTCGGATGCTGCACGTACACAGGCGGATTGGCCTCCGCATGGGTGTACTTTTCCGAAAGAGTGGTCTCTTATGACCTGTGTTCCTCATAAAAGTGTGGGTGCCGTGAGGACCTCTTCGCGCCCGCTGAATATAGCACACCAGCACCGCGAAGAGGTTAAAAGCATCAAAGTAGGTGTTTGCGCACGAGGGGAGACTTTAGTCTCTCCGACAAATATTCTGGGGTTGGTTCCCAATTTAATTGATAATTCTGGGGTTGGTGCCCAATTTAATTGATAATTCTGGGGTTGGTGCCCAATTTAATTGATAATGTAAAGACTCAAAATATTTTATTTTTAATAAATAGATTAAAAGCAGAATCGTAGTCGATTTCGGGTTCAAAAGACCTATGTTGATTTATTTAGTCAATTGCCAGTGTGCGAGTTACACGACTTACGAGACAAAAATGCTATTTTCCAATCCGGACATGATCTTGGAAATCCGAGTTGACCGTTGCGATCGTCTCGTCGAACTGAGCGAGATTCATACTCGGCACTTTTCGATCTGACGGTCGGATGTTCCAGAATTCAACTAAGAAGTGGGAGAATCTCGCGACCAATGTAACAGTGTCCTCTGCGCACAGTGCACTTAAGTGAGTTACTGTAGATGAACAGAAACCTGGTTTTCGAGACCCCGACGAATACAATATTGACTAATTCACTGTTCGGAATCCGAATATAGTGATCCAGGTAGTCATTTCGAACGGTTTCGATGTTCTGAACGCAATGGCGCAGTCGAAAATTCTGTGTGACGACTCTGGAATCTCGAAAAGCGCAAAAACTGTATTTTGACACAGTTATTATGGACCGAGATTTTGTCCGGGCAGTTTCGCGAAAATCAGAGATCGCTACCTGATAGGTCTCGTCGAGCCGGACGCCATGGCGCAGTCCATTTTTCGTTTCGACGACCGGATCTTCTCGAAAAGCGTGAAATGCGTCGAAAAATAAGATTTTGCACATGAAACCCTAATAAAACATGCCTCGGTTTGCGTGCCACTAATTGGAGAAGGACCTATGTGTGAATATAAGCTGCTGAGAGGGACTGGCCAGGAAATATTAAAGCAAAGAGGGACTAAGTTGCAATTGTGGCTATATGTGTATATATATATACGCATATAGCTAGGTTAGGGTTCTTACACCCTAAACCCTAGATCCCCCGAGCCCCAGCCGCACCTGCAACCGCCCCTCTCCTCTGCCGCTCTCCACGGAGCTAGCCGCACCGGCTGCAACACCTCCCCGAAGTCTGATCACGATCAGATCAAGATCGGGCACGATCGGTTGTGCCCTAGAAACCGGTCATCTTCAACCTTGGCCGACAACCGCCGTCCGGCGCCGCCGCGGCCTCACGTTGCCGGCCACCACTGCACCGACCATCGAGGAGTTGGGACAGACATTTTGGTCCATCTCGCACCGGCCCGGAGCGACCTCGCCGGAAACCGCCATTAACGGCCAACGAAGCTTCGGCTGAGCTCCGCCGCCGCGGCTTGCCGACGATCCCCGACGCCGGAAAACCGCCCAGGTGAGTTCCTCTGGCCCATAGGAACTTCCCCACCATCTTGCATGCAAGATTTAACGTCGGGTTTCTCGTCACAGAATTTGCACCCGTTTGAGCCTCGGGTTGGACTCCGGCGATCCCCGGCGCTCCGGACTCCGGCCACCTCGACAGGTAGGCTCTAAACCTCCATTATAAGAACTCCATGATTTTATTTTGAGGCCAGAGACCCCCTGTAGTTTGGTCTTAAAGCTTGCACCCGAGCTAAGCCTCCCGGGCTCATCTCCGGCCGCCGCCGCCTCCGGCCGCCGGGGCTCGACCCCGCGTGGACCCGAGACCTTCTGGGACTCCAAGTAACCCGATGCTCACCCTTGCTGTAGGTCTGAGCCTGGTTTGATCCCAACTTGCCCAAGCCGAGCCTTGCTCATTCTTTGGTGGTTGCTCCACCTTGCTCCGGCGACTCTCCGGCCGGCCTCCGACACGCGCAAGGTGAGCCCCATTACCCTCAGTCCCTACTGTATACCATGCTCCAGTTAGATCACTTGCAGATCAAGTATATATTAAGTCGCAACATTACTAATTTGGAGCCCTTGTGTTTTTGGGCCAACTTGTAAATGGGCCTGGTCTCGGCCCAAATATTGTGAGCACGGCCTCCGTCTCGTCGTAACAAACGCGCTGAAAGTTACGGCGCAGCTTTTGGACTCCCGGATTTTGAGAACGAGTCGAAACATCTGATTAATGCAATAACTTTAGGCAAATTAAAATACATTTTGGACTAAAATGCGATTCGGACTTGCTGGCTGTCCTTAGACAGCGTTTACACGCCTACTAGGCATCTTGTTAGAGTTCAGTAGGTCCTCATTGATCGAGAGTTAGATTCTGTGCGGTAAATCGGCAATATTGCCCCGTATAAACACTCCGTTACTGTCGTGTCGTCGGGACGGGTATATGTGAGTCTAGTTCTGACTACAGTCTCTGTTCAGGGCCCAGCAGTTCAGCACCAGCCTCCTGGTAGTCTAGCGGGAGTTCGGGATCGGCCTTCATTCAGGTGGGTTTTATTTCCTTGGTCCTAGCATCTAACTCTATCATATTGGACGGGGTCAATTCTAAGTATACTGGGGTTAAATATTGATGGGTGATGGATTATACATGATAGCGGGTTACTTTCGATCGCATATGTTACGGTTTTACTTTGAGCATACATGTTGCCGTTTTACTTTTGTTATATATATTATGATGCTGACATGATGATGGTTATGGTTACTTGGCTCGAGGCTGTCACACGCGCACCCGCGGTTTGGCCACCGCAAAGGGTGCGCTTTTCCGGAAAAGTGGTCTATGACCCGTGTATACCCACGAGGTGACGTAGTGGGGCCCCTTATTAGTGGTGGGGTTGAGACGCCGAGGTGCGAGCGGTGCGACCCGTCGGTTTAGTTGTCCGGCGTGGTCGGGTTTCTGCAGGTACGGTATGGACCGTCGGTTTAGTTGTCCGACGTGTCCGGGTATTACAGGATGCAGGTGTACAGGTTGCCTTTCCTCCTTGGGAGGGTGGTTGCTCCGGTTGTCTTCACGGTTTGTTTTATTATATTCTCCTGCTCTACTATTTTTGCGTCACTGACATCCCACTTCGTGACAGGGCCTAGACGGGGGGAGAGGTAGGCGGTGGTGAGGACGGGACAGGAGCAGCTGGGTCGCTGGGGACCCTGGACTGTATTTCTTCTTTCATTCTCGCTTTTCATTGCATTGTAGTTATGTGAGAGGTTCGCGATACCCTCGTGGGGTCGGCGTGGATGTCGGTACGGGTTGCATTTAGTGCCCCTTGTGCGTTACTTTTCCTTTTATTTCTATTGGCCATTTGAAAATCAAGAAGGCAGAAGCCAAAGAAAAGATTGCGAAAACCGTTTTTTTAAAAACTTGGTGTCGGGTGGGCACCGTTTTCAAACCTTGTGGATTTATGCTGATTTCGAAACTAGCTTTCAAAACGTAAGCGCCGGGTAGGCGCTCTTTCAAAACTGTGGATTTATCCTTTCCAAATTGATCGGCCATATATTCTTCTTTTATTAGTTAGAATGCTAATTGTTGTGATTGATTGGTTGTGTATGTTGGAACATGTACTGAACGCTACGCCGTGCACGTACAGGGGAGACTCTGTCCGTTTTGCAGAGTGATCCTGTATGTGTGGCGGGTCTGGGCACGTGCCGGGGAAGAGGGGTTCTCTTTTAAACAAAAAAAAATTTACACGTCAAATATTCGACTTTTATGAATCATTTCCGCTAAAACAAACCCCCGGGGCGTGACAGATTAAATGGTATCAGAGAGTTCTTTCAATCACAACAGTTAGTGCCGACATCCGCGGGAACACCTCACTTGCCTACACATGAATGAAATGGGTAGGGCATAGGACTGTAGAACGTGAGTGACCGAGGGAGGGGGGGGGAATGTTGAGTCCTTTCTCTCACTTTATGGTTGTTGTTAGTAGGGTAGTCTGAAGTTGACTCTTGTGATGTGTGACAGACATGGCCCGTACTAGATCATCGGCCGGGGACGCAGAGTCAGTGTCCGACATCGACGGAGATACCACACTTAGCTACGAAGGAATGAATTGAATAAGGCATAGAAGCGTAGAACGCGAGTGATCGGGGGAGCGGGGGGAAAAGTATATGTCCCGTTTTCTCGATAGTTGGTTAAGTGCTATACTAGCGGAGTCTAGAACTGACTTGTGGGGTGTGTGAGTACGGGTTAAGTTTTGTTTCTCGGTTTAGCTCGGTTGTCGCGTTTGTGTAGTCGTATTGTTTGGGCGCGTGTAGTAGTGTTGTTGTGGGGGTCTTGGGATTCCCCCTGGGGTCGAGAAAAGAGACCACTGGGACTAGCGAATCTTGTTCGTTTGGGCTTGATTCTTCCTTTTGTTGAGCGGACCTAGAGCTTAAATACTCCTAGTTGGGAATGTGATCGTTGGCCTGGGGGTATGCAGCTCGGCTCAGTGTATGGTGCTTGGAAGGGCAATGGATTGGGACCGAGCGGTAGAGGTTAATCAGAGTGTCGCACCCCCTTGGGTGCCAAGACGGAAGTAGGACCGTGCTTCTTGGGTTTTGTCGCCAGCTCCCCATGACCAAGGCATAGTCTTGAGGTTTTGGGTTGCGAGTTTGTGATTGTGAAGCAGTACAGATCACGAGGGGCGCAAGGCCAATGGGAAGCGCAAGTCGGACATGTTTGGCCACTTTTCCCATGTATGGATCCCTGGCGTATCTAAGTTTCGGGGATGAAACTTCTTTTAAGGTGTGAGTGATGTAGCACTCGAGAAATTCTAGTGTGCTCGCGGGCGAGAAAGCAGATCTAACCTTAGCGATTTGCATACCGGTGCGTGAATTGCACAAGTTTCCGATGCACAAATTTCCGCCTTTCCGATCCGATACCTGGGTATTTGGTTAGGAACGAACCCTAGGATGACTTGTGTTCACAAGAGAGCGTAGGGTATTGGCATAGTGGTTTGGAGCTCAGGTGTGTTTCACACAGTTGAGTCTCGTTGTTTCGGTTATTAGTCGTACGCACTCCGGTTTTTGGGATCGTTGTTAGTGCAGGGTTAGCCGCGGTCATGGTTTCGGCTGTGGGCTGATGTTTCAATGGAGCCAGAGTGCTCGGATCAGTTACGGTGGTTAAAGGTTAAATCACTGTTCTCTTCGTAATCGTCCAGCTGATGGCATAGCAGTAGATGACTGCTATTATTGCACTAGCCTCACAGTTTGCTTAGAGGTTGAACAAGTTGCTGACCCTTCAGTGTCCCCGTGTCTTAATTCGTTGGCCTATGGGCCCGATGGTAACCCTGTTTTGGGACGGATGCAAATTGACCCCACCTTTTGCACAGGTTTTGTGGATCGACGTGGACTCGCCTATGTGTTAGTCATGGTGATGTTTGTGACCACGAGGCGGTAGTAATCCTTGATAAAGGTTATGTTTCTGGCACTGAGATTGTGTTGGGAAGTATGTGATATACCTTCTGGTGGGAGTTGCGTCCCCAACTTGTTGTTGGCGACAAACCTTTGGTATTCCGCTGTTCTTTTGGTAAGCACGTTGGCTGCAGGCAACGGACGGTCGAAAGAACTGAGGAAATACCCTGCCCTGTAATGAGGAGTATCAGATTGGGTCTAAATTAGTAGCCTTAGAGTTGTAGATACCTTGCGACTGACTTGTAGCCCTCGATTAAACTTTTTGAGCAGTTTCATAGAGTATGACTTCAGGCTGTAAGCTCCGGGAATGAAACTTTTTTTAAGTTGTAAGTTTCGGGGACGAAACTTCTTTTAAGTTGTAAGTGATGTAAAGACTCAAAATATTTTATTTTTAATAAATAGATTAAAAGCAGAATCGTAGTCGATTTCGGGTTCAAAAGACCTATGTTGATTTATTTAGTCAATTGCCAGTGTGCGAGTTGCACGACTTACGAGATAAAAAGGCTATTTTCCAATCCGGACATGATCTTGGAAATCCGAGTTGACCGTTGCGATCGTCTCGTCGAACTGAGCGAGATTCATACTCGGCACTTTTCGATCTGACGGTCGGATGTTCCAGAATTCAACTAAGAAGTGGGAGAATCTCGCGACCAATGTAACAGTGTCCTCTGCGCACAGTGCACTTAAGTGAGTTACTGTAGATGAACAGAAACCCTGGTTTTCGAGACCCCGACGAATACAATATTGACTAATTCACTGTTCGGAATCCGAATATAGTGATCCAGGTAGTCATTTCGAACGGTTTCGATGTTCTGAACGCAATGGCGCAGTCGAAAATTCTGTGTGACGACTCTGGAATCTCGAAAAGCGCAAAAACTGTATTTTGACACAGTTATTATGGACCGAGATTTTGTCCGGGCAGTTTCGCGAAAATCAGAGATCGCTACCTGATAGGTCTCGTCGAGCCGGACGCCATGGCGCAGTCCATTTTTCGTTTCGACGACCGGATCTTCTCGAAAAGCGTGAAATGCGTCGAAAAATGCGATTTTGCACATGAAACCCTAATAAAACATGCCTCGGTTTGCGTGCCACTAATTGGAGAAGGACCTATGTGTGAATATAAGCTGCTGAGAGGGACTGGCCAGGAAATATTAAAGCAAAGAGGGACTAAGTTGCAATTGTGGCTATATGTGTATATATATATATACGCATATAGCTAGGTTAGGGTTCTTACACCCTAAACCCTAGATCCCCCGAGCCCCAGCCGCACCTGCAACCGCCCCTCTCCTCTGCCGCTCTCCACGGAGCTAGCCGCACCGGCTGCAACACCTCCCCGAAGTCTGATCACGATCAGATCAAGATCGGGCACGATCGGTTGTGCCCTAGAAACCGGTCATCTTCAACCTTGGCCGACAACCGCCGTCCGGCGCCGCCGCGGCCTCACGTTGCCGGCCACCACTGCACCGAGCATCGAGGAGTTGGGACAGACATTTTGGTCCATCTCGCACCGGCCCGGAGCGACCTCGCCGGAAACCGCCATTAACGGCCAACGAAGCTTCGGCTGAGCTCCGCCGCCGCGGCTTGCCGACGATCCCCGACGCCGGAAAACCGCCCAGGTGAGTTCCTCTGGCCCATAGGAACTTCCCCACCATCTTGCATGCAAGATTTAACGTCGGGTTTCTCGTCACAGAATGCACCCGTTTGGGCCATTGGACTCCGGCGAACGTGCGCTCCGGACCGAGGGGGGGGGGGAAGGTAAACCTCCATTATCTCACTCCATGATTTTATTTTGAGGCCAGAGACCCCCTGTAGTTTGGTCTTAAAGCTGTGACCCGAGCATGGCCCCCTAGATCATCGGCCGGGGCCGCCCGCCGTGTCCGACATCGACGGAGATACCACACTTAGCTACGATGAATGAATTGAATAAGGCATAGAACGTAGAACGCGAGTGATCGGGGGAGCGGGGGAAAGTATATGTCCCGTTTTCTCGATAGTTGGTAAGTGCTATACTAGCGGAGTCTAGAACTGACTTGTGGGTGTGTGAGTACGGATTAAGTTTTTGTTTCTCGGTTTAGCTCGGTTGTCGCGTTTGTGTAGTCGTATTGTTGGGCGCGGTGTAGTAGTGTTGTTGTGGGGGTCTTGGGATTCCCCCTGGGGTCGAGAAAAGAGACCACTGGGACTAGCGAATCTTGTCGTTTGGGCTTGATTCTTCCTTTTGTTGAGCGGACCTAGAGCTTAAATACTCCTAGTTGGGAATGTGATCGTTGGCCTGGGGGTATGCAGCTCGGCTCAGTGTATGGTGCTTGGAAGGGCAATGGATGGGACCGAGCGGTAGAGGTTAATCAGAGTGTCGCACCCCCTTGGGTGCCAAGACGGAGTAGGACCGTGCTTCTTGGGTTTTGTCGCCAGCTCCCCATGACCAAGCATAGTCTTGAGGTTTTGGGTTGCGAGTTTTGTGATTGTGAAGCAGTACAGATCACGAGGGGCGCAAGGCCAATGGGAAGCGCAAGTCGGACATGTTTGGCCACTTTTCCCATTATTGGATCCCTGGCGTATCTAAGTTTCGGGATGAAACTTCTTTTAAGGTGTGAGTGATGTAGCACTCGAGAAATTCTAGTGTGCTCGCGGGCGAGAAAGCAGATCTAACCTTAGCGATTTGCATACCGGTGCGTGAATTGCACAAGTTTCCGATGCACAATTTCCGCCTTTCCGATCCGATACCTGGGTATTTGGTTAGGAACGAACCCTAGGATGACTTTGGTTCACAAGAGAGCGTAGGGTATTGGCATAGTGGTTTGGAGCTCAGGTGTGTTTCACACAGTTGAGTCTCGTTGTTTCGGTTATTAGTCGTACGCACTCCGGTTTTTTGGGATCGTTGTTAGGGCAGGGTTAGCCGCGGTCATGGTTCGGCTGTGGGCTGATGTTTTCAATGGAGCCAGAGTGCTCGGATCAGTTACGGTGGTTAAAGGTTAAATCACTGTTCTCTTCGTAATCGTCCAGCTGATGGCATAGCAGTAGATGACTGCTATTATTGCACTAGCCTCACAGTTTTGCTAGAGGTTGAACAAGTTGCTGACCCTTCAGTGTCCCCGTGTCTTAATTCGTTGGCCTATGGGCCCGATGGTAACCCTGTTTTGGGACGGATGCAAATTGACCCCACCTTTGCACAGGTTTTGTGGATCGACGTGGACTCGCCTATGTGTTAGTCATGGTGATGTTTGTGACCACGAGGCGGTAGTAATCCTTGATAAAGGTTATGTTTCTGGCACTGAGATTGTGTTGGGAAGTATGTGATATACCTTCTGGTGGGAGTTGCGTCCCCAACTTGTTGTTGCGACAAACCTTTGGTATTCCGCTGTTCTTTTGGTAAGCACGTGGCTGCAGGCAACGGACGGTCGAAAGAACTGAGGAAATACCCTGCCCTGTAATGAGGAGTATCAGATTGGGTCTAAATTAGTAGCCTTAGAGTTGTAGATACCTTGCGACTGACTTGTAGCCCTCGATTAAACTTTTTGAGCAGTTTCATAGAGTATGACTTCAGGCTGTAAGCTCCGGGAATGAAACTTTTTTTAAGTTGTAAGTTTCGGGGACGAAACTTCTTTTAAGTTGTAAGTGATGTAAGACTCAAATATTTTATTTTTAATAAATAGATTAAAAGCAGAATCGTAGTCGATTTCGGGTTCAAAAGACCTATGTTGATTATTTAGTCAATTGCCAGTGTGCGAGTTGCACGACTTACGAGATAAAAAGGCTATTTTCCAATCCGGACATGATCTTGGAAATCCGAGTTGACCGTTGCGATCGTCTCGTCGAACTGAGCGATGATTCAATACTCGGCACTTTTCGATCTGACGGTCGATGGTTCCGAATTCAACTAAGAAGTGGGAGATCTCGCGACCAATGTAACAGTGTCCTCTGCGCACAGTGCACTTAAGTGAGTTACGTAGATGACAAAACCCTGTTTTCGAGACCCCGACGAATACAATATTGACTAATTCACTGTTCGGAATCCGAATATAGTATCAGCAGGTAGTCATTTCGAACGGTTTCGATGTTCTGAACGCAATGGCGCAGTCGAAAATTCCTGGGTGACGACTCTGGAATCTCGAAAAAGCGCAAAAACTCGTATTTTGACACAGTTATTATGGACCGAGATTTTGTCCGGGCAGTTTCGCGAAAATCAGAGATCGCTACCTGATAGGTCTCGTCGAGCCGGACGCCATGGCGCAGTCCATTTTTTCGTTTCGACGACCGGATCTTCTCGAAAAGCGTGAAAATGCGTCGAAAAATGCGATTTTGCACATGAAACCCTAATAAAACATGCCTCGGTTTGCGTGCCACTAATTGGAGAAGGACCTATGTGTGAATATAAGCTGCTGATGAGGGGACATGGCCAGGAAATATTAAAGCAAAGAGGGGACTAAGTTGCAATTGTGGCTATATGGTGTATATATATATATACGCATATAGCTAGGTTAGGGTTCTTACACCCTAAACCCTAGATCCCCCGAGCCCAGCCGCACCTGCAACCGCCCCTCATCCTCTGCCGCTCTCCCACGGAGCTAGCCGCACCGGCTGCAACACCTCCCCGAAGTCTGATCACGATCAGATCAAGATCGGGCACGATCGGTTGTGCCCTAGAAACCGGTCATCTCACCTTGGCCGACAACCGCCGGCCGGCGCCGCCGCGGCCTCACGTTGCCGGGCCACCACTGCAACCGGCATCGAGGAGTTGGGACAGACATTTTGGTCCATCTCGCACCGGCCCGAGCGACCTCGCCGGAAACCGCCATTACGGCCAACGAAGCTTCGGCTGAGCTCCGCCGCCGCGGCTTGCCGACGATCCCCGACGCCGGAAAACCGCCCAGGTGAGTTCCTCTGGCCCACTAGGAACTTCCCCACCATCTTGCATGCAAGATTTAACGTCGGGTTTCTCGTCACAGAATTTGCACCCGTTTGAGCCTCGGGTTTGGACTCCGGCGATCCCCGGCGCTCCGGACTTCCGGCCACCTCGACAGGTAGGCTCTAAACCTCCATTATAAGAACTCCATGATTTTATTTTGAGGCCAGAGACCCCCTGTAGTTTGGTCTTAAGCTTGCAACCGAGCTAAGCCTCCCGGGCTCATCTCCGGCCGCCGCCGCCTCCGGCCGCCGGGGCTCGACCCCGCGTGGACCCGAGACCTTCTGGGACTCCAAGTAACCCGATGCTCACCCTTGCTGCAGGTCTGAGCCTGGTTTGATCCCAACTTGCCCAAGCCGAGCCTTGCTCATTCTTTGGTGGTTGCTCCACCTTGCTCCGGCGACTCTCCGGCCGGCCTCCGACACGCGCAAGGTGAGCCCCATTACCCTCAATCCCTACTGTATACCATGCTCCAGTTAGATCACTTGCAGATCAAGTATATATTAAGTCGCAACATTACTAATTTGGAGCCCTTGTGTTTTTGGGCCAACTTGTAAATGGGCCTGGTCTCGGCCCAAATATTGTGAGCACGGCCTCCGTCTCGTCGTAACAAACGCGCTGAAAGTTACGGCGCAGCTTTTGGACTCCCGGATTTTGAGAACGAGTCGAAACATCTGATTAATGCAATAACTTTAGGCAAATTAAAATACATTTTGGACTAAAATGCGATTCGGGACTTGCTGGCTGTCCTTAGACAGCGTTTACACGCCTACTAGGCATCTTGTTAGAGTTCAGTAGGTCCTCATTGATCGAGAGTTAGATTCTGTGCGGTAAATCGGCAATATTGCCCCGTATAAACACTCCGTTACTGTCGTGTCGTCGGGACGGGTATATGTGAGTCTAGTTCTGACTACAGTCTCTGTTCAGGGCCCAGCAGTTCAGCACCAGCCTCCTGGTAGTCTAGCGGGAGTTCGGGATCGGCCTTCATTCAGGTGGGTTTTATTTCCTTGGTCCTAGCATCTAACTCTATCATATTGGACGGGGTCAATTCTAAGTATACTGGGGTTAAATATTGATGGGTGATGGATTATACATGATAGCGGGTTACTTTCGATCGCATATGTTACGGTTTTACTTTGAGCATACATGTTGCCGTTTTACTTTTGTTATATATATTATGATGCTGACATGATGATGGTTATGGTTACTTGGCTCGAGGCTGTCACACGCGCACCCGCGGTTTGGCCACCGCAAAGGGTGCGCTTTTCCGGAAAAGTGGTCTATGACCCGTGTATACCCACGAGGTGACGTAGTGGGGCCCCTTATTAGTGGTGGGGTTGAGACGCCGAGGTGCGAGCGGTGCGACCCGTCGGTTTAGTTGTCCGGCGTGGTCGGGTTTCTGCAGGTACGGTATGGACCGTCGGTTTAGTTGTCCGACGTGTCCGGGTATTACAGGATGCAGGTGTACAGGTTGCCTTTCCTCCTTGGGAGGGTGGTTGCTCCGGTTGTCTTCACGGTTTGTTTTATTATATTCTCCTGCTCTACTATTTTTGCGTCACTGACATCCCACTTCGTGACAGGGCCTAGACGGGGGGAGAGGTAGGCGGTGGTGAGGACGGGACAGGAGCAGCTGGGTCGCTGGGGACCCTGGACTGTATTTCTTCTTTCATTCTCGCTTTTCATTGCATTGTAGTTATGTGAGAGGTTCGCGATACCCTCGTGGGGTCGGCGTGGATGTCGGTACGGGTTGCATTTAGTGCCCCTTGTGCGTTACTTTTCCTTTTATTTCTATTGGCCATTTGAAAATCAAGAAGGCAGAAGCCAAAGAAAAGATTGCGAAAACCGTTTTTTTTAAAAACTTGGTGTCGGGTGGGCACCGTTTTCAAACCTTGTGGATTTATGCTGATTTCGAAACTAGCTTTCAAAACGTAAGCGCCGGGTAGGCGCTCTTTCAAAACTGTGGATTTATCCTTTCCAAATTGATCGGCCATATATTCTTCTTTTATTAGTTTAGAATGCTAATTGTTGTGATTGATTGGTTGTGTATGTTGGAACATGTACTGAACGCTACGCCGTGCACGTACAGGGGAGACTCTGTCCGTTTTGCAGAGTGATCCTGTATGTGTGGCGGGTCTGGGCACGTGCCGGGGAAGAGGGGTTCTCTTTTAAACAAAAAAAAATTTACACGTCAAATATTCGACTTTTATGAATCGTTTCCGCTAAAACAAACCCCCGGGGCGTGACAGATAAATCTGGGGTTGGGGCCCAGCTTAATATGTGCAGGGTTTTAGCGAAATGGTTCCGGTGTATTCGGTTTGCTCCTTATTTTCTTATTGATATTAGACATCTACTTTGTTTGTCACTGACATTACCCACTTCGTGACAGGTGTTACGAGGTGCGTTAGCCGGGAGGGCGGTGAGACTGCGTCGCGAGAACCGTAGTCAGAACACTTGGTTTTTATTATCTCATTTCTCTTACGCTTAATTTAGTTAATTTGCTTGTGGGTCGTAATATTCGTGGACATGTATTACTTAGCGCTGTGGATGAGGTGTACTTTTATATTTCGGTTCTTTTGGTGATGTTTTCTTATGCGGCACGTTTTCATGATAAACCAAATGACTTCGAAAAGGTTTTCTCAAAACGAAGTGCCGTGTGGGCACGGGTTTTGCAACCGCTGGCTTTATCCTTTCTAAACACTGATGCCGCTTTAATATTCCGCATGATGATGTATGTCTATTGTATGGTTGATGGTTGGTGTTTGATGTATGTTGTTGTAAATGAGACGCCGTGCATATACAAAGGAGACTCTGTCCGTGGGCAGGGAGAATTTGTGTATGTGGCGGTCTGGCACGCACCGGGGATGAGGTTTAAATTACCTTGTTAAGAAGAAAAAAAAAAGATACACGCGATTTTCCGCTTTGATAGACTCAAAAACCCCCGGGGGCGTGACAGACTAAATGGTATCAGAGAAAACAACCATAACCATAGTAGACGTGATCCACATCCACAGTGTAGGGTACCACAAGCAAATTAGACATGAGATAACCAAGGTATAGGTGCGTAGTACGTGAGAGTACGGGGAAAAGGGAACGTAATGTAGGTGTAATCGTAAGACAGGGTGTTAGGGTTATAACCTTAGGGTTAACGTGGTTTCTTTGTCTATAGCGGACGATGGCCCGGACTAGATCGTCCACCGAGAATGCGGACGCGGACAGAGTGACCCCGGCCACCGCAGAGAACCAGCTCCTCCAACGACAACTACGGGAAATGGCCGGGCAATTAGCGACGCTGACGGAGCAGGTTCGTCACCTGACGCAGCAACAGGCAACTGCGCCAGCCGAGCGCGATCCGACCCCTCCGCCCGAAGCCACCGCACCCACTACGGGACCGCAAGGGACGGGTGGCACGACGACGGAACAGCCCCCATCCCCAAGGGATTTACCTACTCCGACGACCACGGGGCCCGTGATGGGAGCGACAGCAGGGGAGGCAGGAACGACCCCTACTCTCGGGGGGTCCGCCGCTGTAGGAGGGATCATGGAGCAACGAACAACGCGAGAAAGGGTCAGGACGAATTTGACTAGGTTCAAGAAGCATGACCCTCCCATTTTTGAGGGAGAGACGACCGATCCATGGGTCGTCGAGAAATGGGTAGATACCATAGAAAAACTCTTCGAGGACCTACTGATGGAGGAACACGAGCGGGTTCCACTAGCCGTCCACTTCCTCGAAGGGAATGCACGCATCTGGTGGAAGACGGTACGCCCGGATCCAACTACAAACAACCCGCTACCGACATGGACGGCCTTTAGAGAGGAACTTTTTGACGCTTTCTTCTCCGATAGCGTCAAGCGGCAATTGGAAGGACTAGAGAGTGCTGCGGCCCCCGTTCAGCCAAAGGATTCGCCTGACGACCAGCAATCCGCAGACTCCTCAGACGTCAAGTCCCTTTCCCAGCACGCCGTACGACGCTGGCCCAAGGACTGTGGACGGGCTCCCCGGGATACTGCAGTGGAGGACGCGACGTCCCAAACCTAGTAACAGCAGGTAAATTTTTTGGTTTCACTTTTCCCTCTTAGATTAGGAGCACCGGTCACACCTTAACCTGCTACCCTTGTTAGACTCTCTCTCTCGCTCCCTCTCTCTAGAATCCTTAAGTACTAGGCGAAGCCTCCCCCGGCCGATGTGCGCGGGCGAGCTTCGAAGCATAGGAGAACCTTGTGTACTCGGGGCCCGTTAAGGGCCATGCAAGGAATAAATAGGCTCCACCCTATGCCTCGCAGCCGAGAACCCAATGGGCCGATAGGTAGTTCAGGGCCGCTCCCCAGATAAGGATCAGTGGTCCCGTGGTAAGGGAATTTCCGGACGTGTTTCCGGCAGAGCTCCCCGAAGCGCCGCCGGAACGAGAAGTCGACTTCCCTATTGAACTACTTCCCGGCACCAAACCCATCACCAAGGCACCGTACAGGATGGCCTTCGCGGAGTTGAAGGAACTCAAGGCACAGTTGGAGGACCTTTTGGATAAGGGCTTCATCAGACCTAGCGCGTCACCCTGGGGCGCGCCCGTCCTGTTTGTGAGGAAGAAGGACGGAAGTCTCCGGTTGTGCATCGACTACCGGGAGATATATAAGGTCACCGTTAAGAACAAGTACCCCCTGCCAAGGATCGACGACCTCTTCGACCAACTACAGGGGGCGACGGTGATTTCAAAGATTGACCTGCAGTCGGGCTATCATCAGGTCCAGGTCAAGGGGGAGGACATCCCCAAAACGGCTTTTCGGACTCGCTACGGTCATTACGAATTTACAGTAATGCCGTTCGGGCTCACGAATGCCCCGGCGGTGTTCATGGACATGATGAACAGGGTATTCAAACCCTTCCTAGATTTATTCGTGGTGGTCTTCATCGACGATATCCTCATCTACTCCCGTACAGACGAGGAACATGAAGAACATCTGCGCACAGTCCTCCAGACCCTACGGGAACAGAAACTCTACGCCAAACTCAAAAAGTGTGAGTTTTGGCTCCGAGAGGTTGGCTTCTTGGGGCACGTAATCTCAGCGGCTGGAGTCGTAGTCGATCCGAAGAAGATAGATTCGGTGACGGACTGGTCCCAACCGACGACGGTAACAGAGGTTCGAAGCTTTCTAGGATTAGCCGGGTACTACCGGCGCTTCGTGGAGGGTTTCTCCAAGATAGCCACCACCTTAAACCGTTTGACTAAAAAGGGGGAAAAGTTCATCTGGACGGACAAATGTCAGAGGAGCTTCGAGGAGCTCAAGGATAGATTGACGCGAGCTCCGATTCTCGCCCTGCCAGAACCAGGGGAGGATTATGAAGTGTATTGCGATGCGTCGCGAAACGTACTGGGTGGAGTACTCATGCAACGGGGAAAGGTTATAGTGTCACGCCCCGGGTGGAAACCAGAACCCGGGCTCGCCAACAGATCCGCCATGCACACGGAATTTTCCATGTACACGAAGCGTCGGTAATCAGATATAAATGTACAATAAAAGAGCATAATACAGAGCTGAACTAAAAGAACTACATAATATCTCAGACTGGAAAAGAAATAAAAACTGTAAAAATACAATAAACTCCCAGTTCACCAAAATAATACACCCAGCTGGCCAAAGCCAGACCACAAAAATAAAAGTGAACTACTACAGTCTAAGAAAAAGGGTACAATATCTGTCTAATAGCAACTCACAGCCTCACCGGAGATCTATCTACTCAGCGATCCCCTCACCTCGATCCGCTGCCGATGGCCCAGCAGCTCCCGCAGAAGGCTCTGCAAAACAAGGAAAAGAAAGAGAGAAAAACAACAGTGGGGGTGAGAACCACTAGTAAACCAGTAGCCTCCCCCTGTGGGTAAAGCCTCAAACTCCGACGTACCCACTAAGTCTACTAGAGGCAAGGAATGAAGAAAGTGGTAAGCTATAAAACTACAGATAAAAAGGAACTACCACTAGTATGCCTCTAAATGCAGTGCCAAAATGAATGACTGTAAGTATGCATCAGTAACCGCATCTGTCCAAATAAACCCAATCTAGCCACCAGTAAAAACTGGTACCGCCTGCTGCCGCTATCATCATCGTGCAACCTGATCCGCACCAAAGTGATAGCAATGAGTCAATACCGTCCGGTACCCACTTGGTACCCCGCACGCTTCGAAGTGGCACTCGAGGGGAGCTACCCACACGAGGAAAGTAACCATGTCATAAGTATCATAAAAGCAGGACTGGATCATGACTATGATCAAAGTGGAAAACCCCTCCACTAAAGAAACCCCAATCTGATGCAAAGGTAAACATCCGGTCAACCGCCTAATGTCCGCGGTTACCGCAATACCCCACAAGTCCACAATCAAGTACGACCTGTCCCAGACTCCAAGGTCCCGACTACACTATCCCAAACCCCTGCTCGAACCCGAGCAATATGAATCAAAAGTCAAAATGAGAAGGAGAAAGAAAACAATCATGGTTTCTCCTAAGTCAAATCCCAATATGATAGTGTAGCAATAAATAGTGGCCTATCTAGATGTCCAAACAAGCATGCAAATGTCCTCGAGAAAGATAAAAGAAAGAGTATCAAACAGTAACTCCACATGTGTATTAATTAATAGCTCCGCATAAATATAACCATAATGCTAAAATCATCAGCCAACTACACATGTATATAATCCCTGGTCCATAATAAATCTCAAAGTGGTACCCGCACATAGATATGTCATCATGTCCCAATACTTAATCCATTTAACCAACTTTTATAAAATCTATGTGCTACACGGCATGTTAATTATCACTATTAAAATATCTCCAAGATCATGTTCCAACAACAATATTATCCCAGTAATATTTCCAACATGCTTTATCCACATAATTAATCTCAAATGATAGGCTCGCATTTTTATCATTCAATCATGCATGGTAATCAATCAATAAGTCCAAACGGGGAATCCTCTAAATAAACTTAGTGAGTAAATCATAGTAAGAGGTAAGCAACAACTACCCACCTGAAGAGCTGACTGTCCAAATCCCACAGCTGAAAGTACCAGGAAATACAAATCTCCTACTCCAAGGGGTCCAGTAATACCCGCAACTCTCCTGGGTACAACATAAAGTCCATAAATCCCAAAAACTACCCCCACATACACATACAGAAATCAGTCCCAAAGATGCCCTTATTTCACCTGCTGAAAATGCCCAGAAAATTCCAATAAAAATATCACAGCGATCCTCGCGTCGATACCTTCGAAACGAGTACCTGCACGTCCAAATCCGTGTTCTGCAGGTCAAGATATAAATTCTACAAGGTAACCATCCCTAAAGGATCCTCCAAAAAAAAACTGTAGCACTTAACTCTGGAGAAACAGTGATTTCTCACTTTTAGGAAATTCAGAAAAATCCAAGAAAAATATGGGGATGATCCTTGCGACGAGTAGATCAAAATCAACTCTTTAAACGCCTCGATCCGATGTTCCTACGCCAAGATATAAAATCAACAAGATCATGCTGTCCAGGAAATCCATCACAGAAAATAGGGTCAAAAGATGCCTCGGGAACCATGCCAAGAACCCAAAATAAAGCGAAACAATCAACACAGAAATCGAAGCCTTACCTCTCAGGAACATGCAGTCGAAGAAATCGTCCAAAAATTCCTCCTGGTTTGCGCACAGGAAAATTCTGACTGAACTGCGACGGAAATGGGCCGAGAAAGAGGAAACGTCGAAGCGCACCGCGTCGCAGATGACTCGCTGTCGGCAACTCCAAAAATTCCAAAACTTCCTAGAGAGATGGAGGATAGAGAGAGGAAGAAGTCTTCTTAAGGACACACCCTCAGATTCTCTCTCTAAAGCTCGGAAAAAGAACAGAAAGGGAGGAAAGTGGAGCTGTATTTATAGGCCCAGAAAACAAATGCCAAAATTTCCACTGTGTCCCAAGAATCGGGCGCCCGGAAATATTGGGCTGCTACAGTGCGGCCCAATTCGGGAACACTGTGCGCGCCCGGAAGAGCCCGGGGGCGACACGTGTCCGCCAAACAGCGGACAGCGGCGCCCGCCAATCGGGCGCCGCCACGTGTCCCAGCCGCCAACGTGTTCCACGTGCCTCGAGCACGTGGGCGGCGTGCACCCGCCAATAGGGACACGCCACGTGTCACCACGCGGTTCACGTGGTCCACGCCCCCGGTCTACGCGCCGGGTCTTCCGGAAAGTGTCGGCCAACCAGAAGTCGCCACGTGTCCCAGACAGGCCGCCCTCCTTGACGCCGCCCGACCAATGAGGAGCTGCCACGTGGCAACCTCAACCTTCCGTGCACCCGGTGCACGACTATTCTGTGGACCGCCCGCTTGCGCGCCTGCCCACGCCCGCACGCGGCCCTGCTCCGCCGCTGCGCCGCTGTGCTCCGCCGTGCGCCGCCGCTCGCCGCCTGCCGCCGGTCGCCGGAACAGTATTTCCGGCGGCCGGAATTACTGTTCCGGCGTGAACAGTAATTTTGCGCCGAAAATAAAGTGAATACACCATTTTGATCGTTTTCGCGCTCTGAGTCCAAATCCGCTGTCCGATTTTCCAAATTCTCATTCGAAATTTTGCCGAAAGCCCCCGAAAAAGCCAAATTGATCCGATTTTCGCGCCAGGTCCATTTTAAAAATCCAATTTCAATTCTACAAGCTCCATGACACTGCGTGAGCTTCCTATAGTCACTGATAAACCCGCAAAAGCTTCTACAAAAGTCCGGGTCACCACATCCTCCTCCACTAAAAAGAGTTTCGTCCTCGAAACAAAACTAAACAGCATCCCATAGTCCGATGCCTCACATAAGTAGGGTTAGGTGTCCGTCATCTCCGACTCCAGCCCCCAAAGCTGTCTGCAAGCTCCTTCAAAAACATGAAGCAAACCTCTAGCTCGAGCCACCATATCTCTTCTAGCATCCCTAGTACACGAACACCTCCTGGTCACTATCCTCGCGGCACAATCGATCGTCGTGAAGTACCGAGCCTGCCCATCCATCCCGAGCATCCTATTCATGTCCCGCAGCCATCTGGTCTGCTGGTAAAATCTAGGACTCAATCTACACCGGGTAGGACCAATGACACTCCTCCATGTGCAAACTATGATCGGGAATCTGAACCCCCCGTGCACGTGGTAACCATCCTACCCCTAACCCAGGCAATGATGCAAATATACTCCTAACAAATGACTAGGATGCTCAAATGCAATACAATGCAAAATCTAATGACAGAAGGTGAGATAATACCTGTCACCCCCATAATCGGCTGCTGTAAAGTCCTCCACCTGAGCGGCATATACCCGACCGCTCTGAGCCGGTGGCCAGTGATCAGAAGAGTGGAAGGGAGGTGACCTGCTCACTGGAGCAAAAGACTGCTGAGCTGACGTCCTCTGTCGGAATGCACTAGGAGCCGAGGCTGAAGATGGTGCCGTGGAAGTCGATAGGGGGCATGAAGCTCGAACGTGGCCTGACTGTCCACACTTATAACAACGACCCCACCTCAGATCATAGGTGTGAGACAGATGAGGTTCTCCACAGAAAATACATCTGTCACGACGTCGTGGCTGCTGCTGCGGCTGCTGCTGTTGCTGCCTCTGGGGTCCACCAGACTCTTGTTGCTCAGAATGCCCCTGGCCATGAGACTGAGGCCGCGACGGTCGTGGCGGTCTCCAAGAACTAGCCTGTCCTCCATCATCAGGTGCTGGTCGCTTCCTCTCAGAACTCTGTGCGACCGACCCGCTCCTCTTGGCAATCTTCGTGTTGCCCTGCTCCACCCACAGTGCCTGCTCAACGGCTTCACCAAGGGTCTGTAGCCTCTGAGCGTGCACCAGGGTATAGATCTCAGGTCGAAGACCAGACTCGAACAACTCGACCTCATGCGGTCCATCACGGGCAACGAAAGGCACGCAGTTAAGCAACTGCATAAACTCCTGGTAGTACTCCTGCACCGATTTGTCTCCCTGCTGGATATTCTTCAAGTCGTCCTCCAGCTTCCGTTTCATGCTCCCAGAAAAGTACGTTCCAAGTAGCATACGCCGGAACTCGGACCAGGGCAGCTGTCGTGTGGTTTGGAACTCCGCTGGCTCCACCCGACGCCACCATGCGTCAGCATCCCCCTCGAGACAATGCACTGCC
This sequence comes from Tillandsia leiboldiana, assembly GCA_029204045.2. Classification (NCBI taxonomy): domain Eukaryota; kingdom Viridiplantae; phylum Streptophyta; class Magnoliopsida; order Poales; family Bromeliaceae; genus Tillandsia; species Tillandsia leiboldiana. The sequence goes on from CM055072.1 coordinate 24,697,685, forward strand.
ATGTGCACTCTGTACTTCGGGTCGATGAAGAAATCCCTAAACAGCTTCTCCATCGAAGATAACCAAGCCTCCGAATCCCACGGTCGCGCGTTCTGCCCCGAGAATCTAGGCGGTCCATACTGGCAGAACTTGGTGAGCTTCTCCGCGATATACTCCTCCTGAGAAGGGGTCAAAGGCTGGGCCGCTCCTCGAGCCCCACTACTCGATGATGGCGCCGTCGGCACACGAAGTGGTACAGGTGATACAGGGGCCTCCAAAACAGTCGGGGACGGCGCTGCCTCTCTCTGGGCTACAAGCTGGTCAATCCTCTGCTCCTGCCGTCGGGTATGCTCCGCCAATTGGGCCACCATGGCCCTCAGCTCACTCAACTCCGAAGATCCGGTCTGCTCCGGCTCCTCAGGGGGTGTAAGGGTACCCCGAGTAGTAATCCGACGTCGGGGAGGCATCCTGCCAACAGAAAACACAAGTCAGGACGTAACCACGCACGACCCAATCTAGCGAAAGTCAAAGACATCCCCCTATTTCTGTAGCTTTATGTTGTGTGACGCCCCACTTCCCAGGGGGTCACCCATCCTAGAACTACTCTAGCTCTAGCACGCTTAACTCTCATGTTCCTCTTGGATCTTGCTACCATCCAAAATACTATAGCCGGGTTAGAGATTTAGTCCTATTATATCATTTATATAGAGGACTAATCCAAATTCCGGGGGTGTCACATTCTTCCCCCCTTTAAGCCCTGACGTCCACGTCAGGCTCAAGCACACTCACAAGCACCAGGCGATGTGAGACTCGTCTCGCTAGCCTTACCCGACCTTGTGAGGAGCTGCACTCCACTCACAACAGTCATTAGCCGGGGAGCCTCGCTCTACCCGCTATATAACCCTGGCTCAGCCGAGACTCATCTCACATTTTCGGCTGGTGAATGTCTCTGATACCAACTGTGACGCCCCACTTCCCAGGGGGTCACCCATCCTAGAACTACTCTAGCTCTAGCACGCTTAACTCTCATGTTCCTCTTGGATCTTGCTACCATCCAAAATACTATAGCCGGGTTAGAGATTTAGTCCTATTATATCATTTATATAGAGGACTAATCCAAATTCCGGGGGTGTCACATGTTGTCTGCAGCCAACATAACCGTTCACAGAAACAAGATATGTCGATCCCTCTTCCCTCATCGGAAGAGTCAAATAACCCAATCACCGACTTTCACCAAAAATATTACGTCTCTCACGCCCTATCATCCTAGGGTCCAACATAAGCCTAGGGTTTTCTAAGTCCCAACTGACCTATCCCTAAGCTCTGATACCAACTTAATCTGTCACGCCCCGGGTGGAAACCAGAACCCGGGCTCGCCAACAGATCCGCCATGCACACGGAATTTTCCATGTACACGAAGCGTCGGTAATCAGATATAAATGTACAATAAAAGAGCATAATACAGAGCTGAACTAAAAGAACTACATAATATCTCAGACTGGAAAAGAAATAAAAACTGTAAAAATACAATAAACTCCCAGTTCACCAAAATAATACACCCAGCTGGCCAAAGCCAGACCACAAAAATAAAAGTGAACTACTACAGTCTAAGAAAAAGGGTACAATATCTGTCTAATAGCAACTCACAGCCTCACCGGAGATCTATCTACTCAGCGATCCCCTCACCTCGATCCGCTGCCGATGGCCCAGCAGCTCCCGCAGAAGGCTCTGCAAAACAAGGAAAAGAAAGAGAGAAAAATAACAGTGGGGGTGAGAACCACTAGTAAACCAGTAGCCTCCCCCTGTGGGTAAAGCCTCAAACTCCGACGTACCCACTAAGTCTACTAGAGGCAAGGAATGAAGAAAGTGGTAAGCTATAAAACTACAGATAAAAAGGAACTACCACTAGTATGCCTCTAAATGCAGTGCCAAAATGAATGACTGTAAGTATGCATCAGTAACCGCATCTGTCCAAATAAACCCAATCTAGCCACCAGTAAAAACTGGTACCGCCTGCTGCCGCTATCATCATCGTGCAACCTGATCCGCACCAAAGTGATAGCAATGAGTCAATACCGTCCGGTACCCACTTGGTACCCCGCACGCTTCGAAGTGGCACTCGAGGGGAGCTACCCACACGAGGAAAGTAACCATGTCATAAGTATCATAAAAGCAGGACTGGATCATGACTATGATCAAAGTGGAAAACCCCTCCACTAAAGAAACCCCAATCTGATGCAAAGGTAAACATCCGGTCAACCGCCTAATGTCCGCAGTTACCGTAATACCCCACAAGTCCACAATCAAGTACGACCTGTCCCAGACTCCAAGGTCCCGACTACACTATCCCAAACCCCTGCTCGAACCCGAGCAATATGAATCAAAAGTCAAAATGAGAAGGAGAAAGAAAACAATCATGGTTTCTCCTAAGTCAAATCCCAATATGATAGTGTAGCAATAAATAGTGGCCTATCTAGATGTCCAAACAAGCATGCAAATGTCCTCGAGAAAGATAAAAGAAAGAGTATCAAACAGTAACTCCACATGTGTATTAATTAATAGCTCCGCATAAATATAACCATCATGCTAAAATCATCAGCCAACTACACATGTATATAATCCCTGGTCCATAATAAATCTCAAAGTGGTACCCGCACATAGATATGTCATCATGTCCCAATACTTAATCCATTTAACCAACTTTTATAAAATCTATGTGCTACACGGCATGTTAATTATCACTATTAAAATATCTCCAAGATCATGTTCCAACAACAATATTATCCCAGTAATATTTCCAACATGCTTTATCCACATAATTAATCTCAAATGATAGGCTCGCATTTTTATCATTCAATCATGCATGGTAATCAATCAATAAGTCCAAACGGGGAATCCTCTAAATAAACTTAGTGAGTAAATCACAGTAAGAGGTAAGCAACAACTACCCACCTGAAGAGCTGACTGTCCAAATCCCACAGCTGAAAGTACCAGGAAATACAAATCTCCTACTCCAAGGGGTCCAGTAATACCCGCAACTCTCCTGGGTACAACATAAAGTCCATAAATCCCAAAAACTACCCCCACATACACATACAGAAATCAGTCCCAAAGATGCCCTTATTTCACCTGCTGAAAATGCCCAGAAAATTCCAATAAAAATATCACAGCGATCCTCGCGTCGATACCTTCGAAACGAGTACCTGCACGTCCAAATCCGAGTTCTGCAGGTCAAGATATAAATTCTACAAGGTAACCATCCCTAAAGGATCCTCCAAAAAAAAACTGTAGCACTTAACTCTGGAGAAACAGTGATTTCTCACTTTTAGGAAATTCAGAAAAATCCAAGAAAAATATGGGGATGATCCTTGCGACGAGTAGATCAAAATCATCTATATAAACGCCTCGATCCGATGTTCCTATGCCAAGATATAAAATCAACAAGATCATGCTGTCCAGGAAATCCATCACAGAAAATAGGGTCAAAAGATGCCTCGGGAACCATGCCAAGAACCCAAAATAAAGCGAAACAATCAACACAGAAATCGAAGCCTTACCTCTCAGGAACATGCAGTCGAAGAAATCGTCCAAAAATTCCTCCTGGTTTGCGCACAGGAAAATTCTGGCTGAACTGCGACGGAAATGGGCCGAGAAAGAGGAAATGTCGAAGCGCACCGCGTCGCAGATGACTCGCTGTCGGCAACTCCAAAAATTCCAAAACTTCCTAGAGAGATGGAGGATAGAGAGAGGAAGAAGTCTTCTTAAGGACACACCCTCAGATTCTCTCTCTAAAGCTCGGAAAAAGAACAGAAAGGGAGGAAAGTGGAGCTGTATTTATAGGCCCAGAAAACAAATGCCAAAATTTCCACTGTGTCCCAAGAATCGGGCGCCCGGAAATATTGGGCTGCTACAGTGCGGCCCAATTCGGGAACACTGTGCGCGCCCGGAAGAGCCCGGGCGCGACACGTGTCCGCCAAACAGCGGACAGCGGCGCCCGCCAATCGGGCGCCGCCACGTGTCCCAGCCGCCAACGTGTTCCACGTGCCTCGAGCACGTGGGCGGCGTGCACCCGCCAATAGGGACACGCCACGTGTCACCACGCGGTTCACGTGGTCCACGCCCCCGGTCTACGCGCCGGGTCTTCCGGAAAGTGTCGGCCAACCAGAAGTCGCCACGTGTCCCAGACAGGCCGCCCTCCTTGACGCCGCCCGACCAATGAGGAGCTGCCACGTGGCAACCTCAACCTTCCGTGCACCCGGTGCACGACTATTCTGTGGACCGCCCGCTTGCGCGCCTGCCCGCGCCCGCACGCGGCCCTGCTCCGCCGCTGCGCCGCTGTGCTCCGCCGTGCGCCGCCGCTCGCCGCCTGCCGCCGGTCGCCGGAACAGTATTTCCGGCGGCCGGAATTACTGTTCCGGCGTGAACAGTAATTTTGCGCCGAAAATAAAGTGAATACACCATTTTGATCGTTTTCGCGCTCTGAGTCCAAATCCGCTGTCCGATTTTCCAAATTCTCATCCGAAATTTTGCCGAAAGCCCCCGGAAAAGCCAAATTGATCCGATTTTCGCGCCAGGTCCATTTTAAAAATCCAATTTCAATTCTACAAGCTCCATGACACTGCGTGAGCTTCCTATAGTCACTGATAAACCCGCAAAAGCTTCTACAAAAGTCCGGGTCACCACATCCTCCCCCACTAAAAAGAGTTTCGTCCTCGAAACAAAACTAAACAGCATCCCATAGTCCGATGCCTCACATAAGTAGGGTTAGGTGTCCGTCATCTCCGACTCCAGCCCCCAAAGCTGTCTGCAAGCTCCTTCAAAAACATGAAGCAAACCTCTAGCTCGAGCCACCATATCTCTTCTAGCATCCCTAGTACACGAACACCTCCTGGTCACTATCCTCGCGGCACAATCGATCGTCGTGAAGTACCGAGCCTGCCCATCCATCCCGAGCATCCTATTCATGTCCCGCAGCCATCTGGTCTGCTGGTAAAATCTAGGACTCAATCTACACCGGGTAGGACCAATGACACTCCTCCATGTGCAAACTATGATCGGGAATCTGAACCCCCCGTGCACGTGGTAACCATCCTACCCCTAACCCAGGCAATGATGCAAATATACTCCTAACAAATGACTAGGATGCTCAAATGCAATACAATGCAAAATCTAATGACAGAAGGTGAGATAATACCTGTCACCCCATAATCGGCTGCTGTAAAGTCCTCCACCTGAGCGGCATATACCCGACCGCTCTGAGCCGGTGGCCAGTGATCAGAAGAGTGGAAGGGAGGTGACCTGCTCACTGGAGCAAAAGACTGCTGAGCTGACGTCCTCTGTCGGAATGCACTAGGAGCCGAGGCTGAAGATGGTGCCGTGGAAGTCGATAGGGGGCATGAAGCTCGAACGTGGCCTGACTGTCCACACTTATAACAACGACCCCACCTCAGATCACAGGTGTGAGACAGATGAGGTTCTCCACAGAAAATACATCTGTCACGACGTCGTGGCTGCTGCTGCGGCTGCTGCTGTTGCTGCCTCTGGGGTCCACCAGACTCTTGTTGCTCAGAATGCCCCTGGCCATGAGACTGAGGCCGCGACGGTCGTGGCGGTCTCCAAGAACTAGCCTGTCCTCCATCATCAGGTGCTGGTCGCTTCCTCTCAGAACTCTGTGCGACCGACCCGCTCCTCTTGGCAATCTTCGTGTTGCCCTGCTCCACCCACAGTGCCTGCTCAACGGCTTCACCAAGGGTCTGTAGCCTCCGAGCGTGCACCAGGGTATAGATCTCAGGTCGAAGACCAGACTCGAACAACTCGACCTCATGCGGTCCATCACGGGCAACGAAAGGCACGCAGTTAAGCAACTGCATAAACTCCTGGTAGTACTCCTGCACCGATTTGTCTCCCTGCTGGATATTCTTCAAGTCGTCCTCCAGCTTCCGTTTCATGCTCCCAGAAAAGTACGTTCCAAGTAGCATACGCCGGAACTCGGACCAGGGCAGCTGTCGTGTGGTTTGGAACTCCGCTGGCTCCACCCTACGCCACCATGCGTCAGCATCCCCCTCGAGACAATGCACTGCCATGTGCACTCTGTACTTCGGGTCGATGAAGAAATCCCTAAACAGCTTCTCCATCGAAGATAACCAAGCCTCCGAATCCCACGGTCGCGCGTTCTGCCCCGAGAATCTAGGCGGTCCATACTGGCAGAACTTGGTGAGCTTCTCCGCGATATACTCCTCCTGAGAAGGGGTCAAAGGCTGGGCCGCTCCTCGAGCCCCACTACTCGATGATGGCGCCGTCGGCACACGAAGTGGTATAGGTGATACAGGGGCCTCCAAAACAGTCGGGGACGGTGCTGCCTCTCTCTGGGCTACAAGCTGGTCAATCCTCTGCTCCTGCCGTCGGGTATGCTCCGCCAATTGGGCCACCATGGCCCTCAGCTCACTCAACTCCGAAGATCCGGTCTGCTCCGGCTCCTCAGGGGGTGTAAGGGTACCTCGAGTAGTAATCCGACGTCGGGGAGGCATCCTGCCAACAGAAAACACAAGTCAGGACGTAACCACGCACGACCCAATCTAGCGAAAGTCAAAGACATCCTCCTATTTTTGTAGCTTTATGTTGTGTGACGCCCCACTTCCCAGGGGGTCACCCATCCTAGAACTACTCTAGCTCTAGCACGCTTAACTCTCATGTTCCTCTTGGATCTTGCTACCATCCAAAATACTATAGCCGGGTTAGAGATTTAGTCCTATTATATCATTTATATAGAGGACTAATCCAAATTCCGGGGGTGTCACATTCTTCCCCCCTTTAAGCCCTGACGTCCACGTCAGGCTCAAGCACACTCACAAGCACCAGGCGATGTGAGACTCGTCTCGCTAGCCTTAGCCGACCTTGTGAGGAGCTGCACTCCACTCACAACAGTCATTAGCCGGGGAGCCTCGCTCTACCCGCTATATAACCCTGGCTCAGCCGAGACTCATCTCACATTTTCGGCTGGTGAATGTCTCTGATACCAACTGTGACGCCCCACTTCCCAGGGGGTCACCCATCCTAGAACTACTCTAGCTCTAGCACGCTTAACTCTCATGTTCCTCTTGGATCTTGCTACCATCCAAAATACTATAGCCGGGTTAGAGATTTAGTCCTATTATATCATTTATATAGAGGACTAATCCAAATTCCGGGGGTGTCACATGTTGTCTGCAGCCAACATAACCGTTCACAGAAACAAGATATGTCGATCCCTCTTCCCACATCGGAAGAGTCAAATAACCCAATCACCGACTTTCACCAAAAATATTACGTCTCTCACGCCCTATCATCCTAGGGTCCAACATAAGCCTAGGGTTTTCTAAGTCCCAACTGACCTATCCCTAAGCTCTGATACCAACTTAATCTGTCACGCCCCGGGTGGAAACCAGAACCCGGGCTCGCCAACAGATCCGCCATGCACACGGAATTTTCCATGTACACGAAGCGTCGGTAATCAGATATAAATGTACAATAAAAGAGCATAATACAGAGCTGAACTAAAAGAACTACATAATATCTCAGACTGGAAAAGAAATAAAAACTGTAAAAATACAATAAACTCCCAGTTCACCAAAATAATACACCCAGCTGGCCAAAGCCAGACCACAAAAATAAAAGTGAACTACTACAGTCTAAGAAAAGGGTACAATATCTGTCTAATAGCAACTCACAGCCTCACCGGAGATCTATCTACTCAGCGATCCCCTCACCTCGATCCGCTGCCGATGGCCCAGCAGCTCCCGCAGAAGGCTCTGCAAAACAAGGAAAAGAAAGAGAGAAAAATAACAGTGGGGGTGAGAACCACTAGTAAACCAGTAGCCTCCCCCTGTGGGTAAAGCCTCAAACTCCGACGTACCCACTAAGTCTACTAGAGGCAAGGAATGAAGAAAGTGGTAAGCTATAAAACTACAGATAAAAAGGAACTACCACTAGTATGCCTCTAAATGCAGTGCCAAAATGAATGACTGTAAGTATGCATCAGTAACCGCATCTGTCCAAATAAACCCAATCTAGCCACCAGTAAAAACTGGTACCGCCTGCTGCCGCTATCATCATCGTGCAACCTGATCCGCACCAAAGTGATAGCAATGAGTCAATACCGTCCGGTACCCACTTGGTACCCCGCACGCTTCGAAGTGGCACTCGAGGGGAGCTACCCACACGAGGAAAGTAACCATGTCATAAGTATCATAAAAGCAGGACTGGATCATGACTATGATCAAAGTGGAAAACCCCTCCACTAAAGAAACCCCAATCTGATGCAAAGGTAAACATCCGGTCAACCGCCTAATGTCCGCGGTTACCGCAATACCCCACAAGTCCACAATCAAGTACGACTTGTCCCAGACTCCAAGGTCCCGACTACACTATCCCAAACCCCTGCTCGAACCCGAGCAATATGAATCAAAAGTCAAAATGAGAAGGAGAAAGAAAACAATCATGGTTTCTCCTAAGTCAAATCCCAATATGATAGTGTAGCAATAAATAGTGGCCTATCTAGATGTCCAAACAAGCATGCAAATGTCCTCGAGAAAGATAAAAGAAAGAGTATCAAACAGTAACTCCACATGTGTATTAATTAATAGCTCCGCATAAATATAACCATCATGCTAAAATCATCAGCCAACTACACATGTATATAATCCCTGGTCCATAATAAATCTCAAAGTGGTACCCGCACATAGATATGTCATCATGTCCCAATACTTAATCCATTTAACCAACTTTTATAAAATCTATGTGCTACACGGCATGTTAATTATCACTATTAAAATATCTCCAAGATCATGTTCCAACAACAATATTATCCCAGTAATATTTCCAACATGCTTTATCCACATAATTAATCTCAAATGATAGGCTCGCATTTTTATCATTCAATCATGCATGGTAATCAATCAATAAGTACAAACGGGGAATCCTCTAAATAAACTTAGTGAGTAAATCACAGTAAGAGGTAAGCAACAACTACCCACCTGAAGAGCTGACTGTCCAAATCCCACAGCTGAAAGTACCAGGAAATACAAATCTCCTACTCCAAGGGGTCCAGTAATACCCGCAACTCTCCTGGGTACAACATAAAGTCCATAAATCCCAAAAACTACCCCCACATACACATACAGAAATCAGTCCCAAAGATGCCCTTATTTCACCTGCTGAAAATGCCCAGAAAATTCCAATAAAAATATCACAGCGATCCTCGCGTCGATACCTTCGAAACGAGTACCTGCACGTCCAAATCCGAGTTCTGCAGGTCAAGATATAAATTCTACAAGGTAACCATCCCTAAAGGATCCTCCAAAAAAAAACTGTAGCACTTAACTCTGGAGAAACAGTGATTTCTCACTTTTGGGAAATTCAGAAAAATCCAAGAAAAATATGGGGATGATCCTTGCGACAAGTAGATAAAAATCAACTCTTTAAACGCCTCGATCCGATGTTCCTACGCCAAGATATAAAATAAACAAGCTCATGCTGTGCAGGAAATCCATCACAGAAAATGGGGTCAAAAGATGCCTCGGGAACCATGCCAAGAACCCAAAATAAAGCGAAACAATCAACACGGAAATCGAAGCCTTACCTCTCAGGAACATGCAGTCGAAGAAATCGTCCAAAAATTCCTCCTGGTTTGCGCACAGGAAAATTCTGACTGAACTGCGACGGAAATGGGCCGAGAAAGAGGAAACGTCGAAGCGCACCGCGTCGCAGATGACTCGCTGTCGGCAACTCCAAAAATTCCAAAACTTCCTAGAGAGATGGAGGATAGAGAGAGGAAGAAGTCTTCTTAAGGACACACCCTCAGATTCTCTCTCTAAAGCTCGGAAAAAGAACAGAAAGGGAGGAAAGTGGAGCTGTATTTATAGGCCCAGAAAACAAATGCCAAAATTCCCACTGTTTCCCAAGAATCGGGCGCCCGGAAATATTGGGCTGCTACAGTGCGGCCCAATTCGGGAACACTGTGCGTGCCCGGAAGAGCCCGGGCGCGACACGTGTCCGCCAAACAGCGGACAGCGGCGCCCGCCAATCGGGCGCCGCCGCGTGTCCCAGCCGCCCACGTGTTCCACGTGCCTCGAGCACGTGGGCGGCGTGCACCCGCCAATAGGGACACGCCACGTGTCACCACGCGGTTCACGTGGTCCACGCCCCCGGTCTACGCGCCGGGTCTTCCGGAAAGTGTCGGCCAACCAGAAGTCGCCACGTGTCCCAGACAGGCCTCCCTTGACGCCGCCCGACCAATGAGGAGCTGCCACGTGGCAACCTCAACCTTCCGTGCACCCGGTGCACGACTATTCTGTGGACCGCCCGCTTGCGCGCCTGCCCGCGCCCGCCCGCGGCCCTGCTCCGCCGTTGCGCCGCTGTGCTCCGCCGTGCGCCGCCGCTCGCCGCCTGCCGCCGGTCGCCGGAACAGTATTTCCGGCGGCCGGAATTACTGTTCCGGCGTGAACAGTAATTTTGCGCCGAAAATAAAGTGAATACACTATTTTGATCGTTTTCGTGCGCTGAGTCCAAATCCGCTGTCCGATTTTCCAAATTCTCATCCAAAATTTTGCCGAAAGCCCCCGGAAAAGCCAAATTGATCCGATTTTCGCGCCAGGTCCATTTTAAAAATCCAATTTCAATTCTACAAGCTCCATGACACTGCATGAGCTTCCTATAGTCACTGATAAACCCGCAAAAGCTTCACCAAAAGTCCGGGTCACCACATATAGCCTATGCGTCAAGGCAGCTCAAGGAATACGAGCGAAACTACCCCGTGCACGATTTGGAACTCGCAGCGGTTGTGTTCGTCCTCAAGCTTTGGAGACACTACCTGTATGGGGCACACTCCAATGTGTACTCAGATCATAAAAGTCTTAAGTACCTTTTCACCCAAAAGGAGTTAAATTTGCGACAAAGACGGTGGCTCGAGCTACTGAAGGATTACGATTTAACGATCCACTATCACCCGGGAAAGGCAAACGTGGTGGCCGACGCCCTGAGCCGTAAGGGGCAGGCCGAGAAGGCAGGGGTGAGTGCCATCACCCAGCAAGATAGTCTGATTACGGAGTTTTCGCGATTAAGACTAGAAGTAGTACCAGCGGGTACAGTCGAACAACTTCTGACACTGGTGGTCAGACCTACCTTGCTGGACAGAATTCTCGAAGGGCAATCGACTGATGACCAACTCCAGCTGGTGCGAAGTAGAGTAACTGCCAACCAAGAAGGTGATTTCACAGTAAACTCCGACGGCACGATACGATTTCGGGGACGAATCTGTGTGCCGGATCTACCGGAACTCAAAGAGGGAACCCTGCGGGAGGCGCATACTGCTCCATACACAGCGCATCCCGGGGGAACGAAGATGTACAAGGACGTCAAGCAGACCTTCTGGTGGCCCAAAATGAAGGGAGACGTGACTCGGTTTGTGGCACACTGCCTGGTGTGCCAACGAGTGAAGGCCGAACACCAGCGTCCAGCAGGAAAATTGCAACCCTTACCGGTGCCCGTGTGGGAGTGGGACATGATTACCATGGATTTTGTGACCGGGTTCCCAAGATCGTCACAGGGACACGATGCAATATGGGTAATTGTGGACCGTTTGACGAAATCGGCCCACTTTCTGCCCATACACACAACGTGGACGCGGGAACGACTGGCACAAACCTACATCAACGAGATAGTAAGGTTGCATGGGGTGCCGACATCCATCACGTCGGACAGGGACACGCGATTTGTGTCAAACTTTTGGCAGAGCCTACAGCGAGCGATGGGAACCAAGTTGCACTTCAGTACGGCTTTTCACCCGCAGACCGACGGACAATCAGAGCGGGTGATACAAATTGTGGAGGACATGCTTCGGGCATGCGTTTTAGACCTGGGCGAAGGATGGGCACGGTGCTTGCCCCTAGTGGACTTTGCCTACAATAACAGTTACCAGGCCAGCATTCAGATGGCGCCATACGAGGCCCTGTACGGGCGCCGCTGTCGGTCTCCAATATGCTGGGACGACTTGGGTGAGCGTAAGTTTCTGGGCCCAGATTTGGTGGAGGAGACCGAAGCGAAGGTGCGAATGATTAGGCAAAGGCTACTGACCGCCCAGAGCAGAAAGAAAAGCTACGCGGACAACAGAGGCCGAGACTTAGAGTTCATGGTGGGTGAGCACGCGTTACTCCGAGTTTCGCCCTCCAAGGGGAACCGACGCTTCGGCATAAAGGGAAAGTTAAGCCCGAGGTACGTAGGACCGTTCGAGATCCTAGAACGCGTAGGACCGGTGGCGTACCGATTAGCCCTGCCGCCGAATCTCGAACGAGTCCATAACGTGTTCCATGTCTCAATGCTCCGGAAATACCTAGCTGATCCCTCTCATGCCTTGGATGCCTCCACCATCGAGTTGCGAGAGGATTTAAGCGTCGAGGAGACGCCGGTGCGGATTTTGGCAAGAGAGGACAAGAAGTTGCGCAATCGAACTATCCCCTATGTGAAGGTCCAGTGGAGCAACCATGAAGAGCGCGAGGCGACTTGGGAACTTGAATCGAAGATGAGGGAATGTTTTCCCGAATTGATTAGTGGGGTTTGTATTTAAGTTTCGGGACGAAACTTTTTATAAAGTGTGAGTGGTGTAGTGATCCGGCCTTTCGGGGTATTTTTGACTTAAATGTAGTCATTTAAGCCTTTAAGTGAAATAAAATTATTCAATTCTTAAAAGTTGGCCATTGTGAGGTGCTAGTATTTTTCTGCGATAGAGCGCGGAAAAAGAAAGCCGACGGTGCGATCGGATCTGAAATCCGATATCGGGATCCCCCGGAACGGGATTCAAAGTGATACGGTGATTAGTCGTGCATCGGAATCCGTGCTAAATATCTTGCACCCGTTAGAGATAAGGTGGGTTATCTCGTAGGAGATAATTAATTAGTTAATTAATTATCCCAGACGGAAAATTAATAATTCTCTTACGTACGAATTAAAGAGAAATTAATTAAAGGTAAAGTACGACTATATAAGGGATCCCGATTATCGGAAAGAAAAGAAAAGAAGAAAATAAAAACCCTAATCGGTGAGAAGAGAAAAAGAAAAGAAAAGACGGAACCCTAACCGGAGGAGAAAAGAGGAAAAGAAGGAGGAAGCGGAGGAACCCGATCGCCCTGATTCACGTGCCGGAGATCGGAGAACGAGACGCCATCGTCTACGGGGAGCGGATCCGGGTTTCCAACGCCGAAAGGAAACAAGATCGGTTCTTTAATTCCGATAGATTGAGGTTAGTGGTCGTTAATCTTTTTGTAGAATTAATCGGGGGTTTTCCGTGTTCTCGTAAGGTCGTTTTAATTAGTACATCGATCGCGGATTTTCGTCGGGTTTTGATCCAGGTTTTATTCTCGTTCTTGATCGAGGGTGATCGATGGTTTTTATCGAGTTTAATCGATGATTTTTAGTCAGTTTCTTTTTATTGGACTTGGTCGAAAATTCGATCGGGGCTCCGATTTATGTTTTGGTTGTTCGTGGATCAACGGTTTAGCCGTTAGATTTACCGCGGATTTATTCGGAGATTTTTGGGGATGTTTCGTTGGAACATAGTGGGTTAACGGGAGGCCGCCGCCGCCGTTGTTAAACGGGAGGCCGCCGCCGTCGTTACCATGGTCGCGGGGTCTTCGCCGGAGTCGCGCGGGAGCGAAAACGGAGAAGAAATCGCGAAACGGGAGCGAAAACGGCGAAGAAAACCGCGAAATTAGGATTTACTGTGCTTGTCCGTACAGCACGGTCTACGGGTCCAGGCGTGCACCCGGTGCATGCCCCCAGCGTCGGAAGCACCAGACCCGGTGCACGGTTTCGTGCACCGGCCCGGCCCAAGGCGCGCGGTGCACGCCTCATGCGTGCACCCGGCGCACGCGCTTGCGGCCGAAGGGCAAGGACCCGGTGCACGCTCGGGTCGTGCACCGCCCGGCCCTAGATGCGCGGTGCACGCCTCCTGCGTGCACCCGGTGCATGCCGCCGCCGCCTGACGCCGTGAACCCGGTGCACGGTTGCCCCCGTGCACCAACCGACAGCCCGAAGTTCATTTGCTCCGTTTTTGCGCGTTTCTCCACCGTTTTGAGCGCCGTTTTCGCCGTTGGGATCGTTATTTCCGTGGCTTTCTTGGCATGGCCACTTGGGACCTTCTTGGTCATTATTTTATTATGTTGGGTGCCGATTTCGCCGACACTCCGCGCCTCGACAAAATCGTCGAGGGCGCGCCTTCGGGTCTCTTTTCTCATCATTTCCGCCGTCGGGGCCTTCTTGGTTTTAACCATTGACGTCCCGAGTGGGCTACCGGTTGAGGATTGAGTTTTGTTGGATTTCCGTTAGCGGTTTTGGGTTCCGACGGAGTTCGCGACGAAATAGTCGCGGTCCGGTTGTTGTTAATCATCGATGTTACCGGTTTGAGCTAAGTGTGCGGTGTTACTTGACGGTTTTGATTTGTTGGACTTTTCCGTCGAAAAGAGTAAATTGGGTCTTGTGTTTTCGGATGTTAGTACACGCTTTTGACTATAGTTATCCGTGCGGACTTTCTTTAGGTCCAGACGCGCAGCAGGGGTGCGCGAAGGATTCAGGTGTTCCGATCTTTCTTCAAATAGGTGGGTACGGTTGCTATAAATACAACCAGTGCAGTAAGTGCATCTATCGTCATTAAAATGCTCTTAATTTATCTAACAAAGTAGATGGACAGTTTAACCTTTCGCATAATTGTGTTTTTATCTAACAATTGAAGCGGCTACGGTCGCGGTGCTCATGACACGCCGATCTCGGCAAATCCGTTTTCGGATGCTGCACGTACACAGGCGGATTGGCCTCCGCATGGGTGTACTTTTCCGGAAGAGTGGTCTCTTATGACCCGTGTTCCTCACAAAAGTGTGGGTGCCGTGAGGACCTCTTCGCGCCCGCTGAATATAGCACACCAGCACCGTGAAGAGGTTAAAAGCATCAAAGTAGGTGTTTGCGCACGAGGGGAGACTTTAGTCTCTCCGACAAATATTCTGGGGTTGGTTCCCAATTTAATTGATAATTCTAGGGTTGGTGCCCAATTTAATTGATAATTCTGGGGTTGGTGCCCAATTTAATTGATAAATCTGGGGTTGGGGCCCAGCTTAATATGTGCAGGGTTTTAGCGAAATGGTTCCGGTGTATTCGGTTTGCTCCTTATTTCCTTATTGATATTAGACATCTACTTTGTTTGTCACTGACATTACCCACTCCGTGACAGGTGTTACGAGGTGCGTTAGCCGGGAGGGCGGTGAGACTGCTGTTACGGCATTTTGGTATTGGCATATTTCGTGAGTCAAGTCAGTGAGTTGAGTCGGAGTCTTAAAGGGATCAAATTGTCAATCAGCATTCAAAGACTTAGAGAAGATTCAACAAGAGCTCAAGTTGACACTCAGTGTCTTGAGTCTGGAAGATTGAAGTTGAAGAATTATGGATCAGTTACATCAATCTCAAGAAGAAAGTATTCAAGAGGATCAGGTATGTTTAACTAAATAATTGTGGTGATCCGAATACTTTCTTATAGTGTAGAAACACTTGGATGAACTTTTTTTGTCATAATAATCAAAAACTGGTGTTCGGACATGTTCAGGATCCGGATCAGAGCCAACGATCCGGATCCCGAAGGTTGTTGTTTCATACAAGACTTCGATCCGGATCCATGTAATTTCCGATCCGGATCCCGAATGTTAAGTTTTCTGATTTGTATGAACGATCCGGATCGGGCAATACGATCCGGATCCCGAACCCTTGGTTTTCTGGAATCGTCAATCTCGTTACGACGATCCGGATCGCAGTAAATCCGATCCGGATCGCCGTCCTGAAAATTTCCAGATAAGGTATGTTTTGATTCTTATCTCTTTCCAAAGGTTTCTAAACTATAAATAGACACTTAGGGTTTCTCAAAAACGTGGGTTCTCTACCGATCAATTGATAAAACTCTTGTGAGCAACCCTAGAGGCTAGGTTTTCATTGTTCTTCTTTATAGCCTCTTTTAGGTCAATTCGACGGTTCTTCCAAGATCTATCTTTTGTCGAATTGATCTAATCTTTGCTTAGAGATTTTTCCCATGGATCTTCATTGATAATCAAAGCAAAGGATCACCATCGAAGTCAATATTCTCATCGACTGAGTTTGCGTCGTGGATTCGACGTGGCATCGTGGATTCGGTGTGCTAAAGGCGTTTCGTGGATTCGAAGCGTGCGTTCGTGGATTCGAACGTGAGCAGTGGACGGGCAAAACGGTGGAGCGCGAGGTCCAAGAAATTGAAGGAGGGGTTAAATCCGTGGAGACGGTAATCACCTTGTTATTCTTCTTTTCTTAGGGATTGTTATTGCGTGGATATCCAACCGGTCAGCGCAAGGTCCGAAGAAGCTGAAGGAGGGGTTTGAGTCCGTGGAGTCGGTAATCACCTTGTTATTCTTCTAATCTTAGTGGATTGTTATTGCGTGTTGGTCCCGTGGTTTTTCTCCTGGATTGGAGTTTCCACGTAAATCTCGGTGTGCTATTTTTATTTTCCGCATTGGTTTTTATTTTGCACTGAGATTGAGTTTTTAAGTATTACACCTATTCACCCCCCCTCTAGTTGTTTGATAGTACCTATTTAGATCCTTGTGGATCCTATAAAAACCAACAAGTGGTATCAGAGCGGGTTTTAGGTTTATCTATCACGATGGGTGAAAGTGGTAATATTTATAGACCTCCTCTTTTTGATGGGACTAATTATGCTTATTGGAAAGTGCGGATGAGAGCTTTTCTCATCGCAATTGATGAGCGAGTATGGCAATCCGTGGAATACGGTTGGGTGCATCCTGTTGAGGAAGTAGGAAATTCTACTACCCCAAAACCTCGCTCTAGATGGTCCAAAGAGGAATTTGAAAGATCTTCTTACAATGGGAAAGGTATGAACGCTTTATTTAATTCTCTTTCCTCGACTGAGTTCACACGAATTTCCGCGTGTGAAACCGCGAAGGAAATTTGGGATATTCTCAAAATTACACATGAGGGTACTAATCTTGTAAAAATTCAAAAGCTCCAGATGCTTACTAGTCAATTTGACTCTATTCATATGGAAGAGCATGAATTGTTTACAGATTATTACATTAGACTTCAAGATGTAATAAATACTTGTGCTAATTTAGGAGAAAAGATCCCGGAGTCGAAAGTTGTAAGAAAGATACTTCGGACTCTTCCGGAACGGTTTAGGGCAAAAGTTACCGCCATTGAAACCGTTAGTCATCCGGATGAGATGAGTGTAGAGGAATTAGTAGGTGCTTTGCAAACTTATGAAATGACTTTTCCTACTAATCAAGGTTCTTCCAAGTCTTCTTCTAAGCTTACAGGTATTGCATTCAAATCAACAAAGGAAGAAGATAGCGAATCGAGTTCCGACGATGAAATCTCTTTTGCCGAATTTGAAGAACAATTGGCGCGGATCGTAAAGAAATTTCGTCGGAAATTTTGGAAGAATCGAACCGATGGATCTTCATCCACGAAACCTTCTAAAGTATCATCGGTTTCTAAATCCTCTAACCTCAAAAGCTTTGCAAAACCCTCTAAAGAAAAAGAGAAAGATGATTTCGAAGGGGAAATCCAATGCTATCGATGCAAAGGCTACGGCCATTTTTCAACGGATTGTCCTTCTCCGAAATCATATAAAAAGAGGGCTTTGCAAGCAAAAACTTGGGACGATTCTACTTCTAATGAATCGACCTCAAGTAAAGAGGAAAAAATCGTTGCTTCTCATGCCTCTCATTTTCCCTCTTCTAATAATTGTTTATCATCTTTAGTCACTGACTCTACTCCTTTGATTTTGTATGAAACATCAACAACCGGCGGAGAGTCATCAAGTGAGGGGGAGTCGGACGAGGAAGAACTCATTGAGGCATATCAACAACTTCTTGCGGAATCTAAGAAGATGGCCAAACATATCAAGAAGTTGAGAAAGCAACGACTTGAAGATCAAGACGAGAATCATGCTTTAAAGATAAAACTTCATGATCTCGAGGAGGAACGAGAACGTTTATTGGAAAACAATAAAATCCTCCAAGAAGAGCGAAACCAATCGGAGACAAACGCTAAATCATATATGGACAAGATTGGTTTTCTAGAAAAACAGTTTGAGGATATTCATGTCACCAATCAAGCTTTGACCAAGCAAGTCCATCAACTTAAATCCGACATACAAAGGATTTCAAACCGGTTCGAAGAAACATGTTTGTATGTCCGGATTAGGTCAAACAAGCAAGGTTGGTTTGGGATTCAAAAAGGACCAAACTGTGCATGCTTCAAGTTCCACAATGAAATTGAAAGGAAGAACGTGTCACTTATGTGGACTTGAAGGACATTTGGTGAAGAATTGCCCGAAAAAGAGAAAGAAAAATCCTTCGGCAACTTCATCTACGGAGCGAACTCAACGGAATCAAAAGACACATCAAGTTAAAGGAGTTCACTCAACCCACCAAAGGTCCGAGCCACAACATCAATCATACAAGTGGATCATTGCGAGGCAAAGACCTAAGGTGGACCAACAGTCAAAGCGGACAACCCCCGGTCACAACGAATCAAGACAACCCAAAATCCAGCGATTTTGGATTCGGAAAGGTGATATCTTTCCTTGTCTTAAGTTCTAAATAGCTTATGACTGTATGTAATGCTTTGATTGGTTTTTCCTTCATATCTTTCTTAATCTTTGCATTACATATTTTTCAATGCTCTTCGTTTTTATACTTTGTTTTTAAACAAAAGGGTTTTTACTGAACAAGTGCATTGAATAAAAAGGGCTTCACCTTTATTCACTCCAAATTAATTTTATTTGGATTATCAACTTTACTCCTTAATCATAATCTTGAAGATACTTCATTATAGGAGTTTTTGATATTATAAGCATCAAATTTTAGAAATCATGTGTGATCTTTAGATGCTTAATCTATCTCGGTTGTGTGAATTCATTGTGATAAACGTGAGACAACCGATTGATTAAAATTTGGGATTTAATTCTTTCACGTAAGAGATTGCATTCTTACAAGGGTAATGAAATGAATTGTAAAAGATGTGGAAAGAGTTACATCCGAAAGGAGTGTGAAAACTACCACCACATGTTGGAAAGAGCTGCCACCCCGGTCGTCCGGTCTATGTGTGAAGCTACCACATGTTATGGATGCTTGAAAATTATTTATGAAATTTTGTTTAGTTGAAGCATTCGGAGATTTAAATTTAAAGCCCTTATTTTGAACAATCTCCTGGTTGGTATAAGGTGGGATAGTTGAAAGATGCTCAAAGAGCCACCCTTAGGTATTTTAGTGCTTATCTCAAATTTGAGAGGGTAAGAAATCAAATTGATGTCATTTGGAAATCTCTGTAAGTCATCTTTGTACATCCGTTACATCTTGATAGACTTTGGATCTCAAGATTATTTTTGATGACTTGTGTTTGATGAATATAACATGAAAAACGGCTTATAATGTTTTACCTTTATTTTTCATGATTTTGGAGTAAATCTTTTTAATTTTGTGAAATTAATTGGATTGAATGACATCTGTGTGAATTCACTGTTTAAAACACTTAAATTGATTTCTTGATGGAATACAAATCGGAATTTGAAAAGATTCTAAAATCTGGATTTGTTTCAAGAAATTATTTGATTTTTGCTTTCTGGTACCGGTACGCAATCTGCATTGTTGTTATATACCAGAACTGAGCTTTTATCTCTCTTTCTCCATGAACTAATTTTGTTTGTAATTTCCTTTTGTCTAGTATGTTCACTGTTTGACAATTTGTGACAAAAAGGGGGAGAAGAGAAATGACGGAGATAAGATCATCAAGAGAGGATAAACGAAACGAAAATGGAAAAATGGGGGAGAACGGAAAATGATGATCGTATCACAAAGGGGGAGAACAGAGATGCTCAAGATAGGGGGAGACAAAGAAAAAATTGAAAGAGCAGAAAAACAAAAGAACCAAAAGGAAGACAGATCAAATGTAGGATTGTAATTTCTAACGACTAACGTTTGATTTTGTTTGGAGTTTTGTTTTGCAGGAATTACAACACTTTAAGACTCCAAGTCCTAAGTCATAGAGTATGTTCTAGGACTGTTTGGTTCAAATGTAATTTTGTATTTATTGGATCTTTCACGCAAAGAAAATCAATGTTTTGGTGATGACATTGAGTTTCGATTTTTTGGTTTAAGATGAGTGACTTGAGCATTTTTATGTATTTTGGGTTTTGTCACGAAATTGCCAAAGGGGGAGATTGTTACGGCATTTTGGTATTGGCATATTTCGTGAGTCAAGTTAGTGAGTTGAGTCGGAGTCTTAAAGGGATCAAATTGTCAATCAGCATTCAAAGACTTAGAGAAGATTCAACAAGAGCTCAAGTTGACACTCAGTGTCTTGAGTCTGGAAGATTGAAGTTGAAGAATTGTGGATCAGTTACATCAATCTCAAGAAGAAAGTATTCAAGAGGATCAGGTATGTTTAACTAAATAATTGTGGTGATCCGAATACTTTCTTATAGTGTAGAAACACTTGGATGAACTTTTTTTGTCATAATAATTAAAAACTGGTGTTCGGACATGTTCAGGATCCGGATCAGAGCCAACGATCCGGATCCCGAAGGTTGTTGCTTCATACAAGACTTCGATCCGGATCCATGTAATTTCCGATCCGGATCCCGAATGTTAAGTTTTCTGATTTGTATGAACGATCCGGATCGGGCAATACGATCCGGATCCCGAACCCTTGGTTTTCTGGAATCGTCAATCTCGTTACGACGATCCGGATCGCAGTAAATCCGATCCGGATCGCCGTCCTGAAAATTTCCAGATAAGGTATGTTTTTGATTCTTATCTCTTTCCAAAGGTTTCTAAACTATAAATAGACACTTAGGGTTTCTCAAAAACGTGGGTTCTCTACCGATCAATTGATAAAACTCTTGTGAGCAACCCTAGAGGCTAGGTTTTCATTGTTCTTCTTTATAGCCTCTTTTAGGTCAATTCGACGGTTCTTCCAAGATCTATCTTTTGTCGAATTGATCTAATCTTTGCTTAGAGATTTTTCCCATGGATCTTCATTGATAATCTAAGCAAAGGATCACCATCGAAGTCAATATTCTCATCGACTGAGTTTGCGTCGTGGATTCGACGTGGCATCGTGGATTCGGTGTGCTAAAGGCATTTCGTGGATTCGAAGCGTGCGTTCGTGGATTCGAACGTGAGCAGTGGATGGGCAAAACGGTGGAGCGCGAGGTCCAAGAAATTGAAGGAGGGGTTAAATCCGTGGAGACGGTAATCACCTTGTTATTCTTCTTTTCTTAGGGATTGTTATTGCGTGGATATCCAACCGGTCAGCGCAAGGTCCGAAGAAGCTGAAGGAGGGGTTTGAGTCCGTGGAGTCGGTAATCACCTTGTTATTCTTCTATTCTTAGTGGATTGTTATTGCGTGTTGGTCCCGTGGTTTTTCTCCTGGATTGGAGTTTCCACGTAAATCTCGGTGTGCTGTTTTTATTTTCCGCATTGGTTTTTATTTTGCACTGAGATTGAGTTTTTAAGTATTACACCTATTCACCCCCCCTCTAGTTGTTTGATAGTACCTATTTAGATCCTTGTGGATCCTATAAAAACCAACAACTGCGTCGCGAGAACCGTAGTCAGAACACTTGGTTTTTATTATCTCATTTCTTTTACGCTTAATTTAGTTAATTTGCTTGTGGGTCGTAATATTCGTGGACATGTATTACTTAGCGCTGTGGATGAGGTGTACTTTTATATTTCGGTTCTTTTGGTGATGTTTTCTTATGCGGCACGTTTTCATGATAAACCAAATGACTTCGAAAAGGTTTTCTCAAAACGAAGTGCCGTGTGGGCACGGGTTTTGCAACCGCTGGCTTTATCCTTTCTAAACACTGATGCCGCTTTAATATTCCGCATGATGATGTATGTCTATTGTATGGTTGATGGTTGGTGTTTGATGTATGTTGTTGTAAATGAGACGCCGTGCATATACAAAGGAGACTCTGTCCGTGGGCAGGGAGAATTTGTGTATGTGGCGGTCTGGCACGCACCGGGGATGAGGTTTAAATTACCTTGTTAAGAAGAAAAAAAAAAGATACACGCGATTTTCCGCTTTGATAGACTCAAAAACCCCCGGGGGCGTGACAATAAGGATAAAAAACTAACCTTTTCTGGAATTTTACAGGACGACGATCCGGATTGGATTTACGACGATCCGGACTGTCGTAACGAAACAGACAATTTCCAGGAAAACAAAGGTTCGGGATCCGGATCGAAGTACCTGATCCGGACTGTTCATACATTTCAGCAAAAACCAATGTTCGGGATCCGGATCAGAAATGGCTTGGATCCGGACTGGATTTGCGTATGAACCAACACCCTTCGGGATCCGGACTGCCGTATCTGATCCGGATCCTGAACATGTCCCATGTCCAGTTTTTAATTTTTATGCAATTAAAAATTCATCCAAGTGTTTCTACACTATAAGAAGTATTCGGATCATCAAAATTAATTAGTTAAACATACCTGATCCTTTTGAATTCTTCTTTCTTGAGATTGACTTATATGATCCATCCTTCTTCTTCACGAATAGCACCGGCGCTCCCCAAGGCGATACACTTGGCCTCACGAAGCCTTTATCCATTAAATCTTGAAGTTGCGCCTTTAATTCTCGCAGCTCAGCCGGTGCCATTCGGTAAGGAGCCTTAGAGATTGGCGCAGTTCCTGGAACTACGTCAATCAAAAACTCAACCTCCCTATCCGGCGGCATACAAATCAGCTCTGGAGGAAACACATCCGGGAACTCGTGGGCAATCGGGATATCCGTGAGTCCCGGTGCCGCCGTAGGCTCCTTAACCACAGATGCCAAAAAGGCCACGCATCCACTGCGCATCATCTGCCTCGCACGAGAAGTCGAAACCACTGAGGCAAAGAAAGCACTCTGGCACCCCCCTGTAAACGAACACCTCCTGGCCTGGCTCGCTAAAGGTAACAGTCCTCGCGGCGCAATCAATCGTCGCGAAATAGCGAGCTAGCCAATCCATCCCCAGTACAATGTCAAAATCTCGCAGCTGACTAAGAACCATCAGGTCCGCTGGCAAAATCCAAGACCCAAGCTGTACAGGGCAAGACCAACAACACTCCTCTACATGCAATGTATGCTCGGGAATCTGTACCTCTAATGCATGTGGCAACCGACCTAACTCTAGTCCATGGGATGATGCAAATGATCTACTGATAAAAGAATGTGATGCACCGGTATCAAATAAAGTGCGAGCTCGTATACCAAAAAGTAAAATGATACCTGCCACCACGTGGTCGGCTGCCGCGGAGTCCCCTACCTGGGCGGCATAGACTCGCCCGCTCTGAGCTGGTGGTCGATAGTCTGCGGGGTGGGAGGAAGGAGCCCTGCTTGCTGGAGCATAAGGCCGCTGAGCTGGCGGTCGCTGATGAGGGGGAAGAGGGGCTGATGCCGAAGAAGGTGCCACCGATGTCGAAAAAGGGCAAGTAGCTCGCAGATGACCTGACTGCCCGCAACTGAAACAGCGACCGTGCCTCAAATCACAAGTATCGGAGGGGTGTTGACCCCTGCAAAAAACACACCCAACTGTAGACCGGGGCTGCCTTGACTGCTGCTGCTGCTGCCTCTGCCGCTGTGACCCCTGCTGTCGCGACTGCGACCTCTGCTGCTGCGAGCGCTGCTGCTGTCACTGGGGCTGCTGCTGCTGCTGTGGGGGCCTCTGGGATCCCCCAGGCCCTCGCCGCTCCGAACGCCCACGGCCCGTAAACTGAGGCGGTGGCGGTCGGGGCGGCCTCCATGAACTGGCCTGTCCCCCATCGTCTGGCGCTGGTCGCTTCCTCTCAGAACTCTGAGCGACCAAGCCTCCACGTCTAGCGACAACATGATCTCTCCTCTCAACCCACTATGCATGATCCACTGCCTCTGATAAGGTCTGAAGCCTCTGGGCATGCACCAAGGTATAGATCTCAGGACGCAGACCTGTCTCAAAAAGCTCCACCTGGTGCGGCCCATCCCTGGCAACATAGGGTACGCAGTTGAGCAACTGCGTGAACTCCTGAAAGTAGTCCCACACTGGCCGGTCACCCTGCTGAAGATTCTTCAGATCATCTTCTAGCTTTTTCTTCACGCTCGTGGAGAAATAAGTATCAAGGATCATCCTCCTGAACTCCGACCAGGGTAGCTGTCGGGTGATCTGAAACTCTAAGGGCTCGACCCGACGCCACCAAGCATCTGCATCCCCCTCTAGACAGTGTACTGCTAAATGCACTCTGTATCTATGCTCAATGAAGAAGTCCCGAAATAACTTCTCCATTGCTGCCAGCCACGATCCTATCTCCAATGGGTGAGTGCTCCGTCCAGAGAACCTAGGTGGTCCTCGCTTGCAGAACTGGGTGAGTTTGTCAGAAAACTCCCGCTCCTCCGCTGGGGTCAATGGCCTGAACATCCCCTGGGCCCCACTGCTCGACGACGGTGCCGTAGGGACAGGTGGAATAGCCGGCGGTACAACTGGTGGTACGGGGGCCTCAACAGTAGTAGGGGGAGGTGCCCCAACCTGGGCAAGCAACTGGTCAAACCTCTGCTCCTGTCGGCGGTGACTCTCCGCCAACTGGGCCACCATGGCCCTCAACTCACTGATCTCAGAAGGCCCGGACTGCTCCGGCTCCTCCGGGGGTGTAGGAGTCCGCCGGGTAGGAATCTGCCGCCTAGGAGGCATCCTGCCACACAAGAAACCACGGGTCAGTAACCAAAACCACTCTCGACCCAATCCAGCGAAAGTCATGGTCATCCTCCTATTCCTGTAACCTTATGTTGTCTGCAGCCAACATAACAGTCTACCAGAAATAGGCTATGCCAGTCCCTCTCCACTCACGAGAAGAGTTTAATAATAAATTGCCGACTTTCGCAAAATATCGCGTCACTCACGCCTTGCCTTCCTAGGGTCTGCCAAAAAGCCTAGGGTTTCCTGAGTCCCAACTGACCTATCCCTAAGCTCCGATACCAACCTAATCTGTCACGCCCCGGGTCTAAACCAGAACCCGGGCTTGTCCACAGATCCGCCGTGCACACGGTATTTCCCGTGTACACGAAGCGCTGGTAACCTGCTCAGATATAAATGGAACAATAAAGGAGCATAAAAGCAGAGCTAAACTAAAACTAGTACATCTCAGACAAATGCTGGAAATAAAAGTACAACATAACTCTCAGATATACATGTGTCTCTCCCAGCTCACAAAATAAGTACAACCAGCTGGCCGCAGCCAGACCCAAAATAAAAGAAAATACAACTGTCTGAGTGTACAGGGGATACATCAAAACTACTAAACTCGAGCTGGGGGCAGTAGCTATCTAATCAGCGATCCTCTTACCTCGATCCTGGGAAGAGGGTCCCGCAACTCCAGCAGATGACTCTGCAAAACAAAGGGGACAAAAAGGGAAAAAATAGTGGGGGGTCAGAACTACTATAAAAACAGTAGCCTCCCCTAGTGGGTAAACCTCTATCTCAGACCTGCCCACTAGGACTACTAGAGGCGGAAAATAAAACAAGGTGGTGAGCTATACGTATGACAACTAATAAAAGCTACCACAAAGATGCCTCTAAAGTAATAAGCTAAAAGAGTAGCTAAATGCATGCATCAGAGTATACATATGCCTGCCTGGGTAACCCAATCTAGACACCGGTGAACACCGGTACTGCCTGCTATGCCTACTAACTCACAACCCAACTGCGGGATGCAGACCGGTTCCTGACCGACACGGTCCCATCCCAGAGGCAACAGACCGGCTCCTGACCGGCACGGTCACAAGTTGCAGACCGGTTCCTGACTGACACGGTCCCAACCCAGAGGCAACTGACCGGTTCCTGACCGGCACGGTCACAAGTACACACACACTCCGGAGTGGCACTCGAGGGGAGCGACCCTCACGAGTGAAATAAGTCGCCACAAGTAACCTGATATAGTAGGACTGGACCAAGACTCTAATTAAGTGGGAAAAATCCATCCACTAAAGAAGTCCCGATCCCCTATCCCCAAATCTGATGCACTAATAACAGTCCGGTCAACCGCCCGAAATCCGCGGTTGCCGCAATACCCTGTCCTCAAACCTGCCTGTCCCCAAATCCCAAAGCTGACTACACTATCCCAGTCCCCGCTCTAATCAGAGCATACTATCCCATATGTCTAAGTGACTGGAGAAAGAATAAAACATGGTTTCTCCTAAGTCAATTCCAGCATGATAGTGTAGCAGAAAAGGGTGGCCTAACTAGGTGACCTTACAAGCATGCCAAGTCCTTTACCTGATAAAATGATCTTAGAGTTCTCGTTCATAAATGAATTACAAAATGCCTTGTTTAACATCTCAAGTACCAACATGCTATTAGTTATTTCATTCACATGCATAAGTCCCCCAATGATACAAAATGCATAATATGATTTAGACAGATTATTTCCAACAGATGTAGATGATTAATCCTTTTTCCAAGGAATATTAATCCATTAACAACCAGTCCTCTAAAGATGTAAGTGCTAACAACCAAACCGTATTTTCATACAAGCATGCTAGGTTCGTTCCATTGATACTGTTACGGCATTTTGGTCTTGGCATATTTCGTGAGTCATGTCAGTGAGTTGAGTCGGAGTCTTAAAGGGATCAAATTGTCAATCAGCAATCAAAGACTTAGAGAAGATTCAACAAGAGCTCAAGTTGACACTCAATGTCTTGAGTCTTGAAGATTGAAGATGAAGAATTGTGGATCAGTTACATCAATCTCAAGAAGAAAGTATTCAAAAGGATCAGGTATGTTTAACTAAATAATTTTGGTGATCCGAATACTTTCTTATAGTGTAGAAACACTTGGATGAACTTTTAATTGCATAATAATCAAAAACTGGTGTTCGGACTTGTTCAGGATCCGGATCAGAGCCAACGATCCGGATCCCGAAGGTTGTTGCTTCATACAAGACTTCGATCCGGATCCTTGCAATTTCCGATCCGGATCCCGAATGTTAAGTTTTCTGATTTGTATGAACGATCCGGATCGGGCCTTGCAATCCGGATCCCGAACCCTTGGTTTTCTGGAATCGTCAATCTCGTTACGACGATCCGGATCGCAATAAATCTGATCCGGATCGCCGTCCTGAAAATTTCCAGATAAGGTATGTTTTTGATTCTTATCTCTTTCCAAAGGTTTCTAAACTATAAATAGACGTTTAGGGTTTCTCAAAAACGTGGGTTCTCTGCCGATCAATTTATAAAACTCTTGAGAGCAAACCCTAGAGGCTAGGTTTTCATCGTTCTTCTTTATAGCCTCTTTTAGGTCAATTCGATGGTTCTTTCAAGAACATATCTTTTGTCGAATTGATCTAATCTTTGCTTAGAGATTTTTTCTACGGTTCCTCAATGAGAATCTAAGCGAAGGATCACCATCGAAGTCAATATTCTTATCGACTGAGTTTGCGTCGTGGATTCGACGTGGCATCGTGGATTCGGTGTGCTAAAGGCGTTTCGTGGATTCGAAACGTGTGCTCGTGGATTCGAGTGGCGTTCGTGGATTCGAACGTGTGCAGTGGGCGTGCAAAATCGGTGGAGCGCGAGGTCCAAGAAATTGAAGGAGGGGTTAAATCCGTGGAGACGGTAATCACCTTGTTATTCTTCTTTTCTTAGGGATTGTTATTGCGTGGATATCCAACCGGTCAGCGCAAGGTCCGAAGAAGCTGAAGGAGGGGTTTGAGTCCGTGGAGTCGGTAATCACCTTGTTATTCTTCTATTCTTAGTGGATTGTTATTGCGTGTTGGTCCCGTGGTTTTTCTCCTGGATTGGAGTTTCCACGTATATCTCGGTGTGCTGTTTTTATTTTCCGCATTGGTTTTTATTTTGCACTGAGATTGAGTTTTTAAGTATTACACCTATTCACCCCCCCTCTAGTTGTTTGATAGTACCTATTTAGATCCTTGTGGATCCTAATAAACCAACAATTGGTATCAGAGAGGGTTTTAGGTTTATCTATCATGTTGGGTGAAAGTGGTAATATTTATAGACCTCCTCTTTTTGATGGGACTAATTATGCTTATTGGAAAGTGCGGATGAGAGCTTTTCTCATCGCAATTGATGAGCGGGTATGGCAATCCGTGGAATACGGTTGGGTGCATCCTGTTGAGGAAGTAGGAAATTCTACTACCCCAAAACCTCGCTCTAGATGGTCCAAAGAGAAATTTGAAAGATCTTCTTACAATGGGAAAGGTATGAACGCTTTATTTAACTCTCTTTCCTCGACTGAGTTCACAAGAATTTCCGCGTGTGAAACCGCGAAGGAAATTTGGGATATTCTCAAAATTACACATGAGGGTACTAATCTTGTAAAAATTCAAAAGCTCCAGATGCTTACAAGTCAATTTGACTCTATTCATATGGAAGAGCATTTACAGACTATTACACTAGACTTCAAGATGTAATAAATACATGTGCTAATTTAGGAGAAAAGATCCCGGAGTCAAAAATTGTAAGAAAGATACTTCGGACTCTTCCGGAACGGTTTAGGGCAAAAGTTACCGCCATTGAAACCGTTTGTCATCCGGATGAGATGAGTGTAGAGGAATTAGTAGGTGCTTTGCAAACTTATGAGATGACTTTTCCTACTAATCAAGTTTCTTCCACGAAATCTTCTAAAGGATCATCGGGTTCTAAATCCTCTAAACTCAAAAGCTTTGCAAAACCTTCTAAAGAAAAAGAAAAAGATGATTTCGAAGGGGAAATCCAATGCTATCGATGCAAAGGCTACGACCATTTTTCAATGGATTGTCCTTCTAAGAAATCATATAAAAAGAAGGCTTTGCAAGCGAAAACTTGGGACGATTCTACTTCTAATGAATCAACCTCAAGTAAAGAGGAAAAAGAAAAAATCGTTGTTTCTCATGCCTCTCATTTTCCCTCTTCTAATAATTGTTTATCATCTTTAGTCACTGACTCTACTCCTTTGATTTTGTATGAAACATCAACAACCGGCGGAGAGTCATCAAGTGAGGGGGAGTCGGACGAGGAAGAACTCGTTGAGGCATATCAACAACTTCTTGCGGAATCTAAGAAGATGGCCAAACATATCAAGAAGTTGAGGAAGCAACGACTTGAGAATCAAGACGAGAATCATGCTTTAAAGATCAAACTTCATGATCTCGAGGAGGAACGAGAGCTTTTATTGAATAATAATAAAATCCTCCAAGAAAAGATAAATCAATCGGAAACGGTCGTTAATTCCCATATTAACAAGATTGATTTTCTTGAAAAGCAGTTTGAGGAAATTCATGTCACCAACCAAGCATTGACCAAGCAAGTTCATCAACTTAAATCCGACATACAAAGGATTTCAACCGGTTCCAAGAAACTTGAATGTATGTCCCGATTAGGTCAAACAAGCAAGGTTGGTTTGGGATTCAAAAAGAACCAAACTGTGAATGCTTCAAGTTCCATAATGAAATTGAAAGGAAGAACTTGTCACTTATGTGGACTTGAAGGACATTTGGTGAAGAATTGCCCGAAAAAGAGAAAGAAGAGTCCTTCGGCAACTTCATCTACGGAGCGGACTCAACGGAATCAAATGACACATCAATTCAATGGAGTTCACTCAAACCACCAAAGGTCCGAGCCACAACATCAATCATACAAGTGGATCACTGCGAGGCAAAGACCTAAGGTGGACCAACAGTCAAAGCGGACAACCCCCGGCCACAACGAATCAAGACAACCCAAAATCCAGCGATTTTGGATTCGGAAAGGTGATATCTTTCCTTGTCTTAAGTTCTAAATAGCTTATGACTGTATGTAATGCTTTGATTGGTTTTCCCTTCATATCTTTCTTAATCTTTGCATTACATATTTTTCAATGCTCTTCGTTTTTATACTTTGTTTTTGAACAAAAGGGTTTTTACTGAACAAGTGCATTGAATAAAAAGGGCTTCACTTTTATTCACTCCAAATTAATTTTATTTGGATTATCAACTTTACTCCTTAATCATAATCTTGAAGATACTTCATTATAGGAGTTTTTGATATTATAAGCATCAAATTTTAGAAATCATGTGTGATCTTTAGATGCTTAATCTATCTCGGTTGTGTGAATTCATTGTGATAAACGTGAGACAACCGATAGACTAAAATTTGGGATATAATTCTTTCACGTAAGAGATTGCATTCTTACAAGGGTATTGAAATAATTTGCAAAAGATGTGGAAAGAGTTACATCCGAAAGGAGTGTGAAAACTACCACCACATGTTGGAAAGAGCTGCCACCCCGGTCGTCCGGTTTGTGTGTGAAGCTACCACATGTTATGGATGCTTGATAGTATTTTATGAGAAAATCTTTAGTTGAAGCATTTGGAGATTTATATGCAAAACTCTTATATTTTGAACAATCTCCTGGTTGGTATAAGGTGGGATAGTTGAAAGATGCTCAAAGAGCCACCCTTAGGTATTTTAGTGCTTATCTCAAATTTGAAAGGGTATGAAATCAAATTGATGTCATTTGGAAATCTCTGTAAGTCATCTTTGTAAATCCGTTACATCTTGATAGAGTTTGGATCTCAAGATTATTTTTGATGACCTGTGTTTGATGAATATAACATGAAAAACGGTTTATAATGTTTTACCTTTATTTTTCATGATTTTGGAGTAAATCTTTTTAATTTTGTGAAATTAATTGGATTGAATGACATCTGTGTGAATTCACTGTTTAAAGCACTTAAATTGATTTCTTGATGGAATACAAATCGGTATTTGAAAAGATTCTAAAATCTGGATTTGTTTCAAGAAATTATTTGATTTTTGCTTTCTGGTATAGGTACGGAATCTGCATTTTTGTTATATACCAGAACTGAGCTTTTATCTCTCTTTCTCTATGAACTAATATTGTTAGTGATTTACTTTTGTCTAGTATGTTCACTGTTTGACAATTTGTGACAAAAAGGGGGAGAAGAGAAATGACGGAGATGAGATCATCAAGAGAGGATAAACGAAACGAAAATGGAAAAATGGGGGAGAACGGAAAATGATGATCGTATCACAAAGGGGGAGAACATAGATGCTCAAGAACATGGAGAACATGTTAGAGATGCTCAAGATAGGGGGAGACAAAGAAAAATTGAAAGAGCCGAAAAACAAAAGAACCAAAAGGAAGACGGATCAAATGCAGGATTCTAATTTCTAACGACTAACGTTTGATTTCGTTTGGAGTTTTGTTTTGCAGGAATTACATCACTTTAAGACTCCAAGTCCTAAGTCATAGAGTATGTTCTAGGACTGTTTGGTTCAAATGTAATTTTGTATTTATTGGATCTTTCACGCAAAGAAAATCAATGTTTTGGTGATGACATTGATTTTCGATTTTTTGGTTTAAGATGAGTGACTTGAGCGCTTTTATGTATTTTTGGGTTTTGTCACGAAATTGCCAAAGGGGGAGATTGTTACGGCATTTTGGTCTTGGCATATTTCGTGAGTCATGTCAGTGAGTTGAGTCGGAGTCTTAAAGGGATCAAATTGTCAATCAGCAATCAAAGACTTAGAGAAGATTCAACAAGAGCTCAAGTT
Organism: Tillandsia leiboldiana; assembly: GCA_029204045.2. Taxonomy (NCBI): domain Eukaryota; kingdom Viridiplantae; phylum Streptophyta; class Magnoliopsida; order Poales; family Bromeliaceae; genus Tillandsia; species Tillandsia leiboldiana. The sequence continues at coordinate 24,729,296 of CM055072.1, forward strand.
GACACTCAATGTCTTGAGTCTTGAAGATTGAAGATGAAGAATTGTGGATCAGTTACATCAATCTCAAGAAGAAAGTATTCAAAAGGATCAGGTATGTTTAACTAAATAATTTTGGTGATCCGAATACTTTCTTATAGTGTAGAAACACTTGGATAAACTTTTAATTGCATAATAATCAAAAACTGGTGTTCGGACTTGTTCAGGATCCGGATCAGTGCCAACGATCCGGATCCCGAAGGTTGTTGCTTCATACAAGACTTCGATCCGGATCCTTGCAATTTCCGATCCGGATCCCGAATGTTAAGTTTTCTGATTTGTATGAACGATCCGGATCGGGCCTTGCAATCCGGATCCCGAACCCTTGGTTTTCTGGAATCGTCAATCTCGTTACGACGATCCGGATCGCAATAAATCTGATCCGGATCGCCGTCCTGAAAATTTCCAGATAAGGTATGTTTTTGATTCTTATCTCTTTCCAAAGGTTTCTAAACTATAAATAGACGTTTAGGGTTTCTCAAAAACGTGGGTTCTCTACCGATCAATTTATAAAACTCTTGAGAGCAAACCCTAGAGGCTAGGTTTTCATCGTTCTTCTTTATAGCCTCTTTTAGGTCAATTCGATGGTTCTTTCAAGAACAGATCTTTTGTCGAATTGATCTAATCTTTGCTTAGAGATTTTTTCTACGGTTCCTCAATGAGAATCTAAGCGAAGGATCACCATCGAAGTCAATATTCTTATCGACTGAGTTTGCGTCGTGGATTCGACGTGGCATCGTGGATTCGGTGTGCTAAAGGCGTTTCGTGGATTCGAAACGTGTGCTCGTGGATTCGAGTGGCGTTCGTGGATTCGAACGTGTGCAGTGGGCGTGCAAAATCGGTGGAGCGCGAGGTCCAAGAAATTGAAGGAGGGGTTAAATCCGTGGAGACGATAATCACCTTGTTATTCTTCTTTTCTTAGGGATTGTTATTGCGTGGATATCCAACCGGTCAGCGCAAGGTCCGAAGAAGCTGAAGGAGGGGTTTGAGTCCGTGGAGTCGGTAATCACCTTGTTATTCTTCTATTCTTAGTGGATTGTTATTGCGTGTTGGTCCCGTGGTTTTTCTCCTGGATTGGAGTTTCCACGTATATCTCGGTGTGCTGTTTTTATTTTCCGCATTGGTTTTTATTTTGCACTGAGATTGAGTTTTTAAGTATTACACCTATTCACCCCCCCTCTAGTTGTTTGATAGTACCTATTTAGATCCTTGTGGATCCTAATAAACCAACAGATACTGCTTCCAACAAGATATAGAAAACACTTTTAGTATGCCTAGTGGGTGATCAAAAGTGAGAGGTGACAACGCTACCTATCTCGAGCGCTAAATACTGGTCCCCAAAGGTGCAGTCCACGCTCGGCCAAAACCAACTCCACAACACTGCACAAACTTCCCCAGAAGAAATATACATATTTTAATCACACCTTGCCTCACAAAATCTGTCCCAAAATACACAGTCCAAAGTTCCTCTGTTTTCACCTGCGAAAAATACCCGGAAAAATCCACAAAAAATACTGTCACGATCCTCGCGACGAACCCGTCGAAACGAGTACCTGCACGTTCAATTCTGAGTTTTCTACGCTGAGTTATAAATTCTGCAAGAGAAACACCCCAAACCAAACTGTCCAGAAAATCTGTAACAAAGAACCACAGTAAAAGGAGACTTTCACCTTCGGAAAATATTCCAAAAATTCAGGGAAAAATCCAGGAGATTCCTTGTGAAGTGAAAATTGAAAATGCCTTCTGAATCGCCTCGATCCGACGTCTATGCGAAAAGATACGGCTAGATCATCTCAGCACTGTCCAAAAATCCGCGAAGGAAAATGGGTCAAATGGGTGCTCAGAAAACTCCAAGGTCAGCACGGAAATCGAGGAACCTCAAAACACAGGAGTTGAAGTCCTACCTGTCGTGAGTCCAACGGCGCAAGAATCGTCGGAAAAGGAGGTCGGGGTGAGTCGGGGGAGCCCAAACACTGAGAAGGGGCGAAGCGGGTCGCCGGAGAACGAGCGTCGCGCCGCACCGTAAAAATGGGAACCTCAGGATGCGTGCCTCCAAAAATCCTCAAAGTCCTCCAATGGATAGTGCACTGTGTGGGGAAAAACTCTTCTGAAGACTCCATAGCGAAATGGTGTCTAAAAAGCCCAAAGAAGAAACAAAGAAGCCTATTTATAGGCTCAGCCCACTAGCTGTTAGTGGGCCGGATTCGGCCGCAACTTTCGGGCGCCCGAATCCGGAAGAACGGTTGGACGCCTCCCCGTCCGACGCGCCCGAAAGTTTGTGGGGCTGACACGTGTCCCCATAACACGGGACAGCGGTGCAAAGCCCCCCGCTGTGCGCCACGTGTCCCGCCGCGGTCAGCGGGGTAGGTACGGCCCGCCTCTCGCGTGCCGACGCGTGGCGCACTCGAGTACGGCCGCCCTCTCGCGTCGCGACGCCTGGCGTACTCGAGTGCGGCCGACCGCCGCGTCAGGCGCCCCTGTGCGCGCTCCATCCCGAGGCGGGACCTCACACACTCCGTGCGCCGCGCAAGCTGAGCCCACCTATAGCCTGCCGCCACGTGTCCCTGCGCCGGGTCCATGCACCCGCGCAGGGAACTCCGTGGGCCGCACACCCCAGCGCCCGCCAATCAGGGATCGAAACGTGGTTCCCGCTTAGATCCCTGCACCGGCGCTCAACCCGTGCACCCGCCGGTCGAAATCCCGTGGACCGCGCACCAAAAGCCAGCCTATCCCTGCCTGCCACGTGTCCTGCGCCGGGCTCATGCACCCAGCCGCGCCGCTCCATGGACCGAACGTAGTGAACCGGCCAATCACAGGCTGCCACGTGGCAGGCGGCGGTCCATCGACACTCCCCATGCACCGAAAAGGCCCGAAAACTTCCGGAAGCCCGTTTTTGGTCATCCGGACTCCAAATTTAACAAGCAAATAGCCGTTTTCAAGCGTTTTTCCGCGCTGAATCCAAATCCAACCTCCGTTTGGCCCAAATCATTTCCTAGAATTCGGCAAATACAGCCGAAGGCCAAATCTGCTACAAAATCTCACAGGGTCCATCTGTGGCACTCCTTTGATGCACCATGGGGCAGACACCAACACTAGGTGTTATACACAGTGGATTCATCGGGAAATTGCATGGGAAAAACCAGAACACTATAGAGACACACCGGAGTGTATCCCAGTGGGCACGACGAGCCAAGAAATAGCAGATCGTACCTACTGGTATACAATACTAGCGGATAGTAAAGATCACATTAGGTAAGCATTTATGAAGAGAATGAATAACCAACAGGAATATGTATAATCTTGACAGGAATATAATGCACCGAGCATGCTGAATAATTGTATAGACAGGTATCAAACAAATGAATATGTTGACAGAAGGATATCTTCAAACAGAATCAGGAATCATGAGATAAGACAAAAGCAGACTAATAGCAACATATGCATCAAATAGATGATATATCAAATTACCCAATCACAAGCCACCATATTGGTCCCACAAGACCTCAGGCAAAACTGCCCACCTGGCACCACCTGGTTGACATTCCCCCCACAAGGGGTCACGGGTCGCTATTGCTAACCACTTTACCGGTAAAGAACACTATCCACGGGGTGCGACCCCGGCAATGTTCGTGAAGTACAACGGTGCGGGCGATCAAATGCAAATGCTCAAACTCACGGTCCACTGACCGGGTAATCGGCAACAAGCCGGGAAATCCCCACTGGGATGCAATAACACAATCAACTGAATCTCAACTCTCATGCAGGAATAATCAGCAACTAATCAACTAAATCTCAACTCATATGCAAGATCAAATGCAAATCTCAACTCAACATAAGATCAACAGCAAATCTCAACTCAATCATGCAGACCAACCAAACATACAAAACCAAACACATATTTTTGCGAAAACTATTTTGGAAACAGGTTTTAGGCCCAAACTTCGAAGAGCAATGCCTTTGTCCTATCAAACAAGAACAGACTCAGGCGACCCTACGATGTTCAGTAAAACATTAGTTAATTAAAATTATGTGTTCAGCAGTGTAATATTTGATCAACAACAAGCCGAAACAATCCAATCAAGGATGCAATATCAGAATCGACTGAATCTCAACTCATATGCAGGAATAATCATCAACTGCTATAGCATGGATCAGAAATAATCAGAAGTACTGATAATCAGGTAAATATCCAGGTCTGGAAGCAACTAATTACCAATCATGCAGGCTAACCAATCAGGCAAAACTAAACACATGTTTTTGATAAAACTATTTTGAAAACAAGTTGTAGGTCCAAACCTCGAAGAGCAATGCCTTTGTCCTATCAAACAAGAACAGACTCAGGCGACCCTACGATGCTTGGTAAAAAAACATTAATTGAATTAAATCATGTGTTTAGCAGCATAACAGGAAAAACAGGCTCAAACATCTAATGACCATACAGGCATGGCAATGTCCAGAATAATGATATGAATACTGGAAGCACTATGATTAATCAGATAACTGATAAAAGTCATAACTCAGGCATGAAGCAGCATAAACTGAATCAAAAGGAAGGCAGGCTCAAAGTAATAGTTAAGCTACCAAAAACAGGGGTCCAACCAATGCCGTACACAGAGGGCCGAAATGATAAAGCCCGGACCGAAGATAAACCCACCTGACAAATAGCAGGCGACTAAACTGTAATCCACTGTATGCTCGAGGACCAGAGACAAATCGAGCCAACCTGGATCAAACATAATAATTAACCTTGAACTCACTAACCACAACTTAAAACCCAGATCAATTTTAAAACCTCTAACATAGCCATTTTGCATTTTTGTTTCTCCGGATCATCGAAACCTAAATCTAACGTGAGCATCGCGTCCAGTGACCCCAAATTAGTCAAGAGCTCACTGTTGCGACTTCGCAAACAGCCCAGAACAGACTTTGGGCCAAAACTTTAACCTAGAGCTTGTTTATACTATAACTATTTATCTATGGAGCCAAAACAAATTCTGTTTAAACCATATGCTTAAAATGACTCAAGAATCACAGGGCTTGCCCTATTTGCAGCCCAGCACAGTTGGATCAACCAGATCCAACACCTAGCTCATTATTAACATACACAATGCTCCAAACACATTTCCTCACAGATCCTGTTTGATCTGAAGTGAGCATCAAGCTCAGGGAACCATTTGGAACAACTTTCATTTTTAAATCGAAGCCTAATTCCAAATAAATCCTCTGTGTGGCATTTCCACAAACAGGTGGTGTGCATCTTATATAAACAATCACATACAACCTTGCCCGAGTTGGTTCTCGGCAATTACTGGACCAAAAGCTTCCAAACTGGGAAGGAAATGTTCTAAGTAGGTTACTCTACATTTCCTGCAAGTTTGGGCCATGTTTGCATGAATGGATTGGCCGGAGCAACGAAGAAGATGAAGTGTTTTTGCCTTGAAAATCGTGACCATCCAACCAGAGGCTTCAAGGCTCAACCACTTGACCATTTAGATGCTAAAACTCATAACAAACTCACCTGGACCCGTGCCCGGCGACAGGACACGGCGGCGACGGCGGCGGAGCAAAAGCTCGGTTTGAAGCTTCCACCTCTAATGGCGGATTCCCACCGAAGCTGCAAAGAGCCCATGCAATGGCATGGCTGGGTTCTATTTGATCCCAGGAAACTTCTGGACCATCCCATCCCGGCTGGAGTTGGCCTGAGCACCGGTGGCCGCAACTTGGTCCAAAATCAGGTCACCCATGGCACCTTGATTTTCAAGCTGCATGGATGCCATGCAAGTGCATGGTTGAGATCTCCTCACACCAAGGAAGAGTTCTGGGCAAATGGCAGGCGGTGGAGAGGCTCGCCGGCGCCAGAGCAGAGAGCTCGGCCAAGTGCAACACACACAGAATTTAGGGTTTTGATCTGCGACTTCCACACTTGATCAAACTTCACCAATTTTGGTGGAGATGATCCTTAGGCCCTACAGTAAAACTCCATTATTTTAGTTTCCAGTTTGGTCCACTGGTTGCAGAGAAACATCACGACGGAGCTATCTTAGGTTTCCGGCGATGGTTTGCTCCCGCCGGCTAACCAGTGTGCATGGGGAGCTCGGGCTTGGCAGGGAGCGTGCTTAGGTACTAACTAAGCTACTGCTATGGGTCCAGGGTCCAAACAACCGGTGGTTTAAGTGGGCTTACCTCGCCGGAGTTGGTGAAGATAAGGAAGAAGCCGGTTTCACTTCCCTTCCTCGCGCGGCCACGGCAACCACCCAGGTGCTCCTCAGGTACAGGGGAAAACCTCAGGAACTCCAGATCCCAACTTTGGAATGTTTGGTTCCAATCTCTCTTTGTTCTCTCTCTCTCTCGGGCTAACTCTCAATGGGTTATGTTCTTCGGCCAAACCAGCGCACAGGGTTGATCTGGGGTGATGTAGGAGAGCCATGTGATCCTTCGGACTCCCCCCCCGACCCCTCGTGCACGAACCCAAAGGAGACCAAGAGACACCATAACATAAATGCAAGATTCTTTACAAAATAACTTCCAACCCGGTTCACACTCAACCCTAGCCTCCGAGCTCTTCACAATAGGTGCAAAATGCACCCAACACCTTGATGTTTTAATCCCTAACAATTTGACACATAAAATATTATAGTTTTCTCAAAAATACCCCCTTTTCGGTGCATTTCACGCATTTTGAGAAAATCCGCTCTACGAATTGCGAAACAGACTTCGCCACGACGTCCGGCTCGTCGGGACCTGTCAAGTAGCCTATTTGTTTGTTCAATTTGGCACTCGTATAAAATCTCGGGCCATCTAGTTTTGTAGGTCACAAACCGACGCACGCACTTCGATGCACCCGGATCGCCAAACGCGAAATCCGTCAGTGCCATTGTGCTCAGAACATCGAAATTAGCTAGGTTTGACTACTCATACCCCTATGTCAGGGTTCCAGATAGTAAATCGGCCAATAGTGATAGAAAGGGAATTAAAATATAGGGTTACTATTCACAACTTAAGTTGTGGGACCCTTTCTTCTTTGCTATTTTGCGGAAGATCCGACAGTTGGATTGTCGACAAGTGAATATGAACTTTTCATGTTTCGACGAGATGGTCGCAATGGTGATCTCGGATTTTCGAAATCAGGCCCCGATCAAAAGTCGGTATTTTAGGGCCACTATTGTATTACTATTTTCCAATTTTTGCCATTTAAATAATCCAGGAATTTATTTAAGCTTAGATTTTGGATTTTAAAAATCATGGTTTCTACATTACCCACCACTTATAAGAAGTTTCGTCCCCGAAACTTAAACTTAACTAAACCACTAGTAAGTCTCTAATAGGTTCACAATAGTGACAACCAGTCACAAGGTATCAACAACTCCAAGGCTACTAATTTAGACCCAATCAGGTACTTCCCCTTTACAGGGTAGAGTATTTCCTCAGTTCTTTTGACAGTACATTGTCGGCCGCCAACGTGCTTACCAAAAGAAAAGTAAAATACCACAGATCTGTCGCCAACATCTAGTTGGGGACACAACTCACATCTGAAGGTACATCACATACCTCCCATCACAGTCTCTATGCCGATGATATAACCTCTACCAAGGGTTACTACATCTTGTGGTCATGAATGCCATCCAGACTATTCACGAGAGACTGGAATCATATTCCAACGTTCACCAACACCTTATTAGAATCGACACATCGGCCAAAATTTAAATCCAACCCAAATCAGGATTACCATCGGGCACATAGGCCACTGAATTATGACACGGGAACATTGAAGAATTTACATCTTATTCAACCTCGGGCAAACTGTAAAGCTGGTGCAATACTAGTAATCATCTGCTGCTGTGCCATTAATCCAACAATTACTGCAGGAACGGTGGTCTGTATTTCAACCACATGATCTGAGCCCTCTGGCTCCACTGAAACATCAAGCCCACGGCCGAAACCATGACCGCGGCTAACCTTGTACTAACAATGATTCTCAAAACCCGAATACGAAACACATCTAAATTCCAAACCACTATTCCGAAACCCAACGCTCTCTCGTGAACACAAGTCATCCTAGGGTTCGTTCCTAGCCAAACCTAGGCATCGTATTCCTATTTCTCTGATACCATCTAATCTGTCACGCCCCGAGTTCAAAACCAGTGTATAAATTTTTTTTTTTTTTAAATCAGAGTTGCAAAAACAGCCAGGGCAATGACAGACCGCCACATATATAGAAGAGTCCCAATCCCCTATGGAATTGAGACTTTTCTATATATGCACGACTAGCTTGGCAACAATATCAAAGTACTAACTACGTACTACAAACAACAACAACAAGTAAACTTTACAACTATCTTTACAAATATACAACTGAAATACAATTTCCTTTCTCTCAAACATCTACTACATAACTTTTCGGCTGTCCAGGGTCAACCTCTATATCGATACCTTGCCAATTCGTCTCGACATCCCAACACCCGCTCGACCTGAAAAACAGTCACCCGAGGGTGTGAGACACACCGGAGTGTATCCCAGTGGGCACGACGAGCCAAGAAATAGCAGATCGTACCTACTGGTATACAATACTAGCGGATAGTAAAGATCACATTAGGTAAGCATTTATGAAGCGAATGAATAACCAACAGGAATATGTATAATCTTGACAGGAATATAATGCACCGAGCATGCTGAATAATTGTATAGATAGGTATCAAACAAATGAATATGTTGACAAAAGGATATCTTCAAACAGAATCAGGAATCATGAGATAAGACAAAAGCAGACTAATAGCAACATATGCATCAAATAGATGATATATCAAATTACCCAATCACAAGCCACCATATTGGTCCCACAAGACCTCAGGCAAAACTGCCCACCTGGCACCACCTGGTTGACATTCCCCCCACAAGGGGTCACGGGTCGCTATTGCTAACCACTTTACCGGTAAAGAACACTATCCACGGGGTGCGACCCCGGCAATGTTCGTGAAGTACAACGGTGCGGGCGATCAAATGCAAATGCTCAAACTCACGGTCCACTGACCGGGTAATCGGCAACAAGCCGGAAAATCCCCACTGGGATGCAATAACACAATCAACTGAATCTCAACTCTCATGCAGGAATAATCAGCAACTAATCAACTAAATCTCAACTCATATGAAAGATCAAATGCAAATCTCAACTCAACATAAGATCAACAGCGAATCTCAACTCAATCATGCAGACCAACCAAACATACAAAACCAAACACATATTTTTGCGGAAACTATTTTGGAAACAGGTTTTAGGCCCAAACTTCGAAGAGCAATGCCTTTGTCCTATCAAACAAGAATAGACTCAGGCGACCCTACGATGTTCAGTAAAATATTAGTTAATTAAAATTATGTGTTCAGCAGTGTAATATTTGATCAACAACAAGCCGAAACAATCCAATCAAGGATGCAATATTAGAATCGACTGAATCTCAACTCATATGCAGGAATAATCATCAACTGCTATAGCATGGATCAGAAATAATCAGAAGTACTGATAATCAGGTAAATATCCAGGTCTGGAAGCAACTAATTACCAATCATGCAGGCTAACCAATCAGGCAAAACTAAACACATGTTTTTGATAAAACTATTTTGAAAACAAGTTGTAGGTCCAAACCTCGAAGAGCAATGCCTTTGTCCTATCAAACAAGTGTTGGGTTATATGTAATAATAGATCTAAATAGGGGAAAAAACACCTAGAGGGGGGTGAATAGGTGTAAACAATAAACACTCAAAAAATCATTGCGCAATAAAAACCCAATGCGGAAATATAAATGAACACGCAAGATTTTTACGTGGAAAACTCCAAACCGGAGTAAAAAACCACGGGACCGATAACACGGTGAAATCCACTAGAATTAAACACGTACAAGGTGATATACCGTACTCACAGACGACTCAACCTTTTCCATACGCTCCTAGTTGATCTTCTCCGCTCGCTCCGCAACGCGTCTCGAATCCACGATCTGCGTCCAACGCCGAATCCACGGCGTCCAACGTCGAGTCCACGACGTCTGACCGAATCCACGGTCTTTACCCAGTAGCACGCTTCGAATCCACGAACGTACCTCGCTCCGAATCCACGAGAGCGGTTGCACCTTGAATCCACAAGGCCACGCGAGTCCACGCGCCGATTTTGGGGTAAATCGTTGTTTTTGGGTGGTGATGATCCACCGAATACTTAGATCAAAGATAGATAGGAAATACCATCTAAGTATTCATTAGTTTGATTCAACTCAAGATGTGAGTATGAAAACCTAGAATCAAACTAATCAATATAGATGAAGAAACATAGAGTAATATCTAATGATTTCCTTTCTTCTCTATATGTGGATCTAGGGCCGTATAAGATGATATTTGATTATGACGGCTCTATGTGGATTAACCCTAGAAAAAGAATCATAGGGTCTATTTATAGGTTAGAAACCCTAGGAAGAAGATAATGATTCAAAAACTGTCGTTTCTGGAAATTTTCACGACGGCGATCCGGATCGGATTAGCTGTGATCCGGATCGTCGTAACGAGTCAGCCAATTCCAGAGAACTAGGGTTCGGGATCCGGATTGTAATCCACGATCCGGATCGTTCATGAATTTCAGCAAATTCCCATGTTCGGGATCCGGATCGAAATGGCTATGATCCGGATCGGATTTGCCAATGAACACGTACCCATCGGGATCCGGATTGGACTGTCTGATCCGAATCCTGAACATGTCCCATGTCCAGTTCTTGATTTTTATGCGATAAAAAATTCTTCCAAGTGTTTCTACACTACAAGAAATATTCGGATCACCAAAAATATTTAGTTAAACTTACCTGATCCTTTTGAATTCTTCTTTCTTGAGATTGAGGTATATGATCCAAACTTCATTCATCTTCAATCTTCAAGACTTAACACTTTCACGAAATGCGCCAAAACAAAATCCGTAACAATCTCCCCCTTTGGCGGTTTCGTGACAAAACATCGATCCACTCAAGAAAATTCAAAAAAAAAATTTTTGTTGCTATCACCATACAACAAAAATTTACAATGGAGATCCAATACAAGAGATAAACTCCTAAAACAGACTCTAGACTTAGACATCTGTACTCTCTGCAGAAAGAAATCATTCTTGACAAAAAGAGATCGTTAGATACCTCAAGAATATTTAGCATTCAAAACCTAACAGAGATAGAGTTTATGCTCACCATGACATTGAATAATTCAGATATGTAATAAGATCACAATCAAACATTGACATATCTTCACAGCAATAAGATTCCAAATGTCATAACTTTGCTTTGTTAGTAATCAGACAACTTGTTAGTTATAATACATGTCCAAATAGTTAGTCGAATAGTTAGTAGGGACATGCAACAAATCACAAGATAAAACCAGAAGTTGTGATACTTACCTTTCACCAAAGTCAAAGTTTGTTCTAAGTTCTCACCAAAAGTTCAAAGTTTCAAAGTTCTCACAAACTCTCTCCCCCTTTTTGTCACAAAAATTAGCCAAAGATTACAAAACACAAGGAGAGTTAAAAAGTTCAACATAAAAAGACTTTAGAGCTGAATAAAATAACTTAAATGCAAAAACTTTACAACCTGCAAAAGAAGGATTAGAAACAAAAACTTTATGCAGAGTCATCGGAACTGATACACCCAAGCTTCTGAAACATTTTCTTGATCCGTTTGTTCATAGAAGCTTGCTCCTTCTTAACTTCTCTAAGATCTTGGACCATCAAAGCTTGTTCTTTCTTAACTTCTTTGAGATCCTCTTTCATTTCAGCGAACTCACTAGACATGCGTTCTTGCTCGTTTGAGAGTCGCTGTTGTTCCTTAAAGATTGAGCTAACCGACGCATCATCATCAGACGTTGATGGAGGTGCTGGTTGTGCTGCTGGTGTAGAGGATGTTGCTTGTTGTTGTTGTGCTCGTTGGCGATGAGGAGGTATTATGGGATCATCTGGCTTCGTCGAGAGAGATTTCACAATTGTCGTCTCATTGATTGTCCCCAAACTGTACATATATGAGCTTGTACTTGTGTCGACTTTAAACTTTCTAAGGATGCGCATGATTATCATTGGATACGGGAGTCTCTCTGTGGGATGAGAGTGTTCCACATAACGCGCCATCCTTGTCCAAATGAGGTAAGGAATGTTTAAGTTCGCTCCCATTGATGCTGTGGGGTGTCCAAGAAGATAAAGAAATAACATCCTGTCCCATCGAAGAACCTTCGTATTCATGTTTGGAAGGATATTGTAGCAGACAATGAAGTTTATATAGCGATACTCTGTTCGAAGTTCTTTTGAGAAAACAGAGTTTCCTGTCGACCGAGTATCTGGAAGACATATTCCATCAACCACCACTCTCCAAGAGTTTTCGTTGAAGACTTGAGTTTTCAGATAATGAGCTCCATCAACTCTGGCCTTCATCCCTAACACCTCTCCAATCAATTGAGGTGTGACTTTGATCTTGATATTCTTGACCAATGTGTGAAATTCTCGACGTCCTTGGTCCTGATTAACTAGACTTGAAGCGTTCTGATAGAACATCCGTACTGAGTGAGGACAGTACCTAGTATTCTCAGTGAAGTTGCATATGGGACCAAGACCGACCTGGTCAAACAAAGTCCCAAAGAGTGTAGACCGTTCCTTCATTGCATTGACATTGACATGTCTTTCGCCAATGCATTCCCTCTTCTCAAAATCTTTGATTCTGGCGGAGCTGATGAAGTCCTGTGGAGGAGGCTGGCTAGCAACTGGTTGCTCAATGGAGATTCCTTGAGCACTGCCTCTTTTTCTTGCACCAGTTTTTCTTTTTGTTCCAAGTTGACTTGGTTCCATAGGCGCTTTCCCTTTTTCAGCTGCAGTAGGTGGAGCCCTTGATGTTTCTGCAGTTGCTTTCCCTTTGGAAACAATTGGAATAGTTCCCTCGATTTCGATGTTATCCCAGTCAATCGACTCCGTCTCTGATTCAGTGTCAGAATCATCCTTAGTTTTCTGCGCTTTCTTGGCCCTCTTGGGCTTGACAGTGTCTCTCGTATGTACCATAGCTGCCAGAAGGAGAATGATCCATGTGATCACCATAGCTATTGGTTTCTTGTGAGAAGAAAATCCTGTGAGCAACAACTCAAGAACACGAAAAATTGTTAATTTTCAAAAATTAGAAAAATTATACCCAAACAATCATTATCGTGTAGAGAGACTAGGAATCAAATTAGTTTTGCAAAAGGAAATTTAAAAATAGATCAATTGCATGATTTTGGAAAATTCCCATTATATGCCCTAAAACCGAATTCTTTGAAATCGAAGACCAAAAATCCGTTTATCTTGAGAATACCTAGCATATAATCAAAACTAATCTACCCAGAGTTCTTATTTCAAAAGAAATTTGATCAAAAACCATCCACAAACGAAATTGATACAAGAAATTCATCACGTTTTGAGGAGGAATAAGAAAAACTATGAAAAATCGAGATTTTGATCAATAAAACTTACTTGGAGTTGAAGAACTTGAGTTTGAAAGCTTCCAAGATGGATGAAATCTAGAGAGAGAAGCTCTGAAAACTTTGGAACAAAAGATTGGAGTAAAAGAAATCAAAACCCTTTTGTTCTATATAAAACCCTAGCTGCGATCCGGATCAGTACATGATTGCGATCCGGATCGGCTACCCGCAGTGAAAAACTGCGTTCGGGATCTGGATCGGCAGGTCCAATCCGGATCGTCTGCCCGCAGAAGAATATCTGCGTTCGGGATCCGGATCGGCAGGTCCAATCCGGATCGGCTCCAACTTTGTAAGCACTTTTGTGTATCAACTTTAAACCAGAAAAAGATTGTAAGCACTTTTTGTAGAGTTATTATGGATCCACAAGGATCTAAATAGGTACTATCAAACAACTAGAGGGGGGGTGAATAGGTGTAATACTTAAAAACTCAATCTCAGTGCAAAATAAAAACCAATGCGGAAAATAAAAACAGCACACCGAGATATACGTGGAAACTCCAATCCAGGAGAAAAACCACGGGACCAACACGCAATAACAATCCACTAAGAATAGAAGAATAACAAGGTGATTACCGACTCCACGGACTCAAACCCCTCCTTCAGCTTCTTCGGACCTTGCGCTGACCGGTTGGATATCCACGCAATAACAATCCCTAAGAAAAGAAGAATAACAAGGTGATTACCGTCTCCACGGATTTAACCCCTCCTTCAATTTCTTGGACCTCGCGCTCCACCGTTTTGCCCGTCCACTGCTCACGTTCGAATCCACGAACGCACGCTTCGAATCCACGAAACGCCTTTAGCACACCGAATCCACGATGCCACGTCGAATCCACGACGCAAACTCAGTCGATAAGAATATTGACTTCGATGGTGATCCTCTGCTTAGATTCTCATTGAGGAACCGTAGAAGAAATCTCTAAGCAAAGATTAGATCAATTCGACAAAAGATATGTTCTTGAAAGAACCATCGAATTGACCTAAAAGAGGCTATGAAGAAGATCGATAAAAACCTAGCCTCTAGGAGTGCTCTCAAGTGTTTTATAAATTGATCGGCCGTAGCTCCCACGATTTTGAGAAACCCTAAGTGTCTATTTATAGTTTAGAAACCTTTGGAAAGAGATAAGAATCAAAAACTTACCTTATCTGGAAATTTTCAGGACGGCGATCCGGATCGGATTTACTGCGATCCGGATCGTCGTAACGAGATTGACGATTCCAGAAAACCAAGGGTTCGGGATCCGGATCGCATTGCCCGATCCGGATCGTTCATACAAATCAGAAAACTTAACATTCGGGATCCGGATCGGAAATTGCATGGATCCGGATCGAAGTCTTGTATGAAGCAACAACCTTCGGGATCCGGATCGTTGGCTCTGATCCGGATCCTGAACAAGTCCGAACACCAGTTTTTGATTATTATGCAATTAAAAGTTTATCCAAGTGTTTCTACACTATAAGAAAGTATTCGGATCACCACAATTATTTAGTTAAACATACCTGATCCTCTTGAATACTTTCTTCTTGAGATTGATGTAACTGATCCACAATTCTTCAACTTCAATCTTCAAGACTCAAGACACTGAGTGTCAACTTGAGCTCTTGTTGAGTCTTCTCTAAGTCTTTGATTGCTGATTGACAATTTGATCCCTTTAAGACTCCGACTCAACTCACTGACTTGACTCACGAAATATGCCAACACCAAAATGCCGTAACAATCTCCCCCTTTGGCAATTTCGTGACAAAACCCAAAAATACATAAAAGCGCTCAAGTCACTCATCTTAAACCAAAAAGTCGAAATTCAATGTTATCACCAAAACATTGATTTTCTTTGCGTGAAAGATCCAATAAATACAAAATTACATTTGAACCAAACAGTCCTAGAACATACTCTATGACTTAGGACTTGGAGTCTTAAAGTGATGTAATTCCTGCAAAACAAAACTCCAAACGAAATCAAACGTTAGTCGTTAGAAATTACAATCCTACATTTGATCCGTCTTCCTTTTGGTTCTTTTGTTTTTTCTGCTCTTTCAATTTTTTCTTTGTCTCCCCCTATCTTGAGCATCTCTAACATGTTTTCCATGTTCTCCATGTTCTTGAGCATCTATGTTCTCCCCCTTTGTGATACGATCATCATTTTCCGTTCTCCCCCATTTTTTCATTTTCGTTTGTACTCTCTTGATGATCTCATCTCCGATCATTTCTCTTCTCCCCCTTTTTGTCACAAATTGTCAAACAGTGAACATACTAGACAAAAGTAAATCACTAACAATATTAGTTCATAGAGAAAGAGAGATAAAAACTCAGTTCTGGTATATAACAAAAATGCAGATTCCGTACCTATACCAGAAAGCAAAAATCAAATAATTTCTTGAAACAAATCCAGATTTTAGAATCTTTTCAAATACCGATTTGTATTCCATCAAGAAATCAATTTAAGTGCTTTAAACAGTGAATTCACACAGATGTCATTCAATCCAATTAATTTCACAAAATTAAAAAGATTTACTCCAAAATCATGAAAAATAAAGGTAAAACATTATAAACCGTTTTTCATGTTATATTCATCAAACACAAGTCATCAAAAATAATCTTGAGATCCAAACTCTATCAAGATGTAACGGATTTACAAAGATGACTTACAGAGATTTCCAAATGACATCAATTTGATTTCTTACCCTTTCAAATTTGAGATAAGCACTAAAATACCTAAGGGTGGCTCTTTGAGCATCTTTCAACTATTCCACCTTATACCAACCAGGAGATTGTTCAAAATATAAGAGTTTTGCATATAAATCTCCAAATGCTTCAACTAAAGATTTTCTCATAAAATACTATCAAGCATCCATAACATGTGGTAGCTTCACACACAAACCGGACGACCGGGGTGGCAGCTCTTTCCAGCATGTGGTGGTAGTTTTCACACTCCTTTCGGATGTAACTCTTTCCACATCTTTCATAATTCAATTATTTACCCTTGTAAGAAGGCAATCTCTTACGTGAAAGAATTAAATCCCAAATTTTAGTCAATCGGTTGTCTCATGTTTATCACAAAGAACTCACACAACCGAGATAGATTAAGCATCTGAAGATCACACATGATTTCTAAAATTTGATGCTTATAATATCAAAAACTCCTATAATGAAGTATCTTCAAGATTATGATTATGAAGTAAAGTTGATAATCCATATAAAATTAATTTGGAGTGAATGAAAGTGAAAGCCCTTTTCATTCAATGCACTTGTTCATTAAAAATCCTTTTGTTCAAAAACAAAGTATAAAAACGAAGAGCATTGAAAAACATGTAATGCAAAGATTAAGAAAGATATGAAGGGAAAACCAATCAAAGCATTACATACAGTCATAAGCTATTTAGAACTTAAGACAAGGAAAGATATCACCTTTCCGAATCCAAAATCGCTGGATTTTGGGTTGTCTTGATTCGTTGTGGCCGGGGGTTGTCCGCTTTGACTGTTGATCCACCTTAGGTCTTTGCCTTGCAATGATCCACTTGTATGATTGATGATGTGGCTCGGACCTTTGATGGATTGAGTGAACTCTTTTGACTTGATGTGTCTTTTGAGTCCGTTGAGTCCGCTCCGTAGATGAAGTTGCCGAAGGATTTTTCTTTCTCTTTTTCGGGCAATCCCTCACCAAATGTCCTTCAAGTCCACATAAGTGACAAGTTCTTCCTTTCAATTTCATTGTGGAACTTGAAGCATGCACAGTTTGGTCCTTTTTGAATCCCAAACCAACCTTACTTGTTTGACCTAAACCGGACATACACTCAAGTTTCTTGGAATCGGTTGAGATCCTTTGTATGTCGGATTTAAGTTGATGAACTTGTTTGGTCAATGCTTGGTTGGTGACATGAATCTCCTCAAACTGTTTTTCTAGAAAACCAATCTTGTCCATATATGATTTAGCGTTTGTCTCCGATTGGTTTCGCTCTTCTTGAAGGATTTTATTGTTTTCCAATAAACGTTCTCGTTCCTCCTCGAGATCATGAAGTTTTATCTTTAAAGCATGATTCTCGTCTTGATCTTCAAGTCGTTGCTTTCTCAACTTCTTGATATGTTTGGCCATCTTCTTAGATTCCGCAAGAAGTTGTTGATATGCCTCAACGAGTTCTTCCTCGTCCGACTCCCCCTCACTTGATGACTCTCCGCCGGTTGTTGATGTTTCATACAAAATCAAAGGAGTAGAGTTAGTGACTAATGATGATAAACAATTATTAGAAGAGGGAAAATGAGAGGCATGAGAAGCAACGATTTTTTCCTCTTTACTTGAGGTTGATTCATTAGAAGTAAAATCGTCCCAAGTTTTCGCTTGCAAAGCCTTCTTTTTATATAATTTCGGAGTAGGACAATCCGTTGAAATATGGCCGTAGCCTTTGCATCTATAACATCGGATTTCCCCTTCGAATTCATCTTTTTCCTTAGAAGGTTTTGCAAGGAATTTGAGGTTAGAGGATTTAGAACCCGATGATCCTTTAGATGGTTTCGTGGATGAAGATCCATCGGTTCGATTCTTCCAAAATTTCCGACGAAATTTCTTTGTGATCCGCGCCAATTGTTCTTCAAAATCGGCAAAAGAGATTTCATCGTCGGAACTCGATTCGCTATCTTCTTTCTTTGTGGATTTGAATGCAATACCTGTAAGCTTAGAAGAAGACTTGGAAGAAACTTGATTAGTAGGAAAAGTCATTTCATAAGTTTGCAAAGCACCTACTAATTCCTCAACACTCATCTCATCCGGATGACTAACGGTTTCAATGGCGGTAACCTTTGCCCTAAACCGTTCCGGAAGAGTCCGAAGTATCTTTCTTACAATTTTCGACTCCGGGATCTTTTCTCCTAGATTAGCACATGTATTAATTACATCTTGAAGTCTAGTGTAATAATCTGTAAACAATTCATGCTCTTCCATATGAATAGAGTCAAATTGACTTGTAAGCATCTGGAGCTTTTGAATTTTTACAAGATTAGTACCCTCATGTGTAATTTTGAGAATATCCCAAATTTCCTTCGCGGTTTCACACGCGGAAATTCTTGTAAATTCAGTCGAGGAAAGAGAGTTAAATAAAGCGTTCATACCTTTCCCATTGTAAGAAGATCTTTCAAATTCCTCTTTGGACCATCTAGAGCGAGGTTTTGGGGTAGTAGAATTTCCTACTTCCTCAACAGGATGCACCCAACCGCATTCCACGGATTGCCATACTCGCTCATCAATTGCGATGAGAAAAGCTCTCATCCGCACTTTCCAATAAGCATAATTAGTCCCATCAAAAAGAGGAGGTCTATAAATATTACCACTTTCACCCATCATGATAGATAAACCTAAAACCCGCTCTGATACCAATTGTAGAGTTATTATGGATCCACAAGGATCTAAATAGGTACTATCAAACAACTAGAGGGGGGGTGAATAGGTGTAATACTTAAAAACTCAATCTCAGTGCAAAATAAAAACCAATGCGGAAAATAAAAACAGCACACCGAGATATACGTGGAAACTCCAATCCAGGAGAAAAACCACGGGACCAACACGCAATAACAATCCACTAAGAATAGAAGAATAACAAGGTGATTACCGACTCCACGGACTCAAACCCCTCCTTCAGCTTCTTCGGACCTTGCGCTGACCGGTTGGATATCCACGCAATAACAATCCCTAAGAAAAGAAGAATAACAAGGTGATTACCGTCTCCACGGATTTAACCCCTCCTTCAATTTCTTGGACCTCGCGCTCCACCGTTTTGCCCGTCCACTGCTCACGTTCGAATCCACGAACGCACGCTTCGAATCCACGAAACGCCTTTAGCACACCGAATCCACGATGCCATGTCGAATCCACGACGCAAACTCAGTCGATAAGAATATTGACTTCGATGGTGATCCTCTGCTTAGATTCTCATTGAGGAACCGTAGAAGAAATCTCTAAGCAAAGATTAGATCAATTCGACAAAAGATATGTTCTTGAAAGAACCATCGAATTGACCTAAAAGAGGCTATGAAGAAGATCGATAAAAACCTAGCCTCTAGGGTTGCTCTCAAGTGTTTTATAAATTGATCGGCCGTAGCTCCCACGATTTTGAGAAACCCTAAGTGTCTATTTATAGTTTAGAAACCTTTGGAAAGAGATAAGAATCAAAAACTTACCTTATCTGGAAATTTTCAGGACGGCGATCCGGATCGGATTTACTGCGATCCGGATCGTCGTAACGAGATTGACGATTCCAGAAAACCAAGGGTTCGGGATCCGGATCGCATTGCCCGATCCGGATCGTTCATACAAATCAGAAAACTTAACATTCGGGATCCGGATCGGAAATTGCATGGATCCGGATCGAAGTCTTGTATGAAGCAACAACCTTCGGGATCCAGATCGTTGGCTCTGATCCGGATCCTGAACAAGTCCGAACACCAGTTTTTGATTATTATGCAATTAAAAGTTTATCCAAGTGTTTCTACACTATAAGAAAGTATTCGGATCACCACAATTATTTAGTTAAACATACCTGATCCTCTTGAATACTTTCTTCTTGAGATTGATGTAACTGATCCACAATTCTTCAACTTCAATCTTCAAGACTCAAGACACTGAGTGTCAACTTGAGCTCTTGTTGAGTCTTCTCTAAGTCTTTGATTGCTGATTGACAATTTGATCCCTTTAAGACTCCGACTCAACTCACTGACTTGACTCACGAAATATGCCAACACCAAAATGCCGTAACACTTTTGTGTATCAACTTTAAACAAAAATCATCGTTTCATACAACAAGAAATAGATTATACCAAATCTATCAATAACATCCAACAAATGAAACGAAAATTTATAAAAATTAAATCCCTTAAAGTTGAACAACTTCAATTACATCTAACTTGATCTTATGAGTAATGCCTTTATCAAATCATCAATTCGGTAAAGAAAATGAAATACAAAGATCAATAGATGTCTAACATCCCAGATAAGTTAGATAATATATCTAGTCAATTTATTGAAGAGAGTGGCTCTTTGAGCATCTTTCATTAAAAATCCCACCTTATACCAACCTTGAAATTTTGACAGAGTCAAGTATTTCAATATGCACTTTATTTAATCAAACTTGAAAAACCTTGCTTGGTATACATGTGGTAGCTGCACACAGTACTCGGACGACCGAGGTGGTAGCTCTTTCCTCCATGTGGTGGTAGTTTTCACACTCCTCATTGGGATGTAACTCTTTCCACATCTTCTGAGCATAATACTTTTTCTTTGACTCCCCCTCAATTGGCTATCAATTATTTAAGATATAAAGTAGTTAGCCAAATATTGATCTCGACTTCATACTTGACTAAACAGTCAAATAAGATAAAAACTATACCAAGAGATCATCGAGAGAGAAATTGACTTTGATCAAAACAAAGATGAGTTAATTGACATAAATGATCATTGCATCAAATGAAATATTACGATATCAAAAGCATAATAGATTTCTAAATATATAAAAGGATGCAGTAAAAGTCAATCAAACTAATGCTCAATTAATATTCTATGTCTAAGCATAGGTAATGAACAAAAACACAAAAACAAAAACTAACCTAAGCAAAAGTTTCAAAAAGAAGTTTATTTCAAGGAAAGCATTCCAATTGCTTTACGCAAATGAATAAAACGTTTTTGATCCAAAGGTTTTGTTAAAATATCAGCTAATTGATCTTCAGTTGAAATATATGACAGTTGAAGAGTATTTTATTCAACTAGCTCTCTAAGAAAATGATATCTAAGTTCAATGTGTTTTGTTCTAGAGTGCAACACAGGGTTTTTGGAAATGTTTATAGCACTAGTGTTGTCACAAAGAATTGTTACCGAAGTTGCTGAAATCCGGAAGTCGCTCAACATACTTTTCATCCAAATGAGTTGGGTTGAACAACTACCCGCTGAAATATATTCCGCTTCGGCAGTCGAGAGTGCAATGCAGTTTTGCTTTTTACTATGCCATGCAACAAGGCAATGACCAAGATAAAAACATGCACCACTCGTACTTTTCCGATCATCCACAGATCCTGCCCAATCGGCATCTGAGTATCCAATAATATCTAAACTTGTTCCCATAGGATACCAAATTCCGAAATTTATGGTTCCTTTAATGTATCGGATGATCCGTTTCACCGCTTTCAGGTGAACCTCCTTTGGTGCAGACTGATATCTCGCGCAGATCCCAACACTAAAGGATATATCCGGGCGACTAGCCGTGAGGTAAAGTAGACTTCCAATCATACTTCGATACAGTTTCTCGTCTATATTCTCACTATGTGATTCACTTCCAAGTCCCTTGTGGCTAGTTCCCATTGGAGTCGGAAAATCCTTCGAATTTTCTAAGTCAAACTTTTTAACCAACTCCATTGCATACTTGGATTGACACAAGTGAATACCTTCATCATTTTGTTTAATTTGCAATCCAAGAAAATAAGTCAATTCGCCCATCATGGACATCTCAAATTCGCTTTCCATGGTCTCCGCGAATTTAGAAGCATCATTATCTCTTGTTGCGCCAAATACAATGTCATCGACATAGATTTGTGCTACAATGAAATTGTTTTGATAATGCTTCACAAAGAGAGTCCTGCCAGCTCCCCCTCGAGTATAGCCCTTCTCCAAAAGGTGCTTTGTCAACCTTTCGTACCATGCTCGCGGTGCTTGTTTCAGACCGTAAAGAGCCTTTTTCAAACGAAAAACATGGTTAGGTTGTTTATGGTCTACAAAACCTTTCGGTTGAGCCACATAAACTTCCTCATTTAAAAACCCATTTAGAAACGCACTCTTAACGTCCATTTGAAATAATTTGATTTTAAAATGACAAGCAATAGCAAATAGTATACGAATGGACTCGAGTCTAGCTACAGGGGCGAAAGTTTCATCAAAGTCTATACCTTCTACTTGAGAGTAGCCTTGAGCAACTAATCGTGCCTTGTTCCTGATGATAGTACCATCCTCATTTTTCTTATTCTTGAAAATCCATTTGGTACCTATCACATTGTGTTGCTTTGGAGGCTTCGTTAATTCCCAGACTTTGTTTCGCTCAAATTGATGGAGCTCTTCCTGCATTGCTTTAATCCAGTAGTCATCCTGAAGAGCTTCATCTATATTCTTTGGTTCGATTAAAGATACGTAGCAAGCGAATCCACAAACCAACTGCCTCCGAGTTCTAACTCCTTCTTGTGGATCTCCAATAATATTCGATTCCGGATGATCCTTGGAGATTCGTAACGTTTGAGATAACGGAGTACTCGGAGGTACATGAGACGATTCCTGCACATCAGATAAACTTGAAGAACCATTAGATGCATCATTAATATTGGAAGTATTATCATGAGAAGATGCAATGGCAGGTGTATCATCATCTAGAGAGATATCGAGGGTAGATTTTTCAGATGCAAAGTGAAAAGCTTCATCTACTTTAACATTTATCGATTCTACGATCGTCTTAGATTCTAAGTTAAAAACTCGATATGCTCTACTGTTTATAGAATAACCCAAGAAAATTCCTTCGTCACTTCGAGAGTCAAATTTTCCAAGATTTTCGCGGTCACGCAAAACATAACACCGACTCCCAAAGATACGAAAATATTTGATGTTGGGTTTTCTACCACACCATAGTTCATATGGTGTATTTAACGTTCCCGGGCGCAAATAAACTCGATTAATTGCATAGATTGCAGTGTTCACAGCTTCAGCCCAAAAATGTAGCGGTAAATTCCGGCTGTGAAGCATAACACGTGCCATCTCTTAAACAACCATATTTTTGCGCTCGACAACACCATTCTGTTGAGGTGTATAGGGTGCTGAGAATTCATGCTTAATACCGTTTGAAGTGCAAAAGTCAATGAATTTAGAGTTAACGAATTCTCCACCTCTATCACTTCTAGCACGAATGATCTTTTCATTCTTTTCAATCATAATACGATGGCAAATCTCGTGAAAAGAATCAAAAGTATCAGCTTTCTCTTTTAAAAATGCTACCCAAGAATATCTAGAGAAATCATCAACCAATAAGAAAATATACCATTTACCTCCCAAAGATGGTTGACGAGTTGGCCCCATTAAATCCATGTGTAAAAGTTCCAAAGGCCGTTTTGTACCAACGTGGTTCAAGTTCTTGTGTGCAGTCCTGGACTGTTTTCCCTTTTGACAACCGCCGCACACAATGTTTTGTTCAAATGAAAGTTTAGGAACCCCCTTGACCACATCTTTGTTTGAAATTCTAGCAAGTTCCTTAAAATTTATGTGACCTAGCCTTTCATGCCAAAGTGTTTCATTATTCAAAGAGGCTAAGTTACAATTTTCAGAAGTTTTACTGTCACGCCCCGAGTCCAAAAACTAGTGTATAATTTTTTTTTTTTTTTTTTTAAAATCAGAGTTGCAAAAACAACCAGGGCAATGACAGACCGCCACATATATAGAAGAGTCCCAATCCCCAATGGAATTGAGCCTTTTCTATATTTGCACGGCTAGCTTGGCAACAATCATCAGAGTACTAACTACGTACAACTACATGCAAAAGTTACAATTAACTTTACAATTATTTACATCTGAATTACAACTCTTTCCTTTAACATCAAATAATACATGAACTTTCGGCTGTCCAGGGTCAACATCTAACACGGAATCTCACCAACACGTCCCGACATCCCAGCACCCGCTCGGCCTGAAACACAGTCACCCGAGGGTGTGAGATACACCGGAGTGTATCCCAGTGGGCACGACGAGCCGAGAAATAGCAGATCGTACCTACTGGTATACAATACTAGAGGATAGTAATAATCAGGGGTTAGAATAATCAGATAGGCAATCATGAAGATTAACAGATATATAATCCCAGTTAGGTTGTGCAGAAATATAATCATGGAACTGTATTTAATTCGAGGATAGCAAAATCATGAGTTATGATAAAAGCAGGCTGAACAGGCAACATATGCAATAGACCATGGGTTAGGGTAAAGCAGATATATAACTGGTGCTATAAAGAAGGCAAATCTCATAATCTGGGTACAAGCATAGGAGATAATTCTAGCAGAATTTAAACCAGGACAAACATGTATCAGGATAATCAAGGCATCAAGGAGTTAGGACAATCAGCAAGATAACAATGAGATTATAATCAAAGGCATCACATAGAATCATATAAAGGTAGATAACTAGAAGCCAGATCAAAGAATCAAAGAATCAACACATGCATCAAATAGATGAAAACGCAAAGACCCAATCACAAGCTACCATTTTGGTCTTCGCAAAGACCTCAGGCGAGGCTGCCCTCTTGGCACCACCTGGTTGACATTCCCCAAACTAGGGTCACGGGTTGCCTCAGCTAACCACTTTACCGGTAAAGTACACCGCTACGGGGGATCAGTCCGCTAGTGTACGTGAAGAACAACGGTGCGGGCGAATCATGTGCAAATGCTCAAACTGGCGGTCCACTGACCGGGTAATCGGCAACAAGCCGGGAAATCCCCACTGGGATGCAATAACCAAATCAACTAAATCTCAACTCATATGCAAGACCAAGGCAAATCTCAACTCAGCATAAGCTCAACCGAAAAACTCAACTCAATCATACAGACCAACCAAATAATACAAAACTTAAACACATATTTTTAAGAAAACTGTTTTGAAAAGTCCACACCCCGAAGAGCATTGCCCTCGTCCTATCAAACAAGAACAGACTCAGGCGACACTACGAAGCTTGGGTTTCCAAACCTCGCAGAGCAATTGCCTTTGTCCTATCAAACAAGAACAGACTCCGGCGACCCTACGAAGCTCGGTAAAAACATCAGTTAAACAAATCTATGTGCTCAGCAGTGTATCATTTGATCGACAGGACAAACAGGCTTACTCATCAACCATGGAAATGTTCCAAGATAAGATATAAATACCAGAGGCACTAAGAATAATCATGTAAGGCAGAATAGAACTGATAACAGGCGTAGCTCAACTATCAGATGACCAAACAGGCATGGCAATATGTAGAGCAATAATATAACCACTGGAAACAACTAATCAGCAGATATGGTAAAGATCACTAAAGAAGATCATAATCAGGCATAAAGCAGGTATGACGTAGCAAATAACTGAATCAAAGGAAGGTAGGCCTCAAGCATTGGTAGATCAATATAATAATCAAGCATAGGAGTGCAACTACGAAATGGCCAATCAGTCAAAGCAACTAACAGTAATATATATTGTAACCAAAGGCAGACAGGCTCAAGATAAACTAGGTTATCAAAAACAGGAGTCCAACCAATACCGTACACCGAGGGCCGAAAAGATCTCGGACCGAAGTTAAACCCACCTGTCAATGCGCAGGCAATTAATCTGTAATTCTCTAAATGCTCAACTCCAGGGGCAAACTGAATCAACCTGGATCAAAATCACCAATCAGGGATCAATTCAGTCCCGCTAACTCTAACCTAAACCCAGATCAATTTGAAACCCTCTTAGTTATTTTAATTGTCACCCGGATACCGTTAAATCGACGATTTTGCCGATTCTCGAACTGTTATCCGATTTCCGCTCAACGAAAGCCGATGGATTCCCAACGAAAAGCTTAGGAATCATTTAAACATGTTACTAACCAGTACACATTGTCTATTTTGCATTAAAACCCCTAAAGTTTCCAAAAATTACACTTTAGTGCCTTTTAGCACTGTTTCGCTCGTTCTTTCAACTGGAAAACCATTTTAACATTCCGTCACTTCCAGCAGGTTACTTATGTCTTGCTGAACACCGTGCTCACCAATTTGCAGCAGCACGGTGCCCGAGGAAAACTTTGGGTCATGAAAACCCTCTCTAACATAGCCCAAAATGAATTTTTGTTTCTCCGAGACTTCAAACACTGTTTCTAACGTGAGCATCGCGTTCAGTGACCCCAAATTAGCTAGGAATGCACTGTCGCGGCTTCGCTAACAGCCTAGAATAAGGTTTTGCTCCAACATTATTGTTTTATGTTGTTTCTACTATATCTTTTAATTTAAACTTCAAACAAGAACATTTTGTATATCAAAGTTGGTCTGGGCACTGCCAGGACCTCAGTGCTCACCCTGGTTGAGGCCCAGGGGTGCTGGTTCAAGCAGAACCAAGGTCAAGCTTACACCCTAATTCACAATGCACCAAACTTTAATCCACTCAGTTTCTGTTTGAACTGAAGTGAGCACAGAGCTCAGGGGACTATTTGGAGCAAGTTTCATATTTACAGTTTTATCAAATTCTAATTCAAAGTTCTTTGAGGCATTTTTACAAACAGGTGGCATGCACATTTGCAACACATACACACAATACCATGGGAAACTTGGTTCTCTGCAACCAGGGCACCTGAGGGCTTCCAACTTGGATCAACTAGATCCCCAGAGATTCTGGAACATTTCCCCTCAACTGGAGCAACTCGAAAACCCTCCAAGTTGGGCTTGGCTCGAGGAAGAAGATGACATGTTTTCTTGAAATTCGTGATGTTCCATCCAGAGGGTCTGGGGCTCAACCAAATGCACCAATAGGTGCCATTTGCCTCTTGGAAGCTTCCCATACCCTTGGCTGGCCTCGGGGTGCGGCGGCGGCGGCGGGGAGCAAAGCTCCATTTTGGAGCTCAAGCCCATTAATGGCGGATTTTTACAGAGGCTATAGGAAGCCTTCTAAATTGCATGGAAGCTCCTCTGGTCCATAAAAAGCTTCCCGACCTTCCCACCCCGGCCGGAGATGGTCGGAACGCCGGCGGCCGAGATTTGATCCCATTTCGAACCCATCTTGGCCGCGCTTCAACCGCGCTGCATGGTTGCCATGCAAGTGCATGGACGGACTCCCCTAGGTCCCTAGAAGAGTTCTGGGCATGTGGCCGGCGTCGGAGAAGCCCGCCGGCGCCGGAGCTGAAAGTTCGGCCAACATGCAAAAAATCCCGAAAGCTAGGGCTTCAAACTGCACTTCCCTGCTTGATCAAACTCCACTAAATTTGGTGGAGTTCATCCTCATCCACTACAGTCCGAGCCTACCAAGTTTGGCCCAATTCGGTCCACTGGTTGCCAGGGCTGTGATGAGGCGGAGCAATATTAGGTTTCCGGCGAGATTATTCTCTCGCCGGAAACCGGCTATGCATGGGAGCTCGGGCTTGTGCAGGGAGCATTCTTAGGGCTAGGAATTCTACTGCATATGGTCTAGGGTGCTAACAACTAACGGTTAGGGACTCTTACCTTGGCGAGCTCGGGGAAGAAGGGATGAAGCCGGAATCTGGGTTTCTTTTTCTCCACGCGCAACCTCAGCAACCTCCAGAACTACTCCACGGATCCAGAGGAAGCCAAAGAGCACTTCAAAACCCAACTTGATGGAAGTTGGTTCAACTTCTTCTTCTCTCCCTACTGGTTTACTCTAATGGTGATGGTGTTCCCTCTGGTCATCAGCACCTCGGGCTGGTTCAGGAAAGTAGCAGAGGCTCCCCAGATTGCGAGAAGATCCTCCAGAAAGTTCAGAAGCCAGTGCTCCAATCCTTCACCCTCCTCTATCTCTCTCGGCTTAAACTCTAATGGTGTTTGGTCCTTAGTGTTCCCAGATCCGAA
This sequence comes from Tillandsia leiboldiana, assembly GCA_029204045.2. NCBI lineage: Eukaryota > Viridiplantae > Streptophyta > Magnoliopsida > Poales > Bromeliaceae > Tillandsia > Tillandsia leiboldiana. The sequence goes on from CM055072.1 coordinate 24,757,419, forward strand.
GCCAGGTCTGGGAGATTCAAAGGATCAAGCAAAGCCTAGGATTCCCAACCAACTCCTCGTGTACACACCAAAGAAGACCAAAAGCCATCTTTGGATTTAATGCAAATTTTCTTTTAGATTCTCTTCTCAACACGGGTTCACACATAACCCACTCATCGGGGTCTGCACAGTAGGTGCAAATTTGCACCCAACACCTTATCCTATAAGCCCCTTAAATTTAGATACATAAAATACTAACATTTTATTGAAAACACTCCATTTTTGGTGCATTTCACGCATTTCAAGAAAATTCGTTCGACGAATTGCGAAATGGACTTCGCCACGACGTCCGGCTCGTCGAGACCTGTCAGGTAGCGTATCTGTTTGGTTCATTCGACGCCCGGATTAAAAGTCGTTCCATAAAGTTCGACTCAATATAGCGCGTGGCACGTACTTCGATGCACCCGGGTCGCCAAACGCGAAATCCGTCAGTGCCATTGCGCTCAGAACGTCGAAAATAGCTAGGATCCATTACTCATACCTCTAGGTTTAAAACTCTAGATAGTGGTTCGGCCATTAGTGAACGCGAGGGATTAAAAACCGAGGGTTACTATTCACTTTAAGTCGGCGGGGCCCGCTTTTTGATTTCAGATTTCTGGAAGATCCGACCGTCGGATCGCAAACATATGAATATGAAACTTCTATGTTTCGACGAGACGATCGCAATGGTGATCTCGGATTTTCCAGATCAGACCCGAATCAAAAGTCGACATTTTAGGGCCACTGTTGCACTACTATCTACCAATTTTTGCTATTTAAATAATTCTGGAATTTATTTAAATCTGAATTTCTGGATTTTAAAATCATGGTTACTACATCACTCACCACTTAAGAAGTTTCGTCCCCGAAACTTAAACTTAACTAATCCACTATTACGCCTCTAACAGGTTCACAGTAGTGACAATCAGTCACAAAATATTGACAACTCTCAGATTACTCATTTAGACCCAATCTGAATATTCCCCTTTTACAGGGAGAGTATTTCTCGGTTCTTTCGGAAGTACGTTGTCGGCCGCCCAACGTGCTTACCAAAAGAAAGGCGAAATACCATAGATCTGTCGCCAACCACTAGTTGGGGACACAACTCACATCTGAAGGTACATTACATAACTCCCTACACAGTCACTATGCCAAAACCCAGCGCTCTCTCGTGAACACAAGTCATCCTAGGGTTCGTTCCTAACCAAACCTAGGCATCGTATTCCTATTGCTCTGATACCATCTAATCTGTCACGCCCCGAGTCCAAAAACTAGTGTATAATTTTTTTTTTTTTTTTTAAACAGAGTGCAAAAACAACCAGGGCAATGACAGACCGCCACATATATAGAAGAGACCAATCCCCAATGGAATGAGCCTTTTTATATTTGCACGGCTAGCTTGGCAACAATCATCAGAGTACTAACTACGTACAACTACATGCAAAAGTTACAATAACTACAATTATTTGACATCTGAATACAACTCTTCCTTTAACATCAAATAATACATGAACT
>CM055072.1:24759051-24898018 GCA_029204045.2 Tillandsia leiboldiana
CCAGGCGCCGCGCACTGCAGAGGGCCGCGCGGCGGCCCCCTTTGGCCCCGCGGACCCTGCAGACCGCGCGCCCATGCGCGCGGCACTGCAGGGCACCGCGCGGGTGCCCCCTTGGGCCCCGCGGCCCTGCAGGCCGCGCGCAGGCGCGCGGCACTGCAGAGGGCCGCGCGGCGGCCCCCTTGCCCCGCGGCCCTGCAGGCCGCGCGCCAGGCGCGCGGCACTGCAGAGGCCGCGCGGCGGCCCCCTCGGCCCCCGGCCCTGCAGGCCGCGCGCCAGGCGCGCGGCACTGCGAGGGCCGCGCGGCGGCCCCCTCGGGCCCCTCGGCCCTGCAGACCGCGCCCCAGGCGCGCGGCACTGCAGGGCACCGCGCGGTGCCCCCTTGGCCCCGCGGCCCTGCAGGCCGCGCGCTAGGCGCGCGGCGCTGCAGGGCGCTGCGCGGGTAGTCCTTGGGCCGCGCGGCACTACCGGCCGCGCAGCTGGCCGTCACCACGCAGTGCGTGCGTTGGTCTTCACAGCCGTGGGCTGCTTTTTGGCCGCAGGTTTTGCGGCCCGGCGATGCGACGTGGCGATCGCGCGAGGGGCTTTCCGCGCAACGCCGACGTTCGTCGTCGCCGGTTGGGTTTTACCGCCGATTGAGGGCGGGTCGTTGTCTTGGGTTTTTCTTCTAACCCCAGTTTTCACCAATTTTTGCAGTGTGACTTAGTGTTGGCCTGATTGCGTGGTCAGCGTGCGCGTTGTACTACTTGGAGCTGTAGGATCGCACCGAGACCTCTTGTTGGCGTACGACTTTGCGACCTTTCGCAGGTGGGTTGGTTTCTTCCGACGGACCACGGGATGCCCCTTTTTTCTTTACGAACGCAAAGGTATCGTGACCTTGTGCTATCAGGCAAGTGCGGGTCGGCCGCGCAGGTCGCGGGTTATGGTTTCCGACCGGGACGTGTATCTTGCTGATTGGTGTTCGCTTTGGAATGCACAGCTGCATTCGAAGCCCTGGCCGAGTTACCAGGAGGGTTTACCCCCGGCCGAGTTACCGAGAGGATGCATTTTTCCCTGGCTGAGCTACCAGGAGGGTACCTTTCCCCGGCCGAGTTACCGGGAAGACTGTTTACCCGGCCGAGTTACCGGGAGGACCTTTTTCCCTAGCTGCGTTACCAGGAGAGTGTTTCCCTGGCCGAGATACCAGCGGAAGTTTGCCCCCGGCCGGGCTACCGGGTGGCTGCGGGGAAATGACTTGTGCGGGTGGTCATTTTCATATTGTGCTAGATGTCATTTAGTACAGCATTGCATTGAGGCATATAGTGATAGATTTACTTACAGCTTTCATTTCAGTATTATCTATCTACCTATCTATCTGTTTTTGCCTCCAGTGGACTTGGTGGGCTACCGAGGATATGGCGTCGGTACCCACTGAGATCTGACTTTTAGTTGATCTCACACCCGCCGTGTGTGACAGGTATTACAGAGAAGGCCGTTCCAGGGCCGGCGCGTGCGGAGTCTTCAGACCGTGGCAAGGGCTTGGCCGACTAGTGCCACTTGGGTCTGTTGAGTCACAGGTAGAGCTACTCGGGTATCTTTTTGGTTCCCACTTTTGTATCTGTTAGTGGTGGTGTACCCCTTTTTGGGAGGTAGCGGATGTTGTACCTGGACTATGTACTTAGTGACTCTTGTATGCAGTTTACTTTATTTAGTGTTGCTTCTCCTTTGCTCTGAGACTTGTATGGCTAGATCCCTTCTTGCAGGTTAGACGCTTCGTCTGTGCGGCAGTTTCCGCACAGACGGCGGATCTGTTGGCGAGCCCGGGTCGCAAGCTCGACCCCGGGGCGTGACATGTGAGACACACCGGAGTGTATCCCAGTGGGCACGACGAGCCAAGAAATAGCAGATCGTACCTACTGGTATACAATACTAGCGGATAGTAAAGATCACATTAGGTAAGCATTTATGAAGCGAATGAATAACCAACAGGAATATGTATAATCTTGACAGGAATATAATGCACCGAGCATGCTGAATAATTATATAGACAGGTATCAAACAAATGAATATGTTGACAAAAGGATATCTTCAAACAGAATCAGGAATCATGAGATAAGACAAAAGCAGACTAATAGCAACATATGCATCAAATAGATGATATATCAAATTACCCAATCACAAGCCACCATATTGGCCCACAAGACCTCAGGCAAAACTGCCCACCTGGCACCACCTGGTTGACATTCCCCCCACAAGGGTCACGGGTCGCTATTGCTAACCACTTTACCGGTAAAGAACACTATCCACGGGGTGCGACCCCGGCAATGTTCGTGAAGTACAACGGTGCGGGCGATCAAATGCAAAGGCTCAAACTCACGGTCCACTGACCGGGTAATCGGCAACAAGCCGAAAATCCCCACTGGGATGCAATAACCAATCAACTGAATCTCAACTCTCATGCAGGAATAATCAGCAACTAATCAACTAAATCTCAACTCATATGCAAGATCAAATGCAAATCTCAACTCAACATAAGATCAACAGCAAATCTCAACTCATCATGCAGGACCCAACCAAATATACAAAACCAAACACATATTTTTGCGGAAACTATTTTGGAAACAGGTTTAGGCCCAAACTTCGAAGAGCAATGCCTTTGTCCTATCAAACAAGAACAGACTCAGGCGACCCTACGATGTTCAGTAAAATATTAGTTAATTAAAATTATGTGTTCAGCAGTGTAATATTTGATCAACAACAAGCCAAAACAATCCAATCAAGGATGCAATATCAGAATCGACTGAATCTCAACTCATATGCAGGAATATCATCAACTGCTATAGCATGGATCAGAAATAATCAGAAGTACTGATAATCAGGTAAATATCCAGGTCTGGAAGCAACTAATTACCAATCATGCAGGCTAACCAATCAGGCAAAACTAAACACATGTTTTTGATAAAACTATTTTGAAAACAAGTTGTAGGTCCAAACCTCGAAGAGCAATGCCTTTGTCCTATCAAACAAGAACAGACTCAGGCGACCCTACGATGCTTGGTAAAAAAACATTAATTGAATTAAATCATGTGTTTAGCAGCATAACAGGAAAAACAGGCTCAAACATCTAATGACCATACAGGCATGGCAATGTCCAGAATAATGATATGAATACTGGAAGCACTATGATTAATCAGATAACTGATAAAAGTCATAACTCAGGCATGAAGCAGCATAACTGAATCAAAAGGAAGGCAGGCTCAAAGTAATAGTTAAGCTACCAAAAACAGGGGTCCAACCAATACCGTACACAGAGGGCCGAAATGATAAAGCCCGGACCGAAGATAAACCCACCTGACAAATAGCAGGCGACTAAACTGTAATCCACTGTATGCTTGAGGACCAGAGACAAATCGAGCCAACCTGGATCAAACATAATAATTAACCTTGAACTCACTAACCACAACTTAAAACCCAGATCAATTTTAAAACCTCTAACATAGCCATTTTGCATTTTTGTTTCTCCGGATCATCGAAACCTAAATCTAACGCGAGCATCGCGTCCAGTGACCCCAAATTAGTCAAGAGCTCACTGTTGCGACTTCGCAAACAGCCCAGAACAGACTTTGGGCCAAAACTTTAACCTAGAGCTTGTTTATACTATAACTATTTATCTATGGAGCCAAAACAAATTCTGTTTAAACCATATGCTTAAAATGACTCAAGAATCACAGGGCTTGCCCTATTTGTAGCCCAGCACAGATGGATCAACCAGATCCAACACCTAGCTCATTATTAACATACACAATGCTCCAAACACATTTCCTCACAGATCCTGTTTGATCTGAAGTGAGCATCAAGCTCAGGGAACCATTTGTAACAACTTTCATTTTTAAATCGAAGCCTAATTCCAAATAAATCCTCTGTGTGGCATTTCCACAAACAGGTGGTGTGCATCTTATATAAACAATCACATACAACCTTGCTCGAGTTGGTTCTCGGCAATTACTGGACCAAAAGCTTCCAAACTGGGAAAGAAATGTTCTAAGTAGGTTACTCTACATTTCCTGCAAGTTTGGGCCATGTTTGCATGAATGGATTGGCCGGAGCAACGAAGAAGATGAAGTGTTTTTGCTTTGAAATTCATGACCATCCAACCAGAGGCTTCAAGGCTCAACCACTTGACCATTTAGATGCTAAAACTCATAACAAACTCACCTGGACCCGTGCCCGGCGACAGGACACGGCGGCGACGGCGGCGGAGCAAAAGCTCGGTTTGAAGCTTCCACCTCTAATGGCGGATTCCCACCGAAGCTGCAAAGAGCCCATGCAATGGCATGGCTGGGTTCTATTTGATCCGAGGAAACTTTTGGACCATCCCATCCCGGCCGGAGTTGGCCTGAGCACCGGTGGCCGCAACTTGGTCCAAAATCGGGTCACCCATGGCACCTTGATTTTCAAGCTGCATGGATGCCATGCAAGTGCATGGTTGAGATCTCCTCACACCCAGGAAGAGTTCGGGGCAAATGGCCGGCGGTGGAGAGGCTCGCCGGCGCCGGAGCAGAGAGCTCGGCCAAGTGCAACACACACAGAATTTAGGGTTTTGATCTGCGACTTCCACACTTGATCAACTTCACCAATTTTGGTGGAGATGATCCTTAGGCCCTACAGTAAAACTCCATTATTTTAGTTTCCAGTTTGGTCCACTGGTTGCAGAGAAACATCGCGGCGGAGCTATCTTAGGTTTCCGGCGATGGTTTGCTCCCGCCGGCTAACCAGTGTGCATGGGGAGCTCGGGCTTGGCAGGGAGCGTGCTTACTAACTAAGCTACTGCTATGGGTCCAGGGTCCAAACAACCGGTGGTTTAAGTGGGCTTACCTCGCCGGAGTTGGTGAAGATAAGGAAGAAGCCGGTTTCACTTCCCTTCCTCGCGCGGCCACGGCAACCACCCAGGTGCTCCTCAGGTACAGGGGAAAACCTCAGGAACTCCAGATCCCAACTTTGGAAAGTTTGGTTCCAATCTCACTTTGTTCTCTCTCTCTCTCGGGCTAACTCTCAATGGGTTATGTTCTTCGGCCAAACCAGCGCACAGGGTTGATCTGGGGTGATGTAGGAGAGCCATGTGATGCTTCGGACTCCCCCCCTGACCCCTCGTGCACGAACCCAAAGGAGACCAAGAGACACCATAACATAAATGCAAGATTCTTTGCAAAATAACCTCAAACCTGGTTCACACTCAACCCTAGCCTCCGAGCTCTTCACAATAGTTGCAAAATGCACCCAACACCTTGATGTTTTAATCCCTAACAATTTGACACATAAAATATTATAGTTTTCTCAAAAATACCCCCTTTTCGGTGCATTTCACGCATTTCGAGAAAATCCGCTCGACGAATTGCGAAACAGACTTCGCCACGACGTCCGGCTCGTCGAGACCTATCAAGTAGCCTATTTGTTTGTTCAATTTGGCACTCGTATAAAATCTCGGGCCATCTAGTTTTGTAGGTCACAAACCGACGCACGCACTTCGATGCACCCGGATCGCCAAACGCGAAATCCGTCAGTGCCATTGTGCTCAGAACGTAGAAATTAGCTAGGTTTGACTACTCATACCCCTATGTCAGGGTTCCAAATAGTAAATCGGCCAATAGTGATAGAAAGGGAATTAAAATATAGGGTTACTATTCACAACTTAAGTTGTGGGACCCTTTCTTCTTTGCTATTTTGCGGAAGATCCGATAGTTGGATTGTCGACAAGTGAATATGAACTTTTCATGTTTCGACGAGATGGTCGCAATGGTGATCTCGGATTTTCGAAATCAGGCCCCGATCAAAAGTCGGTATTTTAGGGCCACTATTGTATTACTATTTTCTAATTTTTGCCATTTAAATAATCCAGGAATTTATTTAAGCTTAGATTTGGATTTTAAAAATCACGGTTTCTACATTACCCACCACTTATAAGAAGTTTCGTCCCCGAAACTTAAACTTAACTAAACCACTAGTAAGTCTCTAATAGGTTCACAATAGTGACAACCAGTCACAAGGTATGAACAACTCCAAGGCTACTAATTTAGACCCAATCAGGTACTCCCCTTTACAGGGTAGAGTATTTCCTCAGTTCTTTTGACAGTACGTTGTCGGCCCCCAACGTGCTTACCAAAAGAAAAGTAAAATACCACAGATCTGTCGCCAACATCTAGTTGGGGACACAACTGACATCTGAAGGTACATCACATACCTCCCATCACAGTCTCTATGCCGATGATATAACCTCTACCAAGGGTTACTACATCTTGTGGTCATGAATGCCATCCAGACTATTCACGAGAGACTGGAATCATATTCCAACGTTCACCAACACCTTATTAGAATCTACACATCGGCCAAAATTTAAATCCAACACAAATCAGGATTACCATCGGGCACATAGGCCACTGAATTATGACAGGGGAACATTGAAGAATTTACATCTTATTCAACCTCGGGCAAACTGTAAAGCTGGTGCAATACTAGCAATCATCTGCTGCCGTGCCATTAATCCAACAATTACAGTAGGAACGGTGGTCTGTATTTCAACCACATGATCTGAGCCCTCTGGCTCCACTGAAACATCAAGCCCACGGCCGAAACCATGACCGCGGCTAACCTTGTACTAACAATGATTCTCAAAACCCGAATACGAAACACATCTAAATTCCAAACCACTATTCCGAAACCCAACGCTCTCTCGTGAACACAAGTCATCCTAGGGTTCGTTCCTAGCCAAACCTAGGCATCGTATTCCTATTTCTCTGATACCATCTAATCTGTCACGCCCCGAGTTCAAAACCAGTGTATAAATTTTTTTTTTTTTAAATCAGAGTTGCAAAAACAGCCAGGGCAATGACAGACCGCCACATATATAGAAGAGTCCCAATCCCCTATGGAATTGAGCCTTTTCTATATATGCACGGCTAGCTTGGCAACAATATCAAAGTACTAACTACGTACTACAAACAACAACAACAAGTAAACTTTACAACTATCTTTACAAATATACAACTGAAATACAATTTCCTTTCTCTCAAACATCTACTACATAACTTTTCGGCTGTCCAGGGTCAACCTCTATATCGATACCTTGCCAATTCGTCCCGACATCCTAACACCCGCTCGACCTGAAAAACAGTCACCCGAGGGTGTGAGACACACCGGAGTGTATCCCAGTGGGCACGACGAGCCAAGAAATAGCAGATCGTACCTACTGGTATACAATACTAGCGGATAGTAAAGATCACATTAGGTAAGCATTTATGAAGCGAATGAATAACCAACAAGAATATGTATAATCTTGACAGGAATATAATGCACCGAGCATGCTGAATAATTGTATAGACAGGTATCAAACAGATGAATATGTTGACAAAAGGATATCTTCAAACAGAATCAGGAATCATGAGATAAGACAAAAGCAGACTAATAGCAACATATGCATCAAATAGATGATATATCAAATTACCCAATCACAAGCCACCATATTGGTCCCACAAGACCTCAGGCAAAACTGCCCACCTGGCACCACCTGGTTGACATTCCCCCCACAAGGGGTCACGGGTCGCTATTGCTAACCACTTTACCGGTAAAGAACACTATCCACGGGGTGCGACCCCGGCAATGTTCGTGAAGTACAACGGTGCGGGCGATCAAATGCAAATGCTCAAACTCACGGTCCACTGACCGGGTAATCGGCAACAAGTCGGAAAATCCCCACTGGGATGCAATAACACAATCAACTGAATCTCAACTCTCATGCAGGAATAATCAGCAACTAATCAACTAAATCTCAACTCATATGCAAGATCAAATGCAAATCTCAACTCAACATAAGATCAACAGCAAATCTCAACTCAATCATGCAGACCAACCAAACATACAAAACCAAACACATATTTTTGCGGAAACTATTTTGGAAACAGGTTTTAGGCCCAAACTTCGAAGAGCAATGCCTTTGTCTTATCAAACAAGAACAGACTCAGGCGACCCTACGATGTTCAGTAAAATATTAGTTAATTAAAATTATGTGTTCAGCAGTGTAATATTTGATCAACAACAAGCCGAAACAATCCAATCAAGGATGCAATATCAGAATCGACTGAATCTCAACTCATATGCAGGAATAATCATCAACTGCTATAGCATGGATCAGAAATAATCAAAAGTACTGATAATCAGGTAAATATCCAGGTCTGGAAGCAACTAATTACCAATCATGCAGGCTAACCAATCAGGCAAAACTAAACACATGTTTTTGATAAAACTATTTTGAAAACAAGTTGTAGGTCCAAACCTCGAAGAGCAATGCCTTTGTCCTATCAAACAAGAACAGACTCAGGCGACCCTACGATGCTTGGTAAAAAAACATTAATTGAATTAAATCATGTGTTTACCAGCATAACAGGAAAAACAGGCTCAAACATCTAATGACCATACAGGCATGGCAATGTCCAGAATAATGATATGAATACTGGAAGCACTATGATTAATCAGATAACTGATAAAAGTCATAACTCAGGCATGAAGCAGCATAAACTGAATCAAAAGGAAGGCAGGCTCAAAGTAATAGTTAAGCTACCAAAAACAGGGGTCCAACCAATACCGTACACAGAGGGCCGAAATGATAAAGTCCGGACCGAAGATAAACCCACCTGACAAATAGCAGGCGACTAAACTGTAATCCACTGTATGCTTGAGGACCAGAGACAAATCGAGCCAACCTGGATCAAACATAATAATTAACCTTGAACTCACTAACCACAACTTAAAACCCATATCAATTTTAAAACCTCTAACATAGCCATTTTGCATTTTTGTTTCTCCGGATCATCGAAACCTAAATCTAACGCGAGCATCGCGTCCAGTGACCCCAAATTAGTCAAGAGCTCACTGTTGCGACTTCGCAAACAGCCCAGAACAGACTTTGGGCCAAAACATTAACCTAGAGCTTGTTTATACTATAACTATTTATCTATGGAGCCAAAACAAATTCTGTTTAAACCATATGCTTAAAATGACTCAAGAATCACAGGGCTTGCCCTATTTGCAGCCCAGCACAGTTGGATCAACCAGATCCAACACCTAGCTCATTATTAACATACACAATGCTCCAAACACATTTTCTCACAGATCCTGTTTGATCTGAAGTGAGCATCAAGCTCAGGGAACCATTTGGAACAACTTTCATTTTTAAATCGAAGCCTAATTCCAAATAAATCCTCTGTGTGGCATTTCCACAAACAGGTGGTGTGCATCTTATATAAACAATCACATACAACCTTGCCCGAGTTGGTTCTCGGCAATTACTGGACCAAAATCTTCCAAACTGGGAAGGAAATGTTCTAAGTAGGTTACTCTACATTTACTGCAAGTTTGGGCCATGTTTGCATGAATGGATTGGCCGGAGCAACGAAGAAGATGAAGTGTTTTTGCTTTGAAAATCGTGACCATCCAACCAGAGGCTTCAAGGCTCAACCACTTGACCATTTAGATGCTAAAACTCATAACAAACTCACCTGGACCCATGCCCGGCGACAGGACACGGCGGCGACGGCGGCGGAGCAAAAGCTCGTTTTGAAGCTTCCACCTCTAATGGCGGATTCCCACCGAAGCTGCAAAGAGCCCATGCAATGGCATGGCTGGGTTCTATTTGATCCGAGGAAACTTCTGGACCATCCCATCCCGGCCGGAGTTGGCCTGAGCACCGGTGGCCGCAACTTGGTCCAAAATCGGGTCACCCATGGCACCTTGATTTTCAAGCTGCATGGATGCCATGCAAGTGCATGGTTGAGATCTCCTCACACCAAGGAAGAGTTCTGGGCAAATGGCCGGCGGTGGAGAGGCTCGCCGGCGCCGGAGCAGAGAGCTCGGCCAAGTGCAACACACACAGAATTTAGGGTTTTGATCTGCGACTTCCACACTTGATCAAACTTCACCAATTTTGGTGGAGATGATCCTTAGGCCCTACAGTAAAACTCCATTATTTTAGTTTCCACTTTGGTCCACTGGTTGCAGAGAAACATCGCGGCGGAGCTATCTTAGGTTTCCGGCGATGGTTTGCTCCCGCCGGCTAACCAGTGTGCATGGGGAGCTCGGGCTTGGCAGGGAGCGTGCTTAGGTACTAACTAAGCTACTGCTATGGGTCCAGGGTCCAAACAACCGGTGGTTTAAGTGGGCTTACCTCGCCGGAGTTGGTGAAGATAAGGAAGAAGCCGGTTTCACTTCCCTTCCTCGCGCGGCCACGGCAACCACCCAGGTGCTCCTCAGGTACAGGGGAAAACCTCAGGAACTCCAGATCCCAACTTTGGAATGTTTGGTTCCAATCTCTCTTTGTTCTCTCTCTCTCTCGGGCTAACTCTCAATGGGTTATGTTCTTCGGCCAAACCTGTGATGATCCGGACTCCCGCAGGAACTGTGCAACATTAAACAGTGACTGTAGGGAGCTTATTCGGTGAAGCAGAGCTTGTAGAATCGAAATTGGACATTTAATATAGACTCTGCGCGAAAATCAGAGCAAATGGAATTTTTCGGGAGCTTTCGGCAAAATTTCGGATGAGAATTTAGCGAAATGGACGTCGTATTTGGACTCAGCGCGCGAAAACGATCGAAACGGTATATTTACTTTAATTTTTCGGCACCTCGGTACTGTTCACGCCGGAACAGTAACTCCGGCCGCCGGAATTACTGTTCCGGCGAGCGGCGAGCGGCGGCGGGCGGCGGCGCACGGCGGCGGGCAGCGGCGCGGCGGCGGCACAGCGGCAGAGGGCGGCGGAGCAGGCGCGGGCGGGGGGCTCGGGTGCGCGGTCCATGGGCCTGGCATGCACCGGGAGCACCGAACCCTGCATCTGCCACGTGGCAGCTTCCCATTGGCTGGCCGGCTTCTAGAAGCCCACGGGGACTGTGACACGTGGCAAGATCCTATTGGCTGACATCTTCCGGAAGAACCGGCGCGGGGACCGGGCCCGTGCACCACGTGGACACGTGGCAGCTTCTGAGTGGCCCTTGCACAGGCTGTTTCCTGTTTTGTGGACACGTGGCGCGTTTTGGTTGGCCCGTTTCGGTGTTTCCTGTTCGGATCCGATCCTGTGTGGAGCCTTGGCCCATTATAAATAGCATCCCCATCCCTCTCATTCCCCACCTCGAAATCTGAGCTCTAGAGAGAGAATCTCTGTTTGAGCCCTCTACAAAAGTTCTTCCTCTCTCTCTCCTCTCTCTCTCTTCAAAATTCTAGAATTTTTGGAGTTACAGTTAGTGAGCTATCTGCGACGCGGCGCACTGCGACGGTTCTCTTTTTCGGCCCATTTCCCGTCGCAGTTCCGTCGGAAATTCCCTGAGTGCTAACCAGGATGAATTTTTAGACAATTTTCACGACAGCGCGTTCCTAAGAGGTAAGGCTTCGATTTCCGTGTTGATCACTTTGCTCCATTTCGTACTTTTGGCACGTTTCCCGAGGTCTCTTTGACCCCCCTTTTTGCTGTGGAAATTTCTGGACAGCGTCAACTTCTCCGATTTTTATCTTGGCGTAGGAGCATCAGATCGAGACGTTTAAAGAGTCGATTTTGATCTACTCTTCGCGAGGAACGCAACCGTAATTTTTCTGGATTTTTCTGAGCACTGTACAGAGGTGAAAAACTCCTCTCTTTTCGTGCCATTTGAAAAACAGCAAAAGCTATATTTTTATGAATAATATAGTTACACCCTGTGCAATGTGTGTTGCTGTAGGGCACCGTTTTCGGCAGACAGCAGTTCTAGGGGACTGTGGACAGCTAGGAGACTATCTGGGGGTGATTTGAGCTGTTCGAGGTGGGCGGTTGTTGCTTACCTCATTTTTGACAAGCTCACTGGGATTACTGGAACTCCCCTAAAACTAATATGATAATTGATAAGAACCATTGGGACAAACTAATATGATAATTGATAAGAACCATTGGGACAAACTAACAGGACAACTAACAGGACAACTAACAGGACAAACTAACAGGACAACTAACAGGACAATTGATGAGAACTATTGGGACGAACTAATGTGACAATTGACGAGAACCGCTGGGACGAACTCTCCTAAAATTTAATATAACCCCACAGATGATATGATGACTTATATTGGGACACTGTGTTTAAGACAAAGGCTATAATCTCGCATGCAAATGACTTTTATTCAGTAAATCAATCTTTTTAAATCTTTGACACTATTTTACAACTTTTAAAATAAAGACAGTTGCATGCATGCCCGGACATCAGGTAGGGCCACTATTTATTGCTACACTATCATATTAAGACTTGACATGTTTTATTGCTATCTTTTGCTTTCAGTTGCTTGTCGCTCGAGTATGAGCAGGGGTTTGGGATAGTATAGCCAAGGTTATGTTAGATTATAAACTTGTGGGGTGTTGCGGTGACCGCGGACTGTAGGCGGTCGGCCGGATGTTTATCCTTGCATCAGAATGGGGTTGAGTCTGGTCTATTTTAGGCATCAGCAGGGGATCGGGTTTTTCTCTAGTGGATGGTTTTTCCCACTTATTGAGTACTATGGCATCAGATCAGGGTTTCTTAGTGGATGGCTTTTCCCACTTTGATCATAGTCATGATCCAGTCCTGCTGTTTACGACACTTATGATACTTATTACTGAGGTACTTTTACTCGTGTAGGTCGCTCCCCTCGAGTGCCACTCCGGAGTGTGTTACAGGCAGGCTTGAGTCCTTGAGACTCTCATTCCCTATCGGTGTTATGCATTGGCCAGCATACCCGATTTGGCAGGCAAGGCGCAGCAGGCAGTACCAGTTTTACTGGTGGCATAAGATTGGGTTTATTCAGGCAGGCATGTTAGATACTGATGCATACATACAGTCATTCCTTTTGGCACTGCATTTAGAGGCATGCTAGTGGTGGTTTCCCCTTTATTCAGCAGTTCTGCTTACAGCTTTACCACTTTTTCCTTTCTGGCCTCTAGTAATCCTAGTGGGTGCATCAGAGTTGAGGTTTTGCCCACTAGGGGAGGCTACTGGTTTATCTGGTAGTTCTCACTCCCATTATTCTTTTCTGTTTCTTTCTTCTTCTTTATTTTGCAGAGTCGTCTGCGGGAGCTGCTAGGCTATCAGCGGCTGATAAAGGTAAGGGGATCGCTGAGTAGATAGATCTCCTGGGAGACTGAGAGCTGTAGATAGACGTTGCACCCTTCACTCAGACTGTGATATTCTCCTTTTATTTTAAGTCTGGCTTTCGCCGGCTGGTTGTATTATTTTGGTGAGCTGGGAGATTATTGTACATATTACAGTTTATTTTTAGTTCCAGTATGAGATACTATGTGGTTCTTCTACTTCAGCTCTGTATTATGCTCTTTTATTGTTCATATTATATCGGAGCAGGTTACCAGCGCTTCGTGTACTCGGGAAATCCCGTGTGCACGGCGGATCTGTTGGCGAGCCCGGGTTCCGGGGCGTGACAAAACCAGCGCACAGGGTTGATCTGGGGTGATGTAGGAGAGCCATGTGATCCTTCGGACTCCCCCCCTGGCCCCTCGTGCATGAACCCAAAGGAGACCAAGAGACACCATAACATAAATGCAAGATTCTTTACAAAATAACCTCAAACCCGGTTCACACTCAACCCTAGCCTCCCAGCTCTTCACAATAGGTGCAAAATGCACCCAACACCTTGATGTTTTAATCCCTAACAATTTGACACATAAAATATTATAGTTTTCTCAAAAATACCCCCTTTTCGGTGCATTTCACGCATTTCGAGAAAATCCGCTCGACGAATTGCGAAACAGACTTCGCCACGACGTCCGGCTCGTCGGGACCTGTCAAGTAGCCTATTTGTTTGTTCAATTTGGCACTCGTATAAAATCTCGGGCCATCTAGTTTTGTAGGTCACAAACCGACGCACGCACTTCGATGCTCCCGGATCGCCAAACGCGAAATCCGTCAGTGCCATTATGCTCAGAACATCGTAATTAGCTGGGTTTGACTACTCATACCCCTATGTCAGGGTTCCATATAGTAAATCGGCCAATAGTGATAGAAAGAGAATTAAAATATAGGGTTACTATTCACAACTTAAGTTGTGGGACGCTTTCTTCTTTGCTATTTTGCGGAAGATCCGACAGTTGGATTGTCGACAAGTGAATATGAACTTTTCATGTTTCGACGAGATGGTCACAATGGTGATCTCGGATTTTCGAAATCAGGCCTCGATCAAAAGTCGGTATTTTAGGGCCACTATTGTATTACTATTTTCCAATTTTTGCCATTTAAATAATCCAGGAATTTATTTAAGCTTAGATTTTGGATTTTAAAAATCACGGTTTCTACATCTTACCACCTTTGTCTGCATGTTTGGGAGAATGTTATAACAAGTGATGAAGTTGAGAAACCGGTATTCAAGCCAAAGTTGTTTGGACTTAACGCATTTTTCCGTTGATTCAGTGCCTTCCAAACATATTCCCTTGATAACTGTTTGCCACAAAGCATTCGTCAAACTTCTTCTAGTGAAGTAGTTAATCCCCGATCTGTTCGATTCCATCCCTAGGACTTCCCCGATTAGTTGTGGAGTTATTTTGAGTCTCGTCCCTTGGATGTTTGTATAGAACTGCATGGATCCGTGTTCATCTTCCTGAAGATGTCTCGCGTTTGTGTAAAAAGTCCTTACTCGATGCAAACAATATCCAAGCAATTCCGGGAATCTGCAAACTTGAAGAAGATCACCTTGTTCAATTAAAGTCCCGAATTCCTGTGAGTGATCTCGAAGAGCACCAACATTGACATGTCGTTCGCCGATGCATTCCCGACGTTCAAAAGCCCTAAGACGATCAGTATTAACGAACACTTCTTCCAAGCGAGGTGGAGAATCAGGAGCTAGTGGTTCGTTAATTTCAACATCTCGTGCTCGTCCAAGACGTCGAGCAAGTCTTTTCCTTTTCACTGAGAAGGGTGGTGAAGTCATTGGTGCTTTTCCTTTATCCATAGCAGTTTTTCCTTTTGATAAGTCGGGAATCTTTTGTTTAGGTTTAACAGGCATTGATTCATCATCCGTCAATTTGTCCCAATCTACTTCATCGTTTTCTGATTCAGTCTCTGAATCTTTAAGAAGAACACATTCTCCTTTTCGAAAAGGTTTCTTCGCTCTCTTCAATTTGTTTGTTGCTCGAGTGTGCACCATTGCACTAAGAAGAACTATTAACCATGCAAACGTCATTGGTGAAAGTTCTTGTCAAATTTAAGGTCCTGCGAACAACAACTCAAGAACACGAAAAAAATTATTTATTTTCAAAAAATTGAAAAAATGTACCTAAACAATCATTATCATGTAGAGAGACTAGGTATCAAACTAGTTTTGCCAAAAGAATTTTAAAAATAGATCAATTCCATGATTTTCAAAAATTCCTATTATATGCCCTAAAACCGAAATTTTAGAAATCGAAGCCTAAAAATCTGTTAATCAGGAGAATACCTAGCATATAATCAAAACTAATCTACCCAGAGTTCTTATTTCAAAAGAAATTTGACCAAAAACCAAACCAAATCGAAAAAGATACAATGTTTCCATCACGTTTTGAGGAAAAACATGAAAAACTGAGGAAAAATGAGATTTTGATCAAAAGAACTCACTTTGAATCGAAGAAGATGAGTTGGGAAGGCTCCAAAACGATTATTTTCTACAGAGAGAAGGTCTGGAGACTTAGAAACAAAAGATTGAAGTAAAAATAAATCAAAACCCTTTTGTTCTATATAAAACCCTAGCCGCGATCCGGATCGGATCGTGAATCCAGTGTGGATCGGCTACCCGCAGGAAATACTTGCGTTCGGGATCCGGATCGGCTTGCCCAGTCCGGATCGGCTCCAAACTTTTTCTTCAAAAAAATTTATAAAAATTCTAGAAAATCCAGAAAAAGATTGTAAGCACTTTTGTGTATCAACTTTAAATAAAAAGCATCGTTTCATACAACAAGAAATAGATTATGCAAAATCTATCAATAATATCCAAAAATTGAAACGAAAATTTATAAAAATTAAATCCCTTAAAGTTGAACAACTTCAATCACATCTAACATGATCTTATGCGTAATACCTTTATCAAATCATAAATTTGGTAAAGAAAATGAAATACCAAGATCAATAGATGTTTGAAATCCCAAATAAATTAGATAATGTATCTAGTCAATTTGTTGAAGAGAGTGGCTCTTTGAGCATCTTTCATTAAAAATCCCACCTTATACCAACCTTGAAATTTGACAGAGTCAAGTATTTCAACATGCATTTTTATTTAATCAAACTTGAAAAACCATGCTTGGTATACATGTGGTAGCTGCACACAGTACTCGGACGACCGAGGTGGTAGCTCTTTCCTCCATGTGGTGGTAGTTTTCACACTCCTCATTGGGATGTAACTCTTTCAACATCTTTTGAGCATAACAAATTTCATAAACTCCCCCTCAAATGGCTATCAATTATTTAAAATATAAAGTATTCAACCAAAAATTGATCTCGAATTCATACTCGACTCAATTGTCAAATAAGATAACCACTATACCAAGAGATCATTTGAGAGAGAAATTGACTTTGATCAAAACAAAGATGACTTAATTAATCATAAATGATCATTGCATCAAGTGAATTATTATGATATCCAAAGCATAATAAGTTTCTAAGTATATGAAAGGATGCAGTTAAAGTCAATATAACTAATGCTCAATTAATGCACTATGTACAAACATAGATAATGAACAAAAACACAAAAACAAAACCTAAGCTAAGCATTGGTTTCAAAAAGAGATTATTTCAAGGAAAGCATTCCAATTGCCTTACGCAAGTGAATAAATCATTTTTGATCCAAAGGTTTTGTTAAAATATCAGCTAATTGATACTCAGTTGAAATGTAGGAAAGTTGAAGAATATTTGATTCAACTAGCTCTCTAAGAAAATGATATCTAAGTTCAATGTGTTTTGTTCTTGAGTGCAACACAGGGTTTTTGGAAATGTTTATAGCACTTGTTGTCACAAAGAATCGTTACCGAAGATGCTGAAATACGGAAGTCGCTCAACACACTTTTCATCCAAATGAGTTGGGTTGAACAACTACCCGCTGAGATATATTCCGCTTCGGCAGTCGAGAGTGCAATGCAGTTTTGCTTTTTACTATGCCATGCAACAAGACAATGGCCAAGATAAAAACATGCACCACTCGTACTCTTCCGATCATCCACAGATCCTGCCCAATCGGCATCTGAATATCCAACAATGTCAAGACTTGTTCCCATAGGATACCAAATTCTGAACTTTATGGTTCCTTTGATGTACCGGATGATCCGTTTCACCGCTTTCAGGTGAACCTCCTTTGGTGTTGATTGATATCTCGTGCAAATCCCAACACTAAAGGATATGTCCGGGCGACTAGCCGTGAGATAAAGTAGACTTCCAATAATGCTACGATAAAGTTTCTCGTCTACATTTTCACTAAGAGATTTACTTCCTAATCCCTTATTGCTAGTTCCCATTGGAGTCGGAAAATCTTTAGAATTTTCTAAACCAAACTTTTTGACCAACTCCATTGCATACTTGGATTGGCACAGATGGATGCCTTCGTCACTTTGTTTCACTTGCAATCCAAGAAAATATGTCAATTCACCCATCATGGACATCTCAAATTCGCTCTCCATGGTTTCAGCGAATTTAGAAGCATCATTATCTCTTGTTGCACCAAATACAATGTCGTCGACATAGATTTGTGCTACAATGAAGTTATCCTAATAATGCTTCACAAAGAGAGTCCGATCTGCTCCCCCTCGAGTATAGCCCTTTTCCAAAAGGTGCTTCGTCAACCTTTCGTACTAAGCTCGCGGTGCTTGTTTTAGACCGTAAAGAGCCTTTTTCAAACGAAAAACATGGTTAGGTTGTTTATAGTCTACAAAACCTTTCGGTTGAGCCACATAAACTTCATCATTTAAAAACCCATTTAAAAATGCGCTCTTAACGTCCATTTGAAATAGTTTTATTTTAAAATGACAAGCTATCGCGAATAGGATACGAATGGACTCGAGTCTAGCAACTGGGGCGAACGTTTCATCAAAGTCTATACCTTCTATTTGAGAGTAGCCTTGAGCAACTAGACGTGCTTTATTCCTGATGATGGTACCATCCTCGTTTTTCTTATTCTTGAAAATCCATTTAGTACCAATCACATTGTGTTGCTTCGGAGGCTTCGTTAATTCCCAGACTTTGTTTCGTTCGAACTGATGGAGCTCTTCCTGCATTGCTTCAATCCAGTAGTCATCCTGAAGAGCTTCATCGACGTTCTTTGGTTCTATCATGGAAACGTAACAAGCGAATCCACAAACCAACTGTCTCCGAGTTCTGACTCCTTCTTGTGGGTCTCCAATAATGTTAGATTCAGGATGATCCTTGGAGATGCGTAACGTTTGAGGTAACGGAGTACTCGGAGGTACATGTGATGATTCCTGCACATCAGATAACCTTGAAGAACCATTAGATGCATCATCATTATCGGAAGAATTATTATGAGAAGATGCATTTACAGGAGAATCATCATCAAGAGAGATATCAGGGGTAGATTTATCAGATGAAAAGTGAAAAGCTTCATCTACTTTAACATTTATAGATTCTACTATCGTTTTAGATTCCATGTTAAATACCCGATATGCTCTCCTATTTGTAAAAATATATATATTTTTTTTAAAAATACATAAATTACATGACATCCAAACATATAAGAGTCAAGGACAAGGAAAGATTTCACCTTTGCGCACCCAAACCTTTTTGGATTGCGTGGGTAAGGAATGTGACGTTCTTTTCCTTGGTGAAAGCGTCTTGTTAGATTGATTGCTGCTCCTTGATGACGTCGTCTTGCGCGGTGAACTACCAAGGTTCTTTTCCTTTGAAAGATTTGCATTTAGTTTCCGAGGAATCACCCTTTTGGTAGTTGTTGCAAGAGGTGCTTGAGTTGAACGTTTCGCTCCCATCTTGCAATTTCTTCTTATGTGCCCTGAAAAACCACAACGAAAACATACCTTAGTGCTTGACGATCCCGAAGAGGGTGAAGTAGGCTTGTTGTCGTTGTTTGTCGTGAATTCCGGTGTCGAAGGAGGAGATACCGACTGAGGCACAAAAACTGTCACACTCGAACTAGGACTGTCTCCAGTTTGAGTGCATCCGAGGCCGAACCGGTTCGTTTGACCAAGACCAAGAAGCTTATCCAACTTACTCCTTCCCGAAGAGAATCTCTTTAAATCATCCTTGAGTTGGAAAATGGTCTTTGCCATTTCCATTTTTTCCTGTCGAGCCTCGCTGTAGAGCTTCAAGAAGTAATTCGCCTTATCAACCATTTTTACATGTTCCTTCTCGAAATGCTCATTTTTCTCTTGAAGTGAAACATTTGCTTTTCTCAGGTTATCCCTTTCCACTTCAAGACCGGTCGAGAGAGACGTTGCCCTTTTTACTTCTTCTTCGAGATCCTGCAATCTCTCTCTCAACACCTTGTTTTGCTTAGCCAGTTTCTTTGAATCCCTCAAAAGTTTGTGGTAGGCTAAAACAAAATCTTCACCTTCAGAATTACTCGATTCATCATCCGTTGCAGTTTTTTCAACCCGGGAGGAGTTGGACAATGAATCTGAAGTACTTGCCATTAAGCACATGAAGGGTGAAGATGTGGTGGACGCGTGGAATGCCGTTGCGCTCTTTTCTTCATCACTTGAAGACGACTCATTTGACGATGAGGTGTCGTCCCAAGTGACGGCTTGCATCGCTTTCTTCTTTGCCGGATTCTTATTGGGACACTCCGTTGCAATGTGGCCGTAGCCTCGACATTTGAAACATTGGACTTGTCCCTCTGAGCTTTTCTTATCCTTTGAAAAGTTCTCTTGCTTTCTTGACTTGTAACTTGAAGAACCTTGCCTTTCTGCGACTTTCCGAAGGATGGAGTTTTGCTTGAATTACCCCTTCGAAAGTTTCGGCGAAACTTTCTTGTCAAGAGAGCGAGCTGCTTCTCAAAGTCCTCCATAGATAGGTTCTCGTCATCGTCTGAGGAGGATGAATCCGCATCTTCTTCTTTTGTTGTTTTCAACGCATAACCTGAAGACTTAGAAGAGGATGCTTTTCCCGAAGAATAGTTAGTAGGAAATATCATTTCATATGTTTGTAATGAACCAACTAATTCTTCTACACGGATTTCGTCCGGGTGTTTAATAGTTTCAATGGCCGTAACCTTGGAACGAAATCTTTCAGGAAGAGTTCTTAAAATCTTTCTTACAATTTTAAATTCTGGAATCTTCTCTCCCAAGTTAGCACATGTGTTCACGATGTCTTGCAATCGTGTATAGTAATCTGTGAAAGATTCATTTTCTGCCATGAAAATGGAGTCAAACTTGCTCGTAAGCATTTGCAGTTTTTGAATCTTCACAAGGTTAGTTCCCTCATGTGTAACTTGAAGAACATCCCAGATTTCTTTCGCAGTCTCACATGCAGAGACGCGAGAGAACTCAGTTTGTGACAAAGCATTAAATATAGAGTTAACACCTTTGCTATTGTAAGAAGATGCATCAACCTCTTTCTTGGTCCATTTCGACCTAGGTTTGATGGTGCGAACATCAGCAATAATTTCAGTTGGATTAGACCATCCTAATTCAGTTGATTGCCACACCCGTTCGTCGATGGAAATTAAAAAGGCTTTCATCCGTACTTTTCAGTACGCATAATTTGTTCCATCAAAGAACGGGGGTCTGTTGATGTTTTCACCTTCAACCATTGTTTACAACCCTATTCCCGCTCCGATACCACTTGTTGGGTTATATATAATTGGATCTAAATAGGGGAAAAAACACCTAGAGGGGGGTGAATAGGTGTAAACTAAAAACACTCAAAAATCATTGCGCAATAAAACCCAATGCGGAAATAAAAATAACACGCAAGATTTTTACGTGGAAAAACTCCAAACCGGAGTAAAAAACCACGGGACCGATAACACGGTGAAATCCACTAGAATTAAAACACGTACAAGGTGATTTACCGTACACACTTACGACTCAACCTTTTCCATACGCTCCTAGTAGATCTTCTCCGTTCGCTCCGCAACGCTCCTCGAATCCACGATTTGCGTCCAACGCCGAATCCACGGCGTCCGACGTCGAATCCACGACGTCCGACCGAATCCACGGTCTTCACCCAGTAGCACGTCTCGAATCCACGAACGTACCTCGCTCCGAATCCACGAGAGCGGTAGCACCTTGAATCCACAAGGCCACGAGAGTCCACGCGCCGATTTTGGGAAAATCGTTGTTTTTGGGTGGTGATAATCCGCCGAATACTTAGATCAAAGATAGATCGGAAATACCATCTAAGTATTCATTAATTTGATTCTACTCAAAATCTGAGTATGAAAACCTAGAATCAAATTAATCAATATAGATGAAGAAACATAGAATTAATCTATTGATTTCCTTTCTTCTCTATATGTGGATTATACTATCACGGCCGTCTTTTTAATATACGCCGTTACCCTAGAAAATGAATTGTAGGGTTTATTTATAGGTTAGAAACCCTTGGAAGAAGATAAGGATCAAAAACTAACATTTTCTGGAATTTTACAGGACGACGATCCGGATTGGATTTACGGCGATCCGGACTGTCGTAACGAAACAGACAATTTCCAGGAAAACAAAGGTTCGGGATCCGGATCGAAGTACCTGATCCGGACTGTTCATACATTTCAGCAAAAACCAATGTTCAGGATCCGGATCAGAAATGGCTTGGATCCGGACTGGATTTGCGTATGAACCAACACCCTTCGGGATCCGGACTGCCGTGTCTGATCCGGATCCTGAACATGTCCCATGTCCAGTTTTTGATTTTTATGCAATTAAAAATTCATCCAAGTGTTTCTACACTATAAGAAGTATTCGGATCATCAAAATTAATTAGTTAAACATACCTGATCCTTTTGAATTCTTCTTTCTTGAGATTGACTTATATGATCCAAACTTCTTCATCTTCAATCTTCAAGACTTAATACTTTCACGAAATTCGCCAAAACAAATTTCTTAACAGGAACTCCCTAGGATGCCACCTGAACGAGAGGTCGAATTCCCTATTGAGCTGCTCCCAGGCACTAAACCCATCACCAAAGCACCGTACAGGATGGCTTTCGCCGAGTTGAAGGAACTCAAGGCACAGCTGGAAGACCTTTTGGATAAAGGCTTCATCAGGCCGAGCGTGTCGCCATGGGGCGCGCCCGTTCTGTTCGTAAGAAAGAAGGACGGAAGCCTTCGTTTGTGCATAGACTACCGGGAAATAAACAAGGTCACCATTAAGAATAAATACCCCCTGCCAAGGATCGACGATCTATTCGATCAGTTACAAGGGGCGACGGTGTTCTCAAAGATTGATCTGCAGTCCGGCTACCATCAGCTCAGAGTTAGGGGTGAGGACATCCCCAAGACGACCTTCCGGACTCGCTGCGGCCACTACGAATTCACGGTAATGCTGTTCGGGCTCACCAATGCCCCAGCGGTATTTATGGACATGATGAATAGGGTGTTCAAACCCTTCTTAGATTTATTCGTAGTGGTCTTCATTGATGATATCCTCATCTACTCGCGTACAGATGAGGAACATGAGGAGCACCTACGTATAGTCCTTCATACCCTCCGGGATCAGAAACTCTATGCCAAACTCATAAAGTGTGAGTTTTGGCTCCGCGAGGTGGACTTTTTGGGGCACATCGTTTCGGCGTCTAGGATTGCAGTGGACCCGAGGAAGATAGACTCGGTGACGGACTGGCCCCGACCGACAACGGTAACAAAGGTACGAAGCTTCCTGGGGCTGGCGGGGTATTACCGGCGCTTCGTGGAAGGCTTCTCCAAAATAGCTACCCCCTTGAATCGCCTGACCCGGAAGGGGGAGAAGTTTATCTGGACGGATCAGTGCCAGAGGAGTTTTGAGGAACTCAAGGACCGATTGACGCGGGCCCCGGTTCTCGCCTTACCGGAACCTGGGGAGGACTATGAGGCTTACTGTGATGCGTCGCGAAACGGTCTCGGAGGTGTGCTTATGCAACGGGCTAAGGTCATAGCCTATGCGTCAAGACAACTGAAGGAGTACGAGAGAAATTATCCCGTGCACGACTTAGAGCTTGCAGCAGTCGTGTTTGTCCTCAAGTTGTGGAGACACTATTTGTACGGGACACACTGCAATGTGTATTCCGATCATCAGAGCCTCAAGTACCTCTTCACCCAGAAGGAGCTAAACTTGCGGCAAAGGCGGTGGCTCGAGCTACTGAAAGACTATGACTTGTCGATCCACTACCACCCGGGGAAGGCAAATGTGGTGGCCGACGCCCTGAGCCGCAAAGGGCAGACAGAAGGAGCAGGGGTAAGTGCTATTACCCAGCAGGACCGTCTGATTGCAGAGTTTTCGCAATTGAGACTGGAGGTAGTATCGGCGGGTACGGTCGCACGACTCACGACCCTGGTGGTCAGACCCACCCTGTTGGACAGGATCTTGGAAGGACAATCGAAAGATACCCAGTCACAACTTGTGCGAGACAGGGTACCCTCAGACCAAGGGGGCGACTTCGCAATAGGCTCTGATGGCACAATACGATTCCGAGGACGAATTTGCGTGCCGGACCTACCTGAACTCAAAGAGGAAATCCTGAGGGAAGCGCATACTGCTCCCTACGCGGTGCACCCTGGGGGAACAAAGATGTACAAAGATATAAAGCAAACCTTCTGGTGGCCTAAGTTGAAGGGAGACGTGACCCGATTCGTGGCACATTGCCTGGTGTGCCAACAAGTAAAGGCCGAACATCAACGCCCAGCAGGAAAATTGCAACCGTTGGCGGTGCCTGAATGGAAGTGGAAGATGATTACGATGGATTTTGTGACCGGTTTCCCGAGATCGCCACAAGGACATGATGAGATATGGGTCATAGTGGATCGTTTGACGAAATCGGCCCACTTCCTGCCCATACATACGACGTGGACTCGGGAATGACTGGCGCAAACGTACATTAATGAGATAGTGAGGTTACATGGAATACCGGCGTCCATTACGTCGGACAGGGACACGCGATTTGTGTCGAACTTTTGGCAGAGCCTGCAACGAGCAATGGGAACCAAATTGCACTTCAGCACGGCTTTTCAGCCGCAAACTGACGGACAATCGGAGCGGGTGATCCAAATCCTCGAAGACATGCTCCGGGCATGCGTACTTGACTTGGGCGAAGGGTGGTCTCGATACCTACCCCTTGTGGAATTCGCCTACAACAACAGTTATCAAGCCAGCATTCAAATGGCGCCATACGAGGCTCTGTATGGGCGCCGCTGTCGGTCTCCAATATGCTGGGACGACTTCGGGGAGCGCAAGTTTTTGGGCCCAGATTTAGTGGAGGAGACCGAGGTAAAGGTGCGTTTGATCAAACAACGGCTGCTGACCGCCCAGAGTAGACAGAAAAGTTACGCGGACCATAGACGACGGGATTTGGAATTCATGGTGGGTGAGCACGTGTTGCTCCGAGTTTCGCCTTCAAAGGGGACCCGACGTTTCGGACTGAGGGGAAAGTTAAGTCCGAGGTACGTGGGACCGTTCGAGATCCTAGAACGCGTGGGCCCGGTGGCATACCGGTTGGCCTTGCCGCCGAACCTCGATCGAGTCCACAACGTGTTTCACGTTTCAATGCTCCGGAAGTACCTTCCCGACCCCTCTAACGCCCTAGATGTATGCACTATCGAGTTACGAGAGGACTTAAGCGTCGAGGAGACGCCAGTGCGGATTTTGGCACGAGAGGATAAGAAGTTGCGCAATCGGACTATCCCCTATGTAAAGGTGCAGTGGAGCAACCACGAAGAACGCGAAGCGACGTGGGAACTGGAATCGAAAATGAAAGAATATTTTCCCGAGTTGTTTGGCGAGGGTTGTAATTAAGTTTCGAGGATGAAACTTCTTATAAAGTGTGAGTGGTGTAATGACACGACTTTTCCTGTAATCTTTACCCTCCTGTTAATAAAGTATTTCTTTTAGTGAGTTTGAATTACCGAGTTTTTGTGAGTAGGTCAAGGTGTGGCATGGGTATTTTTCTGAAAAAGGCTCGAAAAATGATGACCGACGGTGCAATCGGATCTGAAATCCGACGTACGGATCTCCCGGAATAGGGTTTTTAGAGTTGCGGTGACTTAGCGTGCATCGGAACCCGTGCAAAATATCCTGCACGCTTTCCGAGGAAATGTGGGTTATCCCATATGATTAATTAATTAAAGAATTAATTATTCGGTGACAAATATTAAAAAGGGGGATTTAGTTGTAAGTACGAAAAGGAGAAAAATCCCACTTTTTGCAAAAAGAGAAACCCTAGCCGGAGAGAACGAACACGGGAGAAAAGAGAAGAAAAAGGCGGAACCCTAGCCGGAGGAGGAAAAAGAAAGAAAGAGAAAGAAGACGAAGGGATCCGATCACCCCGAATAACGTACCGGAATTAGAAGAGCGATCGGTCGACTTCCCCGTCGGGATTTTCGGTCCAGGTGTGCAGCGGGAGTGTGTTAAAAGATCCAAGTGCTCCGATCTTCCCGCAACCAGGTGGGTACTCTTGCAATAAGTGCAATATGTCATCGTAAAAAGTGTAATAATCTGCCTAATAAAGTAGATGTGATGTTTTAACTTGATTTAACCTTTCGCATAAATCTGTATTGGATCTTCTGTTATTAACTGTGGCGACTAAATGTCGCGGTGATCGTACACGCCAGTTTCGGCTATCATGTTTTTAGATGCTGCACGTACACAGGCGGATTGGCCTCCGCATGGGTGTACTTTTCCGGAGAAGTGGTCTGAATGACCCGTGTGCCCCACGATTGTGTAGGTGCGAGTGGGGACCCCTTCACATCAGCTAAAAGTGCCGCACTAGCTCCGTGAAGGGGTTAAAAGCATCACGTAAGTAAAGTAATTGTGCACGAGGGGAGATCGTGTCACGCCCCGGCGTCGAAACTGCGACCCGGGCTCGCTAACAGATCCGCCGCCCATACGGTGAACCCCGTATAGACGAAGCGTCAAACCTGCAAAAGATAGATACTAAACTACCCAGATATCAGAGCTGAAAATAAACCACTAGAAATAAAATAAATTAGTACAAAGTCCTCACCAAAGTACAAGTCACTCAACTCAGAAGGAAAAGTACAACTCTATACCTCACTACAAGGTCTCTCAACAAGAAACTCTCAAAATAAAAAGGGTACATCTACTCTCTGGACGACGACTGGTAGGGATCTAGCTCGCGACTCCCTCACCACGATCAGAAGAAGCAGCAACAGGAGCAGCAGGAACAGGAGTAGAAGTCCCTGTGGGAAAAATACACCACGACGGGTGTGAGAACTACGTCCCAAGTAGTTCTCAGTGGGTGCCGCCAACAAGCCCAACGGACTGCCCACTAAGTCTACTAGAGGCATAAAGTAACAATATAAAACTGAAATGAAAGGGCTGGAAAAGTAACTCTACAGCTACTATGCCTCTATCTAGATGCTCAAGAAAAGGAACAGATGAAACGTGATGCATCTACTAACACACACAGTAAACTCACCAAATCTAAACTGACTGCCTCAAAGGGTCCAGTCAAACCTGCGCCCACCTACTGCCGCATATCCTCAACAGGACGGGTCTACCGTAGGGTGTCCGTGACTGCCGCTAACTGGGCCAGTCAGAGGGACGGCGTCGACAAGTCGCGATAGCAAGTAACAGGCCCAACTGCGGAGTAGCTCTCGAGGGGAGCGACCCCACCGAGGAAAGTATCCGCGTATCTCTGTCGAGCTCAAATATGGCTCATGCAGGCTGGTCCAAACCACGATCAACAAGATCGACCAACAACACCAACTCTCAACCACAAGCTGGAAGTCACACCGCTGGGGCCACCGTTCACCAGACGGCTCCCACAACAGAACACTAAACTCTCCAGAAAGACCGACACCATAAGGGTTCGGAAACCCGATAGACCGGTGCTAAGAACCCTATCAAACAAGAACAGACTCTAGGCTCCGACTATCGAAGTTTCCGATCCCTTATAGTTCGGGAAAGCAATAATCACAGTACAACTCGCAGAAGACACCAACAGGGCCCGAAAGTCCCGGGAGACCTACCCCTACAACCCTATCAAACAAGAACAGGTTCCAGGCTCGGCCCCCGTGGCTTTCGTCCCGACAGAGGAACGGCCCCTAGAACCCAGACCACTCGAATCCTTTCGAGTGGGGAGATTTACAGGAAAAAGGTGGCATTTGTTATTGAAAACTAATTTGATCTGGAAGAAATCCATATTTAATGATTTTAGTTCTTTTTAGAAAAACAGTTAGAAAACAAGTGTTTTACCCAAACCCCGAAGGGCTGATGCCTTTGTCCAATCAAACAAGAACAGACTCCAGCGGCCCTTCGATGTTTGGAAGAAAACATTGGTAGACTAAAATCATGTATATGTCAAAAAGGGTTCTGCGTTCTAGGTCCGGCTAACACTAGTACACTACTGCCACTAACACAGTGGCGACGACCCAAACAGGGGAAAACAAGATCTCTCGGGTCCACCGTTTACCCCAAACGGTTCCCGATACAGACAAGCGAACCACCACATCTACCAGACTCCACTCTGCTCCCAAGCACGAGTGCAAATGCATCCCACACTAAAGAGAAGTCCCGACCGCTCGGCCCACTACCCGGGCGAGGATAACACTAAGTCCAGGAATGCGACATAAAGTGTGAATGTCTAAACATAAATAACCCTAGCCCAAGTGAGGGTTTTCTACTGGTCTGGTTACACATGCAACATATGACGGGGGTGCTAGGTCAGGTTCCAATATAACAAATATTTAACATGATAGTAGGAAGCAAGAGATCACAAGATCGACAGATAAAACAAGGATCAACAATTCCTACACTCTAACATGCTACCCAAGTCCAATCACTATCATGCATGATTCTATAGCAATAGAATTAGAGCACAGTCCATAGATCTTGAAAGCAAGCCACCCACCTGAAGGTGCACAACTGTCCAGGGTCGTACAGCTAAAAATACCAGGAAATCCAAATCTCCTACTCCAAAAGATCCAGCAACACTCGTAACTCTCCTGGGTACAACACAAAGTCCACAAATACACATCAAGTCCAAAACTGTCCATAAAAACGTACACAGAATTTCAGTCCCAAAGATGTCCCTTTTTCACCTTCTGAAAATGGCCAGAAAAATCCAATAAAAATATCACAGCGATCCTCGTGTCGATATCTTCGAAACGGTACCCTGCACGTCCAAATCCGAGCCCCGTAGGCCGAGTTACAAATTCTACAGTACAGGTGCGCAAACACTCACAACCACACAACTGTAAAACTCTGCACAGTAAGAGGGGAAACAGTATACCTTCGGGCAAGCCTCATAAAAATCCCAAAAAAATACGATGATAATCCTCGCGACGAGTAGATCCAAAAAGTGTATAGGCTCGTCTCGATCCGATGTCCAGTTGAGGAGATAAAATTCCGCCAAGGGGCCGCTGTCCAAAAACTCCACCAGAAAATAGCGGCTTAGAAATGCCTCGAAAACCGTGTCATAAACTCTGAATCCAGCAAGATGATCAACACGAAAGTTGAAGACGTACCTCTCGTGATTCCAACGCCGCAAAAATCGTCCAAAAATACTGAGGAGTAGCTCTGTGGACATCTCAGATCGAACTGCGACGATAACGGGTCTCCGATGAAAGATCGCCACACTGCGTTCCGATGCCGAAGTCGTCGACGCCACGGCTTCCAAAAAATCCGGAACTCTGCCAGAAGATGCGCAAGATGAAGATCTCCAACTTTGCTAAAGGGGCCATGGGCAGGGGAGCTCGGGAAAGGGGGCAAAAAGCCCAAGCAAGCCAGCTATTTATAGGCCCAGCCCGAAAATCCACCTTTTGGGCTTTTGGCCCAAAGTTTCGGGCGCCCGGTACTTCCGGGCTGCTACAGTAACGGGCCCGGCCCGTTACTGTTCACGCCCGGAAAATCCCCAGGCCGCCACGTGTACACCCAAACAGCAAACAGCTGTTTGGGCCAACAGCCATGCGCCACGTGGCCGAACCCCGCGACGACACGTGGCGTCCACACCGGGAGCCTCGGGTCAACGCGCCCACGCCGCGCCCCACGTGCGCCCACGCGTGCCTGTCGGGCACGCGGCCCGAGGTACCAGCTACCCGCACCATGGACCGCGCGCACAACGCCGCGCCAACCCCGATCTGCCACGTGTCCAGTCCCGGTCCACCGTGCACCCGCGCCAATCCCGCGGACCGCGCCCACTGCGCCCGCCAACCGGGAGCCGCCACGTGGCCAGCCCCCGGGTGCACGCCTCCGCGGTGGACCGCGCGCCTCCGCCGCCGCCAGCCGCCGCGCTCCGCCGCCCGCCGCCGCCGCCGGCGCCCCTCCGGCGGCCGGAACAGTACCAAATCACCTCGAAATCCGTGCCCGGTCATCCGGGCTCCGAAAAATACAAGTAAATAGTCCATCTTGACCGTTTTCGCGCGCTGAATCCAAATCCGAAGTCCGATTTGCCAAATTCCACTTCTAAAATTTACCAAAAATTCCCGGAAAGCAAACTTGATCCGTTTTTTCATGCCGGGTCCAATCCTTGGGTCCAATATGCGCACAAACACCTCTAACACCCAACAGGGGTCTCCAGAAGCCGCAGATCCAACAGTAATCCAAACGTGGGAATTTCCGGGTCCTCACAGATCGTCAACTCCCCGACAGGTACCAGTTGTAATTAATTCAAGTGAGGTGGACACATGAGGTGGAAAAGCGAAGGTTCCGGTGTATTCGTTTTATCTTAAAGTTATTGTTAATTGTTGAAACATCTACTTTATTTGTCACTGACTTTCCCACACTGTGACAGGTCTGACTAGGTGTAATAACCGGGACGGTGGTGAGACTGCGTCGAGAGGGCCTTAGCCGTATGAGGCTTTGTTACGCTATTTTCGTTTTGGTTTATCTCATTTCTCTTTTCAGTTTAACTGTTAGTTTAATTTGCTTGAATGTGGATCATGTGGGATGTTGGATAGTCAATTAGTTAGCACTGTGGATTTGATATACTTTTATGGACTTTTATGCGGCATAATTTATGACAAACAAAATGGTTTCGAAAATGCTTTCCAAAACTAAGTGCCGTGTGGGCACAATCTTGGTAAACCCCTGCATTTATCCTTTCAAAAAGATATAGCCGCTTTAGTGTGAATGTGTAAACGTTTTCAAAAACTGGGTGTCGTGTGGGCACCGTTTGCAAAACCCGTAGTTTAACTCTTGATGTGATTGAATGAAATTACCTTTCCTTCCTATGTTCACTGTGACTGTGTGGTTAAAGAATGTTGTTGTGTTGTTGTTGTAAATGTGACGCCGTGCATATACAAAGGAGACTCTGTCCGTTTGAAGAGTGAATTTGTATATGTGGCGGGTCTGACACGCACCGGGGGCGAGGTCGATACTTATAAAGAAAAAAAAAAGTATATACGCTTTTCCGCTTATCCCTAGACCTCCGGGGCGTGACATCCTATGGGAACTAGCAACAAGGGATTAGGAAGTGAATCTCTTAGTGAAAGTGTAGACGAGAAGCTTTATCGCAGCATGATTGGAAGTCTACTCTACCTCACGGCTAGTCGCCCGGACATATCCTTTAGTGTTGGGATCTGCGCGAGATATTAGTCAGCACCAAAGGAGGTTCACCTGAAAGCGGTGAAAAGGATCATCCGGTACGTCAAAGGAACTTTGAATTTCGGAATTTGGTATCCTATGGGAACATCTCTTGACATAATAGGATATTCAGATGCCGATTGGGCAGGATCTGTGGATGATCGGAAGAGTACGAGTGGTGCATGTTTTTATCTTGGCCATTGTCTTGTTGCATGGCATAGTAAAAAGCAAAACTGCATTGCACTCTCGACTGCCGAAGCGGAATATATTTCAGCGGGTAGTTTGTAATGACACGGCTATTTAGTAACTTTTACCCTCCGGTTAATAAAGTGTTTCTTTAGTGAATTTGAATTATCGAGTTTCTGTAAGTCGGTCGGTGGGTGGCATGAGTATTTTTCTGGGAAAGAGCACGAAAAACGAAGACCGACGGTGCAATCGGATCTGAAATCCGACGTAGGGATCTCCCGGAATAGGGTTTTTAGAGTTGCGGTGACTTAACGTGCATCGAAATCCGAGTAAAATATCCTGCACGTTTTATCAGGAAACGTGGGTTTATCCCGTAGGATTAATTAATTAAAGAATTAATTATTCGGTGAGAAAATAGTAAAAGGTGGGATTTAATTGTACGTACGAAAAGGATACCCCACTTTTCGTAAAAAGAAACCCTAGCCGGAGAGAACGAGGGAGAAAAGAGAAGAAAAAGGCGGAAACCTAGCCGGAGGAGGAAAAAGAAAGGAAGAGAAAGAATACGGAGGAATCCGATCACCCCGAACAACGTACCGGAATTAGAAGAGCGATCGGTCGACTTCCCCGTCGGGATTTTCGGTAAGTAGATTTCGTTTTGTTGCGTTATTGGGGTTTTTCGTGTCTTCTTCTTCGTTGTCTCTATCGCCATCTCCACCCCCGTCGTCGCCGCCGGCCCCGCCGCCGTCCCCGCATGATCTAGGGCACGGCGTGGGCGGGCGGACGACGCGCGGTGCCGCTAGGGCACTACGAGCGCGGGCGGACGACGGGCGGTGCCGCTAAGGCACCGCGCGGGCGGGCGCCGCGTGGGCGCGTACCGCGCGGCTACATGCCGTGCGTGGCGCCCCCGGGCGGGCGGGCGCCGCGCGGGCGCCGCCCGTGGGAGCACACCGCGCGGCCCCACGCCGCGCGAGCGGCCGCGAGCGGGATGCGCAGCGCGGGCGCCACCCGGGCGCCGCCCCCGGACGCGCAGCCGAGCGGCCTTGCGCCGCGCGGGGCGCCCGCGGGCGGACAGCGCCGCACCGGCGCCGCGCGGGCGCCGCTCCCGGGCACGCACCGCGCGGCCTTGCGCCGCGCGGGGTGCCCTCTGGCGGGTATGTGCCGCGCGGGAGCCACCGCGGGGGCGTGCCTCGCGGCCTTGCGCCGCGCGGGGCACCCGCGGGGTAGGCGGGAGCCGCGCGGGCGCCGCCCGCGGACGCACACCACGCGGTTTTGGGCCGCGCGGGGCATCCGCGGGCGGTAGCGTCCGCGCGGGGCGCCGTCAAGTGTCGTAGGAGCGTCGTTTTTGGGTTTTTCGTCGCGGAGATGGTTTTGGATTTCCGTTTCCGCAATGTTAGTGCATTTTATTAACTATCGCTTTTGGGGACTTCTTTAGGTCCAGGTGTGCAGCGGGAGTGTGTTAAGAGATCCAAGTGCTCCGATCTTCCCGCAACCAGGTGGGTACCCTTGCAATATGTGCAACAAGTGCAATAAGTGCACCATATCATCGTAAAAGACTTAATAACCTGTCTAATAAAGTAGATGAACTGTTAAACCTTTCGCATGAATGTGTATTGTTCTTTCATTATTAAATTGTGGCGACTGAGGGTCGCGGTGCTTGATACACGCCGACTTCGGCAAACCATGTTTTTGGATGCTGCACGTACACAGGCGGATTGGCCTCCGCATGGGTGTACTTTTCCGGAGAAGTTGTCTGAATGACCCGTGTGCCCCACGATTTGTGTAGGTGCCAGTGGGGACCCCTTCACGCCAGCTAAAGTGCCGCACTAGTACCGTGAAAGGGGTTAAAAGTATCACGTAAGTAAAGTGATTGTGCATGAGGGGAGATCGTCGACTCCCCGACAGGTACCAGGTGTAATTAAATCAAGTGAGGTGGACACATGAGGTGGGAAAGCAAAAGGTTCCGGCGTACTTATTTTATTTTAAAGTTATTATAAATTGTTGAAACATCTACTTTATTTGTCACTGACTTCCCACACTGTGACAGGTCCGACTAGGTGTAATAGCCGGGACGGTGGTGAGACTGCGTAGAGAGGACCTTAGCCGTATGAGGCTTATTACGCTATTTCCGTTTCGATTTATCTCATTTCTCCTTTCAGTTTAACTGTTAGTTTAATTTGCTTGAATGTTGATCATGTGGGATGTTGGATAGTTAATTAGTTAGCACTGTGGATTTGATATACTTTTATGGACTCTTATGCGGCATAGTTTACAACAAACAAAATGGTTTCGAAAATGCTTTCCAAAACTAAGTGCCGTGGGGGCACAATCTTGGTAAACCCCTGGATTTATCCTTTCAAAAAGATATGGCCACTTTAGTGTGAATGTGTAAATGTTTTCAAAAACTGGGTGTCGTGTGGACACCGTTTGCAAAACCTGTAGCTTAACTCTTGATGTGATTGAATGAAATTACATTTTCTTTCTATGTTCACTGAGACTGTGTGGTTAAAGAATGTTGTTGTTGTTGTTGTTGTAAATGTGACGCCGTGTATATACAAAGGAGACTCTGTCGGATTGAAGAGTGAATTTGTATATGGGGCAGGTCTGACACGCACTTGGGGGGGAGGATGATACTTATTTATAAAGAAAAAAAAAATGTATACGCTTTTCCACTTTACCGAAAAACCCCCGGGGCGTGACAGATTAAATGGTATCAGAGAAAAACAACTTTAACCACAGTAGTCGGTGACCAACATCCACAGTGCATGATGCCACAAGCAAATTGAACATGAGATAACCAAGATGTAGGTGCAGTAGATCGTGAGTGTACGGGGGAAAAATGGGTTTAATTTTGGTGCGTTTGTAGGTCCTGGTGCTAGACTAGTTAGGTCTAGGATTGACTTGTTTTCTTTGTTTTTAGCGGATAATGGCCCGGATTAGGTTATCAACGAAGAACGCAGGGGCAGAAAGTACGATGCCAACAGCGGCAGAGTATCAGCTTCTCCGACAACAACTACGAGAGATGGTCGGGCAGTTAGCAGCCTTTATGGAACAAGTGCGTCAGTTGACGCAACAGCCGACTACACCAGTGGAGGTCGCCCAGGCTCTTCTGCCCGGACCAGCCGCACCAGTGACGGGACCGCCGGTGGCGGACAGCGAGGCTATGGTCGCCCCTCTTCCGACCACTGTAACCGGGGTACCGTCGGTTCAGCCAACAACGCCTTCGGTAGCACCAACACCAGCAACTTCGGGACCTATGCCGGGGGCCACTGTTAGAGACCCCTTGAGAAAGACCGTGGCGACACCTACTCCCAGAGTGTCCGCCGTCGCTGCGGGGGAAGCCCCTATCAAGCAAACCGAACGGGGCAGGGTGAGAGCGAACTTGAGGGAGAGACGACCGACCCTTGGGTCGTGGAAAAATGGGTAGACACCATGGAAAGGCTCTTCGAAGATTTGCTGATGGAGGAGCAGGAGCGGGTTCCCTTGGTGGTCCACTTTCTAGGGGGAAACACCCGCATGTGGTGGAAGACGGTGTGCTCGGACCCCTCGGAGGGCACCGCCTTTCCATCTTGGTCCTCGTTCCGAGAAAAACTGTTTGGGGCATTTTTCTCCGACAGCATCAAACAGCAGATGGAAGATGACTTGAAGCACCGCCTTTCCATCTTGGTCCTCGTTCCGAGAAAAACTGTTTGGGGCATTTTTCTCCGACAGCATCAAACAGCAGATGGAAGATGACTTGAAGCACATCAAGCAAGGAAGGCGGACGGTTATGGGGTACCAACGGGCATTTGTGAGGTTGATCAAATGTGTTCCCTTTGTCATAAGAGATGAATCTCACGAAGCCCGTCTTTTTGTGGACGGACTCCCCGAACTACCCCGGTGGAAGACGCGATGTCTCAGAACAAGTGACAGCAGGTAATTTCTGTTTCCTCTCTGATTAGGAGCACCGGTTACACCTAAGCATACTACCCTCGTCCGACTCTTTCTCTCTCTCTCTCTCTCTCTCTCTCTCTCTCTCTTGTCTTTTCCCTCCCCTACTCCCTGACGTGCCTAGTGCGATTTGGGGGAGAAATCCTTAGGTATTAGTCGAACCCTTCCCGGCCTACGCGCGCGGGCGAGTTTCGGGGCATAGGAGACCCTATCGTTCTTAGTGAGAGCTGTTAGGGGTTATGTAAGGGTTAAATGGGTCCCACCCCTTACCTTGCAATTAAGGACCCAGGAGACCGATAGGTCGCATGGGGCCGCAGTCCAAGTTAGGTCCGACATCCCAATCGTAAGGGAATTTCCAGATATATTTCCGGCGGAACTCCCTGGGATGCCACCTGAATGAGAGGTCGACTTCCCCATTGAGCTGCTCCCAGGCACTAAACCCATCACCAAAGCACCGTACAGGATGGCTTTCGCCGAGTTGAAGGAACTCAAGTCACAGCTGGAGGACCTTTTGGATAAAGGCTTCATCAGACCGAGCGTGTCGCCATGGGGCGCGCCCGTTCTGTTCGTAATAAAGAAGGACGGAAGCCTTCGTTTGTGCATAGACTATCGGGAAATAAATAAGGTCACCATTAAGAATAAATACCCCCTGCCGAGGATCGACGATCTATTCGACCAGTTACAAGGGGCAACAGTGTTCTCAAAGATTGACCTGCAGTCCGGCTACCATCAGCTCAGAGTTAGGGGTGAGGACGTCCCCAAAACAGCTTTCCGGACACGCTACGGCCACTACGAGTTCACGGTAATGCCGTTCGGGCTCACTAATGCCCCAGCGGTATTTATGGACATGATGAACAGGGTGTTCAAACCCTTCTTGGATTTATTCGTAGTGGTCTTCATTGATGATATCCTCATCTACTCACGTACAGATGAGGAACATGAGGAGCACCTACGTATAGTCCTTCAGACCCTCCGGGATCAAAAACTCTACGCCAAACTCAAAAAGTGTGAGTTTTGGCTCCGCGAGGTGGACTTTTTGGAGCACATCGTTTCGGCGTCTGGGATTGCAGTGGACCCGAGGAAGATAGACTCGGTGACGGACTGGTCCCGACCGACAACGGTAACAGAGGTACGAAGCTTCCTGGGTCTGGCAGGATATTATCGGCGCTTCGTGGAAGGCTTCTCCAAAATAGCTACCCCTTTGAATCGCCTGACCCGGAAGGGGGAGAAGTTTATCTGGACGGATCAGTGCCAGAGGAGTTTTGAGGAACTCAAGGACCGATTGACGCGGGCCCCGATTCTCGCCTTACCGGAACCTAGGGAGGATTATGAAGTGTATTGCGATGCGTCGCAAAACAGTCTCGGAGGTGTGCTTATGCAACGAGGTAAGGTCATAGCCTACGCGTCAAGACAACTAAAGGAGTACGAGAGAAATTATCCCGTGCACGACTTGGAGCTGGCGGCAGTCGTGTTTGTCCTCAAGTTGTGGAGACATTATTTGTACGGGACACACTGCGATGTGTATTCCGATCATCAGAGCCTCAAGTACCTCTTCACCCAGAAGGAGCTAAACTTGCGGCAAAGGCGGTGGCTCGAGCTACTGAAAGACTATGACTTGTCTATCCACTACCACCCGGGAAAGGCAAATGTGGTGGCCGACGCCTTGAGCCGCAAGGGGCAGACAGAAGGAGTAGGGGTAAGTGCTATTACCGAGCAGGACCGCCTGATTGTAGAGTTTTCACAATTGAGGCTAGAGGTGGTGCCAGCGGGTACGGTCGCACGACTCACGGCCCTGGTGGTCAGACCCACCCTGCTAGACAGGATCTTGGAAGGACAATCGAAAGATACCCAGTTACAACTTGTGGGAGATGATTACGATGGATTTTGTGACCGGCTTCCTGAGATCGCCACAAGGACATGATGCGATTTGGGTCATAGTGGATCGTTTGATGAAATCGGCCCACTTCCTGCCCATACATACGACGTGGACTCGGGAACGACTGGCGCAAACATACATTAATGAAATAGTGAGGTTG
The DNA here is from genome assembly GCA_029204045.2 of Tillandsia leiboldiana. Classification (NCBI taxonomy): domain Eukaryota; kingdom Viridiplantae; phylum Streptophyta; class Magnoliopsida; order Poales; family Bromeliaceae; genus Tillandsia; species Tillandsia leiboldiana. Next base: position 24,795,891 of record CM055072.1, read on the forward strand.
CATGGAATACCGGCGTCCATTACGTCGGACAGGGACACGTGATTTGTGTCAAACTTTTGGCAGAGCCTGCAACGGGCAATGGGAACCAAACTGCATTTGAGCACGGCTTTTCACCCGCAAACGGACGGACAATCGGAGCGGGTGATCCAAATCCTCGAAGACATGCTCCGGGCATGCGTGCTTGACTTGGGTGAAGGGTGGTCTCAATACCTACCCCTTGTGGAATTCGCCTACAACAACAGTTATCAAGCCAGCATTCAAATGGCGCCATACGAGGCTCTGTGTGGGCGCCGCTGTCGGTCTCCAATATGCTGGGACGACTTGGGAGAGCGCAAGTTTCTTGGCCCAGATCTAGTGGAGGAGACCGTGGCAAAGGTGCGTCTGATCAAACAACGGCTGCTGACCGCCCAGAGCATACAGAAAAGTTATGCGGACCATAGACGACGGGATTTGGAATTCATGGTGGGTGAGCACGCGTTGCTCCGAGTTTCGCCTTCAAAGGGGACCCGACGTTTCGGACTGAGGGGAAAGCTAAGTCCGAGGTACGTGGGACCGTTCGAGATCCTAGAATGCGTGGGCCCGGTGGCGTACCGGTTGGCCCTGCCGCCGAACCTCGATCGAGTCCACAACGTGTTTCACGTTTCAATGCTCCGGAAGTACCTCCCCGACCCCTCTCACGCCCTAGATGTATCCACTATCAAGTTACAAGAGGACTTAAGCGTCGAGGAGACGCCGGTGCGGATCTTGGCACGAGAGGATAAGAAGTTGCGCAATCGGACCATCCCCTATGTAAAGGTCCAGTGGAGCAACCACGAGGAACGCGAAGCGACGTGGGAACTGGAATAAAAAATGAAGGAATGTTTTTCCGAGTTGTTTAGCGAGAGTTGTAGTTAAGTTTCGAGGACGAAACTTCTTATAAAGTGTGAGTGGTGTAATGACACGGCTTTTTAGTAACTTTTACCCTCTGGTTAATAAAGTGTTTCTGTAGTGAATTTGAATTATCGAGTTTCTGTAAGTCGGTCGGTGGGTGGCATGAGTATTTTTCTATGAAATGGCACGAAAAACGAAGACCGACGGTGCAATCGGATCTGAAATCCGACGTAGGGATCTCCCGGAACAAGATTTTTAGAGTTGCGATGACTTAACGTGCATCGGAATCCGTGCAAAATATCCTGCACGTTTTATCAGGAAACGTGGGTTTATCCCGTAGGATTAATTAATTAAAGAATTAATTATTCGGTGACAAAATAGTAAAAGGTGGGATTTAATTGTACGTACGAAAAGGAAACCCCACTTTTCGTAAAAAGAAACCCTAGCCGGAGAGAACGAGGGAGAAAAGAGAAGAAAAAGGCGGAACCCTAGCCGGAGGAGGAAAAAGAAAGGAAGAGAAAGAAGACGGAGGAATCCGATCACCCCGAACAACGTACTGGAATTAGAAGAGTGATCGGTCGACTTCCCCGTCGGGATTTTCGGTAAGTAGATTTTGTTTTGTTGCGTTATTGGGGTTTTTCGTGTCTTCTTCTTCGTTGTCTCCATCGCCGTCTCCACCCCCGTCGTCGCCGCCGGCCCCGCCGCCGCCGCCGCATGATCTAGGGCACGGCGTGGGCGGGCGGACGACGCGCGGTGCCGCTAGGGCACCGCGCGGGCGGGCGCCGCACGGTCGCCGCACGGGATCGTACCGCACGGCTACATGCCGCGCGGGGCGTCCCCGGGCAGGCGGGCGCCCCGCGGGAGCGCACCGCGCGGCCCCATGCCGCGCGGAGCGGCCGCCGGCGGGCTGCGCCGCGCGGGCGCCGCCCCCGGACGCGCAGCCGCGCGGCCTTGCGTCGCGCGGGGCGCCCGCGGGTGGGCAGCGCCGCTCCTGGGCACGCACCGCGCGGCCTTGTGCCGCGCGCGGTGCCCGCGGGCGGGTATGTTCCGCACGGGCGCCGCACGGGCGCCACCGCGGGCGCGTGCCGCGCCGCCTTGCGCCGCGCGGGGCACCCGCGGGGAAGGCGGGCGCCGCCCGCGGACGCACACCGCGTGGTTTCGGGCCGCACGGGGCATCCGCGGGCGGCAGCGTCCGCGCGGGGCGCCGTCAAGTGTTGTAGGAGCGTCGTTTTTGGGTTTTTCGTCGCGGAGATGGTTTTGGATTTCCGTTTCTGCAATGTTTGTGCATTTTATTAACTATCGCTTTTGGGGACTTCTTTAGGTCCAGGTGTGCAGCGGGAGTGTGTTAAGAGATCCAAGTGCTCCGATCTTCCCGCAACCAGGTGGGTACCCTTGCAATAAGTGCAACAAGTGCAATAAGTGCACCATATCATCATAAAAGACTTAATAACCTGTCTAATAAAGTAGATGAACTGTTAAACCTTTCGCATGAATGTGTATTGTTCTTTCATTATTAAATTGTGGCGACTGAGGGTCGCGGTGCTTGATACACGCCGACTTCGGCAAACCATGTTTTTGGATGCTGCACGTACACAGGCGGATTGGCCTCCGCATGGGTGTACTTTTCCGGAGAAGTGGTCTGAATGACCCGTGTGCCCCACGATTTGTGTAGGTGCCAGTGGGGACCCCTTCACGCCAGCTAAAAGTGCCGCACTAGTTTCGTGAAAGGGGTTAAAAGCATCACGTAAGTAAAGTGATTGTGCACGAGGGGAGATCGTCGATTCCCCGACAGGTACCAGGTGTAATTAAATCAAGTGAGGTGGACACATGAGGTGGGAAAGCGAAAGGTTCCGGCGTACTTGTTTTATTTTAAAGTTATTATAAATTGTTGAAACATCTACTTTATTTGTCACTGACTTCCCACACTGTGACAGGTCCGACTAGGTGTAATAGCCGGGATGGTGGTGAGACTGCGTAGAGAGGACCTTAGCCGTATGAGGCTTATTACGCTATTTCCATTTCGGTTTATCTCATTTCTCATTTCAGTTTAACTGTTAGTTTAATTTGCTTGAATGTGGATCATGTGGGATGTTGGATAGTTAATTAGTTAGCACTGTGGATTTGATATACTTTTATGGACTCTTATGCGGCATAGTTTACAACAAACAAAATAGTTTCGAAAATTCTTTCCAAAACTAAGTGCCGTGGGGGCACAATCTTGGTAAACCCCTGGATTTATCCTTTCAAAAAGTTATGGCCGCTTTAGTGTGAATGTGTAAATGTTTTCAAAAACTGGGTGTCGTGTGGACACCGTTTGCAAAACCTGTAGCTTATCTCTTGATGTGATTGAATGAAATTAACTTTTCTTCCTATGTTCACTGAGACTGTGTGGTTAAAGAATGTTGTTGTTGTTGTTGTTGTAAATGTGACGCCGTGCATATACAAAGGAGACTCTGTCCGATTGAAGAGTGAATTTGTATATGTGGCGGGTCTGACACGCACTGGGGGGGGGGGAGTATGATACTTATTTATAAAGAAAAAAAAAATGTATACGCTTTTTCGCTTTACCGAAAAACCCCCGGGGCGTGACATAGTTGTTCAACCCAACTCATTTGGATGAAAAGCGTGTTGAGCGACTTTCTAATTCCTACAACTTCGGTAACTATTCTCTGTGACAACACTAGTGCTATAAATATTTCTAAAAATCATGTGTTGCACTCAAGAACAAAACACATTGAACTTAGATATCATTTTCTAAGAGAGCTAGTTGAATCAAGCATTCTTCAAATTTCTTATATTTCAACTGAGGATCAATTAGCTGACATTTTAACAAAACCTTTGGATCAAAAACGGTTTATTCATTTGCGTAAAGCAATTGGAATGCTTTCTTTGAAATAACACTTTTTGAAACCATTGCTTAGGTTAGGTTTTGTTGTGTGTTTATGTTCTTTATCTACGCTTGTACACAGAACATTAATTGAGCATATGTTATTGACTTTACTTGCATCCTTTCATATTTTTAAGAAATTTATTATGTTTGGATATCATGATAATTCATTTGATGCAATGATCTTTTATATCAATTAGTCCATTTTTAATTGATCAAAGTCAATTTCTCTCTCAAATGATCTCTTGGTATAGTTTTTATCTTATTTGACAATTGAGTCAAGTATGAACTCGAGATCAATTTTTGGTTGAATACCTCATATCTTAAATAATTGATAGCCAATTGAGGGGGAGTTTATTAAAATTGTTATGCTCAAAAGATGTGGAAAGAGTTACATCCCAATGAGGAGTGTGAAAACTACCACCACATGGAGGAAAGAGCTACCACCTCGGTCGTCCGAGTACTATGTGCAGCTACCACATGTATACAAAGCATGTTTTTTTTTTTATGATTAGATAAAATGCTTTTTGGAATACTTGACTCTGTCGAAATCCAAGGTTGGTATAATGTGGGATTTTTATTGAAAGATGCTCAAAGAGCCACTCCTTACAATAAATTGACTAGATATATTATCTAATATATTTTGGATTTCAAACATCTATCGATTTTTGTGCTTCATTTTCTTTACCAAATTGATGATTTGATAAACACATTACTCATAAGATCGTGATTGATGTTTTTGAACTTGCTCAACTTTAAAGGTTTTAATTTTTATAAATTTTTGTTTCATTACTTGGATATCATTGATAGATTTAGCATAATCTATTTCTTTTGATATGAAATGATGACTTTTGTTTAAAGTTGACATACAATAGTGCTTACAATCTTTTTCCGGATCCCGAACGCAGATATTATCTGCGGGTAGCCGATCCGGATTGGATTCTTGAGCCGATCCGGACCGCGGCTAGGGTTTATATGAAACAAAAGGGTGTTTGATTTTTTTTTATAACAAACTTTTGTTTCCAAGTCTCCAGAGTTTCTCTCTCTAGAAAACAACCGATTTGGAGCCATTCTAACTCAAGTTCTTCGGACTCAAGTAAGTTTTTGTGATCAAAACTCAATTTTTTCACTGTTTTTGCATTGTTCTTCAAACGTGAGTGAAAATCATGATTCAAATTCAATTCTAGATGGTTTTTGATCAATTTTCTTTTGAAATAAGAACTCTGAGTAGATTAGTTTTGTTTATATGCCTTGTATTTACTTGATTAACGGATTTTTAAGCTTCGATTTCTGAAAATTCGGTTTTAGGGCATATAATGAGAATTTTTGTAAATCATGGAATTGATCTATTTTTAAAATTCTTTTTGCAAAACTAACTTGATTCCTAGTCTCTCTACATGATAATGATTGTTTGGGTACAATTTTCCAAAATTTTGAAAATTAAACAATTTTTCCTGTTCTTGAGTTCTTGCTCGCAGGTTTCTCATTTACTAAGGCACAAGCAAAGATGGTGTTTGCATGGATTATAGTTCTTCTTGTAGCCATGGTACACACAAGAACAACAAACAAGCCAAAAAGGGCTAAGAAAACTCGGGACGATTCCGAGACGGAATCCGAGACAGAATCTGTTGATTGGGACGAGCTGATAGAATAAGGCACAGCGCATGCTGCGATGACTGCCTTGAAAGGGAAAGCCCTAGCAGCTACAACAAAGGCGAAGACAGCGCCTACTGCTGCAGAAAAAGGGAAAGCCCTATTGGAATCAACTCCAATCAAAATGAAGAGAAAGAGCGTTGCTCGGAAGAGAGGTAGTGCTCGAGGTATCTCTATCGAAGAACCACTCGCAAGCGAGCCTCCTCCAAAGGATTTTCTGCATATAAACTCTGAGAGAATCAAGGATTTTGAAAAGAGGGAATGCATTGGTGAGCGACATGTGAATGTCAAAGCTCTGAAGGAGCGTTTTGCACTATTTGGAACTCTTTTTGATCAAGCAGGACTTGCCCCAATCTGCAATTTTCCGGAGTCTACTGGGTATTGTCTTCACTTGGTGAGGATATTTTATCAAAATGCTTCGAAATTGGTTGATCTTGAGGACGGACCAAGAGAATTTCTAACAACGATTAGAAATGTTAAGATCAAGATTACACCTCAGCTGATTGGAGAGGTGTTGGGAATGAAGGCCCGGGTTGATGGGTTTCATTACCTAAAAGGTCATCTCTTTACCAACACCACCTGGAGAGTGGTTGTGGATGGAATCTGTCTCCTGGACACTCAGTCGACAGGGAACTCTATTTTCTCAAAAGAACTTCGACCTGAGTACCGGTACTTGAACTTCATTGTTTGCTACAATATCCTACCCAACATGCAAACAAAAGTTCTTAGATGGGATAGAATGTTGTTTCTTTATCTTCTTGGAAACCCCACAGCAGCCTTGGGATCCAACTTCAACATTCCCTATCTCATTTGGTCGAGGATGGCGCGGTATGTGGAAAATGGCCATCCTACTGAGCGACTTCCCTTCCCAATGATCATTATGCGTATACTGAAGAAATTTAAAGTCGATATTGCATCTTCGGCATACATGCACAGTTTGGGAACGATCAATGACACAACAATAGTGAAGTCCCTCTCGACGAGACAGGATGAGCCACCCACACCTCCTCGCAGAAAGAGATCTTCAGCAGCAACAGCAGCACCAACAACAGCAGCAACAGCTTCAGCACCACCAGCACAAGCTTCAACGTCAGAGGATGACGCCTCTGTCACATCGATATATAGAGAACAACAACGACTATCATCAGAACAAGAACGGATGTCTTCCGAATTCGTAACAATGAGAGCCGACATAGGGGATTTAAAGTAGAAGTAGAAATCTCTAGCCAAGTTAGTTAAAAAGATCTTCCAGAAACTTGGTTGCAGCAGTTCTGAGGATTCAGACTGATTTTTCTTTGTTGTTCTAATCTTTTTGTTTTGCAGGTTTTAGTCTTAGTTCTTACTATTTTTGAACTTTTTAACTCCCTTGATTTTTGTAATTTTGGCTATGTTTAGTGACAAAAAGGGGGAGAGAGATTTGAACAATGGTTTGACAATGGTTTGTGAGAACTTTGGAACACTTAAACCCAGGAAGGTAAGTATGACAACAACTTTGGTTCATATTGTGAATGAATGCACGCCTCGACTAATTATTTGACTAACTTTTTGGACATGTAATATTTCTAACAAGTTGTTTCATGACTAACATACTTATGACATTTGGAATTTATTGCTTAAAAGATATGTCTATCTCTGTTTGATATTTTAATACATATATGATTTTGTAAATGTCATGGTGAGTATAAACTTCATCTATCTTGTTGGTTTTTGATGTTAAATTCTTGAGGTATCTAACGATTTCCTTTGTCAAGAATTATTTCTTTTGCAGAGAGTACACACGTCTAAGTCTAGAGTTTGTTTTAGGAGTTTAACTCATGTACTCATTTTTATTTGGATCTCAATTGTAAATTTTTGTTGTATGGTGATAACAATAAGTGGATTTTTGTTTTCTCACGAAACCGCCAAAGGGGGAGATTGTTAAGGAATTTATTTTGGCGTATTTCGTGAAGTGGTTAAGTCTTGAAGATTGAAGATGAAGATGTTTGGACCATATACCTCAATCTAAAGAAAGAAGAATTCAAAAGGATCAGGTACGTTTAATTAAATAATCTTGGTGATCCGAATACTTCTTATTGTGTAGAAACACTTGGATGGGTTTTTAATCGCATAAAAATCAAGAAACTAGACTGTTATATGTTCAGGATCCGGATCAGAGTATTCCAGTCCGGACCCCGAACAGAGGTAGGTTCATGCGCAAATCCAGTCCGGAACACCCCTGGTTCAGTCCGGACCCCGAACGTGGATTTTGCTCAAATCGCATGAACAGTCCGGACCGTAGGTATTTCAGTCCGGACCCCGAACACTGTTTTTTCAGGAATTCTCTGAAAAACAACGACAGTCCGGATCAAGCTAAATCCAGTCCGGACCGTCGTGCGGGTAAAAATCTGTTACAGTCAGTTTTTGATTCTTATCCACTTCCAATGGTTTCTAACCTATAAGTAAACCCTAATTTCATCTTTTAGGGTAATCCAAAAAGGGAATCCAATATAAGTTTTATATTTCGTAAATGAACGAGAAATCAACGGAGAAAAGCTTATAATCCACATATAGAGAAGAAAGGAAATAACTAGATTTAATTTTATGTTTCTTCATCTATATTAATTAATTTGATTCTAGGTTTTCATACTCAGATTTTGAGTAGAATCAAATTAATGAATACTTAGATGGTATTTCCGATCTATTTTTGATCTAAGTATTCGGCGGATTTTCACCACCAACAAAACAACGATTTTCCCCAAAATCGGCGCGTGGATTCGCGTGGCCTTGTGGATTCAAGGTGCTACCTCTCTCGTGGATTCGGAGCGAGGTACGTTCATGTGATCGAGACGTACTACCTAGTGGAGACCGTGGATTCGGTCAGACGTCGTGGACTCGACGTTGGACACCGTGGATTCGGCGTTGGAGGCAAATCGTGGATTCGAGGCGCGTTGCGGAGTGAGCGGAGAAGATCAACTCGGAGCGTATGGAAAAAGGTTCAGTCGTGTGTGAGTACGGTATATCACCTTTGTACGTGTTTAATCTTAGTTGATTTCACCGTGTGATCGGTCCTGTGATTTTTTACTCATGGTTTTGGAGTTTTCCACGTAAAATCTCTGCGTGTTATTTACTTTTCCGCATTGGGTTTTATTACGCAAAGATTTTTGAGTGTTTATTGTTTACACCTATTCACCCCCCTATAGGTGTTTTTTCCCCTATTTAGATCCATATTATCATAACCCAACAAATGGTATCGGAGCAGAAATAGGGTTATAAACAATGGTTGAAGGTGGAAACATCAACAGACCACCGTTCTTCGATGGAACAAACTATGCCTGCTGGAAAGTACGGATGAGAGCATTTTTAATTTCCATCGATGAACGGGTGTGGCAATCAATCGAGTTAGGATGGTCAAATCCAACTGAAATTATTGCTGATGTTCGCACCATCAAACCTAGGTCGAAATGGACCAAGGAAGAGATCGATTCATCTTCTTACAATGGCAAAGGAATTAACGCTTTATTTAATGCTTTGTCGCAAACTGAATTCTCTCGCGTCTCGGCATATGAGACTGCGAAAGAAATCTGGGATGTTCTACAAGTTACACATGAGGGAACAAACCTTGTGAAGATTCAAAAACTGCAAATGCTTACGAGCAAATTTGACTCTATTTTCATGGCAGAAAATGAATCGTTCACAGATTACTATACACGATTGCAAGATATCGTAAATACATGAGCTAACTTGGGAGAGAAAATTCCAGAATCTAAAATTGTAAGAAAGATTTTAAGGACTCTTCCTGAAAGATTTCGTTCCAAGGTTACGGCCATTGAAACAGTTAAACACCCGGACGAAATCCGTGTAGAAGAATTAGTTGGTGCACTTCAAACATATGAAATGACATTTCCTACTAACTATTCTTCTGGAAATGCATCTTCTTCTAAGTCTTCAGGTTTTGCGTTGAAAACAACAAAAGAAGAAGACGCGGATTCATCATTCTCAGACGATGATGAGAACCTATCAATGGAGGATTTCGAGAAGCAACTTGCTCTCTTGACGAGAAAATTTCGCCGAAACTTACGAAGGGGTAATTCAAGTAAAACTTCATCCTTCGTAAAGTCGAAGAAAGGCAAAGGTTCTTCATGTTACGGCTTTTTGTGTTGGCATATTTCGTAAGTTGAGTCGGAGTATTAAAGGGATCAAATTGTCAAATCAGCTTTCGAAGACTCATTGAAGATTCAACATGAGCTCAAGATAACACTCAGGTATGGTTAAGTTAACCATGGTGATTTAAGTTCATTTATAATCATTGGAATCTGGAAATGATTGAAACCCGGTTTAGACTTGGTTTTAGGAACTTGGTTTTAACTTACAACCTTCTTTAAGTTTGGATTCCGGTACTAGGTTTGTTTTGGATAAAGCTTATCTTGAAAAAATTAGTTTTTACATTGAGTACCGGAACCACACTTTGAGTTCCTCAAACCCGACACAGAATTTTCTGTAAATTGCATTGCGTACCGGAACACAGACTCGCGTACCGGAACACAATAGAAAAATCTGTGTTTGCACCATTGCGTACCGGAACACGTTATTTGGTACCGGTACACAATGCCTTATCGGGATAAAATTACTAAACCGACTTTTATCTTTTTCCAAGGGTTATAAATAGATACTTAGGGTTTCTCGATACTTACCGATCAATTCAGAAACACTGGAGAACAACCCTAGAGGCTGGTTTTTATCGTTCTTCTTTTTCGCCTCTTTTAGGTCAATTCGACGGTTCTTTCAAGAACATATCTTTTGTCGAATTGATCTAGTCTTTGCTTAGAGATTTCTTCTACGGTTCCTCAATGATAATCTAAGCAAAGGATCACCATCGAAGCCAATATTCTTACCGGCTGAGTTTGCGTCGTGGATTCGACGTGGCATCGTGGATTCGGTGTGCTAAAGGCGTTTCGTGGATTCGAAACGTGTGCTCGTGGATTCGAGTGGCGTTCGTGGATTCGAACGTGTGCAGTGGACGTGCAATCGGTGAGCGCAAGGTCCGAAGAAGTTGAAGGAGGGGTTTGAGTCCGTGGAGTCGGTAATCACTTTGTTATTCTTCTATTCTTAGTGGATTGTTATTGCGTGTTGGTCCCGTGGTTTTTCTCCTGGATTGGAGTTTCCACGTATATCTCAGTGTGCTATTTTTATTTTCCGCATTGGTTTTTATTCTGCACTGAGATTTGTTTTTAAGTATTACACCTATTCACCCCCCCTCTAGTTGTTTGATAGTACCTATTTAGATCCTTGTGGATCCTAAAAACCTACAATTGGTATCAGAGCGGGTTTTAGGTTTATCTATCATGTCGGGTGAAAGTGGTAATATTTATAGACTTCCTCTTTTTGATGGGACTAATTATGCTTATTGGAAAGTGCGTATGAGAGCTTTTCTCATCGCAATTGATGAGCGGGTATGGCAATCCGTGGAATACGGTTGGGTGCATCCTGTTGAGGAAGTAGGAAATTCTACTACCCCAAAACCTCGCTCTAGATGGTCCAAAGAGGAATTCGAAAGATCTTCTTACAATGGGAAAGGTATGAACGCTTTATTTAATTCTCTTTCCTCGACTGAGTTCACACGAATTTCCGCGTGTGAAACCGCGAAGGAAATTTGGGATATTCTCAAAACTACACATGAGGGTACTAATCTTGTAAAAATTCAAAAGCTCCAGATGCTTACAAGTCAATTTGACTCTATTCATATGGAAGAGCATGAATTGTTTACAGATTATTACACTAGACTTCAAGATGTAATCAATACTTGTGCTAATTTTGGAGAAAAGATCCCGGAGTCGAAAATTGTAAGAAAGATACTTCGGACTCTTCCGGAACGGTTTAGGGCAAAGGTTACCGCCATTGAAACCGTTAGTCATCCGGATGAGATGAAAGTAGAGGAATTAGTAGGTGCTTTGCAAACTTATGAGATGACTTTTCCTACTAATCAAGTTTCTTCCAAGTCTTCTTCTAAGCTTACAGGTATTGCATTCAAATCTACAAAGGAAGAAGATGGCGAATCAAGTTCCGACGATGAAATCTCTTTAGCCGATTTTGAAGAACAATTGGCGCGGATCACAAAGAAATTTCGTCGGAAGTTTTGGAAGAATCGAACCGATGGATCTTCATCCACGAAACCATCTAAAGGATCATCGGGTTCTAAATCCTCTAAACTCAAAAGCTTTGCAAAACCTTCTAAAGATAAAGAAAAGGATGATTTCGAAGGGGAAATCCGATGCTATCGATGCAAAGGCTACGGCCATATTTCAACGGATTGTCCTTCTAAGAAATCATATAAAAAGAAGGCTTTGCAAGCGGAAACTTGGGACGATTCTATTTCCGATGAATCGACCTCAAGTAAAGAGAAAAAGGAGAAAGTTGTTGCTTTTCATGCCTCTCAAATTCCCTCTCCTAATTTGTGTTTATCATCTTTAGTTACTGACTCTACTCTTTTGATTTTGTATGAAACATCAACATCCGGCGGAGAGTCATCAAGTGAGGGGGAGTCGGACGAAGAAGAACTCGTTGAGGCATACCAACAACTTCTTGGGGAATCAAAGAAGATGGCCAAGCATATCAAGAAGTTGAGGAAGCAACGACTTGAAGTTCAAGACGAGAATCAAGCTTTAAAGATCAAACTTCATGATCTCGAGGAGGAGCAAGGACGGTTATTGGATAACAATAAACTCCTCTAAGAAAAGTTAAACCAATCGGAGACAAACGCAAAATCATATATGGACAAGATTGGTTTTCTTGAAAAGCAGTTTGAGGAAATTCATGTCACCAATCAAGCTTTGACTAAACAAGTACATCAACTTAAATTCGACATACAAAGGCTTTCAATCGGTTCGAAGAAACTTGATTGTATGTCCGGATTAGGTCAAACAAGCAAGATTGGTTTGGGATTTAAAAAGAACCAAACTGTGAAGGCTTCAAGTTCCACAACTAAGTTGAAAGAAAGAACTTGTCACCTATATGGACTTGAAGGACATTTGATGAAGTCGTGCCCGAAAAAGAGAAAGAAGAATTCTTCGGCAACTTCATCTACGAAGCGAACTCAACGGAATCAAAAGACTCATCAAGTCAATGGAGTTCACTCAACCCACCAAAGGTCCTATAACGACCCGGCCCACTAGCAATAATAACTCGTTGGGCCGAAACCACAGCCCAAAATGCTTAAGCCCAGTTATTATTACTAGTGTCCATGTCTCATATAAACCCAATCACAATTCCATCCACATCCGATGTGGGACTATTGGGGGCGTCACAGACTCCCCCCGTTTATGTCTGACGTCCTCGTCAGCCCAAACACACACACACAGCAGCCCAAGATCACCAGGCGATGTGAGACTCGTCTCGCTAGCCCTGTCATCTAGACCCAGGCTCAGCCGAGACTCGCCGCACACTTCCGGCTGGTTATTGGCTCTGATACCAAATATAACGACCCGGCCCACTAGCAATAATAACTCGTTGGGCCGAAACCACAGCCCAAAATGCTTAATTCCAGTTATTATTACTAGTGTCCATGTCTCATATAAACCCAATCACAATTCCATCCACATCCGATGTGGGACTATTGGGGGCGTCACAGAACAGTCACCCGAGGGTGTGAGACACACCGGAGTGTATCCCAGTGGGCACGACGGGCCGGGAAATAGCAAGCCGTACCTACTGGGTACAATAATAAGCGGATAGCAAGAATAGGATAAGCTGAAAGATAGAAAACAGGTATATAATCTCAGCAGAGTATCATCAATCATGGATTAATCAACTGAGCAGTGTAATCATATATAGAGCTGATCATGCTATCACTGATAAGACTACAAGTAGGAATGAATGATCATGCTATAACTGACAAGCAGGAATGAATATACTGTACTGATAAGCAGAAAATAATCATGCTATCACTGATAATCTGGCAAGCAGTAAATGATAAACAAGGATAATGCATCAAAAGTAATCATCACAAATATACCCAATCACTGCCACTTTTGGCCACAAGGGCCTCAGGCTAAATTTGCCATGGAGCATATGACCTCAGGCAACAACCACTTTTGGTCACTGGGGCCTCAGGCAACAACCACTTTTGGACACCCAATCAAGCTATCATAACCCCACTAGGCTCACGGGTCGATCAGACCTCTCTACCGGTAAAGAACACCCACACGGTGGCCAAACCGTTGGTGTGCGTGACGAAAAGCTTGGCTCGACGGCGATCATAATGCTGATGCTCAAACCATGGTCCACTGACCACATAGACGGCAAGAAGCCGAAGAAAATCCCCACTGGGATACTAGTATAACATGCCACATGCTGAAGTAGTATCTCCTATTCTAAATATGCAGTGAAGAATAGAGACAGGTATAGAACTATGCTAGTGACCAATCAAGCATGGCATGTGTCCAGGAAATGCATATCAACTGTTGAAGAAATCATAATATGACTCCACATGATACATAAGTAACTGCTGGAATGTAAGCACGATATGACAAGCAACTGCTGGAATGTAAGCATGATATATCTCAATATGGTAAACAAGCAACTGCTGGAATATAAGCAAGTAATAAGAACATGTATAAACTCAATAGCAATCATACTGTTAAATCTCAGTCCACGGTCGGTAGACCGGACAGACGGCGAGAAGCCGAGGAAATCCCCACTAGGATATCGATACTGATGCAATTCATGCCAAGTACTGAGACTAGAACTCCTATTCTAAACATGCAGTGAAGAATAGAGTATCACGAAAGGCTCATATGTATAATCAGGCAATATAGCTGAAATAACTGAATGCTGGAATGAAAGCATATAGCAAGGCTAAAGCATAGGTTCAGGGTTACACCAAGAACAGGGGTCCAACCTACCACGGCACCCAATAGGGCCGACCTGATAAAACGCGGACCGAAGATAACCCACCTGTATAGGAGGAACAACGACTCCACCAGAAGGTAGACGGTCACGAAACACACTTAAGCTCCAAAACCACAACCCAGCGCTCTCTCGTGAACGCAAGTCAACCTAGGGCTCGTTCCTAGCCAAACCTAGGCATCGTATTCCTATTGCTCTGATACCATCTAATCTTTAATATAACGACCCGGCCCACTAGCAATAATAACTCGTTGGGCCGAAACCACAGCCCAAAATGCTTAAGCCCAGTTATTATTACTAGTGTCCATGTCTCATATAAACCCAATCACAATTCCATCCACATCCGATGTGGGACTATTGGGGGCGTCACAGACTCCCCCCGTTTAGGTCTGACGTCCTCGTCAGCCCAAACACACACACACAGCAGCCCAAGATCACCAGGCGTTGTGAGACTCGTCTCGCTAGCCCTGTCATCTAGACCCAGGCTCAGCCGAGACTCGCCGCACACTTCCGGCTGGTTATTGGCTCTGATACCAAATATAACGACCCGGCCCACTAGCAATAATAACTCGTTGGGCCGAAACCACAGCCCAAAATGCTTAAGCCCAGTTATTATTACTAGTGTCCATGTCTCATATAAACCCAATCACAATTCCATCCACATCCGATGTGGGACTATTGGGGGCGTCACAGGAAGGAGTTGGTTCCATCCTCTTCCTTCTCTCTCTCTCTCCCGAAATCTTCACTATGGAGATTATGATCCACGGCCACCCCTTCACTCCGAGCCACAACATCAATCATACAAGTGGATCATTGCGAGGCAAAGACCTAAGGTGGACCAACATTCAAAGCTATCAACTCCCAGCCACAACGAATCAAGACAACCCAAAATCCGACGATTTTGGATACGGAAAGGTGATATCTTTCCTTGTCTTAAGTTCTAAATAGCTTATGACTGTATGTAATGCTTTGATTGGTTTTCCTTTCATATTTTTCTGAATCTCTGCATTACATGTTTTCAATGCTCTTCATTTTTATGTTTTGTTTTTGAACAAAAGGGTTTTAATGAATAAGTGCATTGAATAAAAAGGATTTCACTGTCAATCACTCCAATTTAATTTTATATGAATTATCAACTTTACTCTATAATCATAATTCTTGAAGATACTTCATTATAAGAGTTTTTGATAATTATATTCATCAAATTTTAGTAATCATGTGTGATCTTTAGATGATTAATCTATCTCGGTTGTGTGAGTTCTTTGTGATAAACATGAGACAACCGATAGACTAAAATTTGGGATTTATTTCTTTCACATAAGAGATTGTATTTTCTTACAAGGGTAATCAAATGAATTGCAAAAGATGTGGAAAGAGTTACATCCGAAAGGAGTGTGAAAACTACCACCACATGTTGGAAAGAGCTGCCACCCCGGTAGTCCGGTTAGTGTGTGAAGCTATCACATGTTATGGATGCTTGAAAAATATTTATGAAATTTTGTTTAGTTGAAGCATTCGGAGATTTAAATTCAAAGTTCTTATTTTGAACAATCTCCTGGTTGGTATAAGGTGGGATAGTTGAAAGATGCTCAAAGAGCCACCCTTAGGTATTTTAGTGCTTATCTCAATTTGAAAGGGTAGAATTCAAAATTGATGTCATTTGAAAATCTCTGTAAGTCATCTTTGTAAATCCGTTACATCTTGATAGACTTTGGATCTCAAGATTATTTTTGATGACTTGTGTTTGACGTATATAATATGAAAAACGGTTTATAATGTTTTATCCTTTTTTTTCATGATTTAGGAGTAAATCTTTTTAATTTTTGTGAAATTAATTGGATTGAATGACATCTATGTGAATTCATTATTTTTCGAAGCACTTAAATGGATTTCTTGATGGTATACAAATCGGTATTTGAAAAGATTTCAAAATTTGGATTTGTTTCAAAAAATTTTTACTTTTTGGCTCTGTTGTTCCGGTACCTGCTTTTTAGTACCTGAAAATCCAATCCGGATTAGAAAATCCAATCCGGATCCCGAATGTGAATTTTTCTGGTTTTTCACTTGCGTACCGGTACTACATTTTTAGTACCGAAACTACATTGCGGATCCGGATCACCCCCTGTTTTTCAATCCGGAACCCGAACGAAGGTTTTTCAGTTTTTACACTGCGTACCGGTACGCGACTGCTAGTACCGGTACGCGATCTGGAATTCTTTATATTCCGAAACTCCAATGGTTTTATTTCATCTCTCCCACTTCAAAACCCTCCCTCTCTCTCTCTAAAACATCTCTAAGGGGTTTTTCATCAAGATCAAGTGATTTGTTGCTTTGATTTGTAAGTTTCTTCATTAATCTTGCTTTCTTTTGTTTCAAAACCCTAGTTTTTAGGTTTTGATGTTTTATTTTGGGATTTTTGAGTTGATCCTTACTCCAAATGAAATCTCTTGTATAAATCACCCCTATTTCATGTTTAGAACATAAATACTTGCTTTCTATGTAATTAGATTCATGTTTCCTTGCCTATTTGATTGAATCTAACATTTACATATGTTCTTAGCATAGAAAAAATTGAGAATTAGGGCTTTTGATGTAAATGAATTTTAAATGATGAATCATCAATTGTGACATGTTTAGAATGTTTCTTAAACATGTTTAAGCCTTCCTATAAGATCAAATCATAGTGCATTGTGTTCTTTGTAGGAAATGGCATTTTCATGGTTTCTTGCACTAGTGATTTTGATGGCCACTGGAAGTGGACGTGGTCGCAGTTCTGAAAAGAAAAAGGCTACGAAACGATCACGCAACGAAGATTCAACTAGCTCAGAATCTGAACATTCTTCAGAATATGAAGAGGAATCAGTTCAAGGAAAAGGGAAAGCACCTTTGGCTCCAAGGAAAAAGAAGGGTGCAGATTCTCCTCCGCGTAGAAGTACCGGTGGACCGGTAATACGCGAGCGCTCTCAACGGAGATCAAATGTTGATGAAAGTGAACCGCATGTGAGTGCAAAACGCCGTGCCAGATTTGCAAACCGCACATGCATTGGAGAGCGACACGTGAATTTTAATGAGCTATGTCGTGAGGTGCCAGACTTTGCAAGGCTTTTGGAACGAAGTCATATTCGGCCACTTGGCAGAGTTCAACCTAAGATGGGTTTTTGTGTAGAGATCATCAGGGAATTCTACATGTGAGGTAACATACTTCAAAAAGACCATGACACTGGAGCCTTCGTCATTGAAACAACAGTTAGAGACGTCAAGTTTGACATTACTCCAGCAGTAATTGGTGCAAATCTTGGATTAGCTGTTGACACTACTGGTCTTTATTACACTGATGGTGATTTCTAACATGATACACATTGGGATATTATTGTAGACTCTATTTGCAAATCAGGGACTCACACGAACAGATCATATGTTGAATCAAAGGACCTAAAATCAGAGTATCATATTTTGTCCTTAATTGTATGCTACAACCTGTTACCCACACTGGGGACCAAAAGGATTCGATGGGATCGATTGCTACTTCTCTTTTTCCTTGGTCACCCGGAGAGTGCAAATGGAATTAACATCAACATTCCATTTCTTATTTGGCAGCAGATGGTACATGTCATTGAAGGATCAAGGCAACGTGACCTTCTACCGTATCCAATCTTGATTACTCGTATTCTGGAAGATCACGGAGTGGACATTTCTTGTGCCAAATATGATTATGGCTTGGGGGCAATTGATGGAATCACTTTAGCCAAGTCAATTAGCACTTTGAAGACTTTTGGGCATACAAAAGCCTATGCAAGTGAAGCGACAGTAAGTGCACCACCTCGTCAAGAATCTCCTGAACCACATGAGGTCGTAACTCTTCAAACCTTGCATCGGGATGTTCGCTCATTAAAGCAAAGGATGGAGCAAGGCTTCAAGAAACTTGAGGATAGTTTAAAGAAAATCTTCGATATCCTTGGGTGTAAACATGATGATGTGGTCACTGGAGCAACTGCACCGAGTACATCGCATGGACCAACATCACATGATGATAATGATGATTCAAATGAGGATGAGTGATTTCTTTTTCTTCTTGTTTTTGTTTTTCATTTTCTTTTCACTTTGTGATGAACAAGAACTCTAATGGGCATGTAACTAAGAACTTATCCTTCTAATATGTTGCTTTTTGTCTATTTTAACTGTTTGACAATTTGTGACAAAAATGGGGAGAACAGAGAGATGATGATGCACACATCATATAAGGGGAGAGCAGAGAACAGAGATGCTCAAGATAGGGGGAGATAAAGAGCCACTAAACAAAAGAACCAAAAGGAAGACGAATCAAATGTAGGATTTTGATTTCTAACAACTAACGTTTGATTTTATTTGGAGTTTTGTTTTGCAGGAATTACATCACTTTAAGACTCCAAGTCCTAAGTCATAGAGTATGTTCTAGGACTGTTTTGGTTCAAATGTAATTTTCTTTTATTGGATCTTTCACGCAAAGAAAATCAATGTTTTGGTGATAACATTGAGTTTCGATTTTTTGGTTTAAGATGAGTGACTTGAGCGGCTTTATGTATTTTTGGGTTTTGTCACGAAATTGCCAAATGGGGAGATTGTTACGGCTTTTTGTGTTGGCATATTTCGTAAGTTGAGTCGGAGTCTTAAAGGGATCAAATTGTCAAATCAGCTTTCGAAGACTCATTGAAGATTCAACATGAGCTCAAGATAACACTCAGGTATGGTTAAGTTAACCATGGTGATTTAAGTTCATTTATAATCATTGGAATCTGGAAATGATTGAAACCCGGTTTAGACTTGGTTTTAGGAACTTGGTTTTAACTTACAACCTTCTTTAAGTTTGGATTCCGGTACTAGGTTTGTTTTGGATAAAGCTTATCTTGAAAAAATTAGTTTTTACATTGAGTACCGGAACCACACTTTGAGTTCCTCAAACCCGACACAGAATTTTCTGTAAATTGCATTGCGTACCGGAACACAGACTCGCGTACCGGAACACAATAGAAAAATCTGTGTTTGCACCATTGCGTTCCGGAACACGTTATTTGGTACCGGTACACAATGCCTTATCGGGATAAAATTACTAATCCGACTTTTATCTTTTTCCAAGGGTTATAAATAGATACTTAGGGTTTCTCGATACTTACCGATCAATTCAGAAACACTGGAGAGCAACCCTAGAGGCTGGTTTTTATCGTTCTTCTTTTTCGCCTCTTTTAGGTCAATTCGACGGTTCTTTCAAGAACATATCTTTTGTCGAATTGATCTAGTCTTTGCTTAGAGATTTCTTCTACGGTTCCTCAATGATAATCTAAGCAAAGGATCACCATCGAAGCCAATATTCTTACCGGCTGAGTTTGCGTCGTGGATTCGACGTGGCATCGTGGATTCGGTGTGCTAAAGGCGTTTCGTGGATTCGAAACGTGTGCTCGTGGATTCGAGTGGCGTTCGTGGATTCGAACGTGTGCAGTGGATGTGCAATCGGTGAGCGCAAGGTCCGAAGAAGTTGAAGGAGGGGTTTGAGTCCGTGGAGTCGGTAATCACCTTGTTATTCTTCTATTCTTAGTGGATTGTTATTGCGTGTTGGTCCCGTGGTTTTTCTCCTGGATTGGAGTTTCCACGTATATCTCGGTGTGCTATTTTTATTTTCCGCATTGGTTTTTATTTTGCACTGAGATTTGTTTTTAAGTATTACACCTATTCACCCCCCCTCTAGTTGTTTGGTAGTACCTATTTAGATCCTTGTGGATCCTAAAAACCAACACTTCAAGCTTCAAGTCAAGAAAGCAAGAGAGTTCTTCAAAAGACAAAAAGAACTCGGAGGGACAAATCCAATGCTTCAAGTGCCGAGGCTACGGTCACATCTCAACGGAGTGTCCCAATAAGAATCCGTCGAAGAAGAAGGCAATGCAAGCCGTCACTTGGGATGACACCTCAACGTCCAATGAGTCATCTTCCAATGATGAAGAAAACAACGCAACGACATTCCACGCGTCCACAACTTCACCTTTCGTGTGCTTTATGGCAAGTACATCCGATTCTTTGTCCAACTCCTCCCAAGTTGAAAAGAATGCAACAGACGACGAATCGAGTAATTCCGAAGGTGAAGACTTTGCTTTTGCCTACCATAAACTTTTAAAGGATTCAAAGAAACTGGCAAAGCAAAACAAGGGTTTGAGAGGGAGATTGCAAGATCTCGAAGAAGAAGCAAAAAAGGGCAACTTCTCTCTTAAACGCTCTTGAAGTGGAAAGGGATAACTTGATCAAAGTAAATGTTTCCCTTCAAGAGAAAAATGAGCATTTCGAGAAGGAACACATAAAACTAGTGGATAAAGCAAGTTACTTCTTGAAGCTCTACTCCGAGGCTCGTCAAGAAAAAATGAAAATGACAAAGACCATATTCCAACTTAAGGATGATTTGAAGCGATTTTCTTTAGGAAGGAGCAAGTTGGATAAGATGCTTGGTCTTGGTCAAACAAATCGTTTGGGCCTTGGATACAATCGAACCGGAGACAGTCCTATTTCGAGTAAGACAGTTTTTGTGCCCCAGTCGGTGTCTCCTCCTCCAACGACGGAATTCACTGCATACAACGACAACAAGCCTACCTCACCTATTTTGGGTTCATCAAGTACAAAGGTATGTTTTCGTTGTGGTTTTGCAGGGCACATAAGAAGAGATTGCAAGATTGGAGCAAAACGATCAAATCAAGCACCTCTTGCAACAACTACCAACAAGGTCATTCCCCGGAAATCAAAGGAGAATTTTTCAAAGGAAGAGAACCTTGGTAGTTTACCTAACAAGACGATGTTAAAGAAAAGCGATCAATCAAACAAGACGGTTTCACCAAGGAGAATAACTTCTCAATCATTGCTGACGCAGTCCAAAAAGGTTTGGATGCGCAAAGGTGAATTCTTCCCTTGTCTTTAACTTTTCTGCGATTAAATGTCCTGTAACTTATGTAAACTATTCTTTTTGAAAGGGGTTAGATATGAAAATAATTGCTATGTAGTTCCAAACAAAATTTCTGAACATTGTAACCTAGTTTCTTTGGATAATGAAACTCTTTGGCATGAAAGACTAGGTCATATAAATTTTAAGGAACTAGTAAGGATTTCTAATAAAAACGTGGTTAAGGGGGTTCCTAAACTTTCTTTTAAAGAAAACATTGTGTGTGGAGGTTGTCAAAAGGGAAAACAATCAAGGGCCGCACACAAGAACTTGAACCACGTGGGTACTAATCGGCCTTTAGAATTACTGCACATGGACTTAATGGGGCCGACTCGTCAACCAAGTTTGGGAGGTAAATGGTACATTTTTCTTTTGGTTGATGATTTCCCTAGATATACATGGGTAACATTTTTAAAAGAGAAAGAGGATACTTTCGATTCTTTTCATGAGATTTGTCATTGTGTTATGATCGAGAAAAATGAAAAGATCGTTCGTGTTCGAATTGATAGAGGTGGAGAATTCATCAATTTTAAATTCATTGATTTTTGCACTTCCAACGGCATAAAACATGAATTCTCTGCACCCTATACACCTCAGCAGAATGGTGTAGTCGAGCGCAAAAATAGGGTTGTACAAGAGATGGCGCGTGTTATGCTTCACAGCCGGAAACTCCCGTTACATTTTTGGGCAGAAGCAGTGAACACCGCGGTCTACGTAATTAATCGAGTTTATTTGCGCCCGGGAACTTTAAATACACCATATGAACTATGGTTTTGTAGAAAACCGAATATCAAATATTTTCGTATCTTTGGGAGTCGCTGTTACATTTTACGTGACCGCGAAAATCTTGGAAAATTCGACTCTCGAAGTGACGAAGGGATTTTCATGGGTTATTCTACAAATAGTAGAGCATATCGGGTATTTAACCTCGAATCTAGAACGATGGTAGAATCTATTAATGTTAAAGTAGATGAAGCTTTTCATTTTGCATCTGATAAATCTACCCTTGATATGTCTCTTGATGATGATACTCTTGTAAATGCATCTTCTCATAATAATTCTTCCGATAATGTAGATGCATCTCATGGTTCTTCTAGTTTATCTGATATGTAGGAATCATCACACGTACCTCCGAGCACTCCGTTACCGCAAACGTTACGTATCTCCAAGGATCATCCAGAGTCGAATATTATTGGAGACCCACAAGGAGTCAGGACTCAGAGATAGTTGGTTTGTGGAGTCGCATGTTACGTCTCCATGATAGAACCAAAGAACGTTGATGAAGCTCTTCAGGATGATTACTGGATTGAAGCCATGCAAGAAAAGCTCCATCAGTTCGAAAGAAACAAAGTCTGGGAACTAACAAAGCCACCGAAGCAACACAACGTAATTGGTACTAAGTGGATTTTCAAGAACAAGAAAAATGAGGATGGTACCATTATCAGGAACAAAGCTCGCCTAGTTGCTCAGGGCTATTCACAAGTTGAAGGTATAGACTTTGATGAGACGTTCGCCCCGGTAGCTCGTCTCGAGCCAATTCGTATTTTGTTCGCAATTGCTTGTCATTTTAAAATCAAACTTTTTCAAATGGACGTTAAGAGCGCCTTTTTATATGGGTTTTTGAACGAGGAAGTTTATGTGGCTCAACCGAAGGGTTTCATTGACCATAAACTACCTAACCATATTTTTCGTTTGAAAAAGTCTCTTTAAAGTCTAAAACAAGCACCGCGAGCATGGTACGAAAGGTTGACAAAGCACCTTTTGGAAAAGGGCTACACTCGAGGGGGAGCAGATCGGACTCTCTTTGTGAAGCATTATCAGGATACCTTCATTGTGGCACAAATCTATGTCGATGACATTGTATTTGGAGCAACAAGGAATAATGATGCTTCTAAATTCGCAGAAACCATGGAAAGCGAATTTGAGATGTCCATGATGGGCGAACTAACATACTTTCTTGGATTGCAAGTGAAACAAAATAAAGAAGGCATCCACCTGTGCCAATCCAAGTATGAAAAGGAGTTGGTCAAGAAGTTCGGATTAGAAAATTCTAAAGACCTTCCGACTCCTATGGGAACTAGCAACAAGGGATTAGGAAGTGAATCTCTTAGTGAAAGTGTAGACGAGAAGCTTTATCGCAGCATGATTGGAAGTCTACTCTACCTCACGGCTAGTCGCCCGGACATATCCTTTAGTGTTGGGATCTGCGCGAGATATCAGTCAGCACCAAAGGACCTGAAAGCGGTGAAAAGGATCATCCGGTACGTCAAAGGAACTTTGAATTTCGGAATTTGGTATCCTATGGGAACATCTCTTGACATAATAGGATATTCAGATGCCGATTGGGCAGGATCTGTGGATGATCGGAAGAGTACGAGTGGTGCATGTTTTTATCTTGGCCATTGTCTTGTTGCATGGCATAATAAAAAGCAAAACTGCATTGCACTCTCGACTGCCGAAGCGGAATATATTTCAGCGGGTAGTTGTTCAACCCAACTCATTTGGATGAAAAGCGTGTTGAGCGACTTCCGAATTCCTACAACTTCGGTAACTATTCTCTGTGACAACACTAGTGCTATAAATATTTCTAAAAACCCTGTGTTGCACTCAAGAACAAAACACATTGAACTTAGATATCATTTTCTAAGAGAGCTAGTTGAATCAAGTATTCTTCAAATTTCTTGTATTTCAACTGAAGATCAATTAGCTGACATTTTAACAAAACCTTTGGATCAAAATGGTTTATTCATTTGCGTAAAGCAATTGGAATGCTTTCTTTGAAATAACACTTTTTGAAACCATTGCTTAGGTTAGGTTTTGTTGTGTGTTTATGTTCTTTATCTATACTTGTACATAGAACATTAATTGAGCATATGTTATTGACTTTACTTGCATCCTTTCTTATTTTTAAGAAATTTATTATGTTTGGATATCATGATAATTCATTTGATGCAATAATCTTTTATATCAATTAGTCCATTTTTAATTGATCAAAGTCAATTTCTCTCTCAAATGATCTCTTGGTATAGTTTTTATCTTATTTGACAATTGAGTCAAGTATGAACTCGAGATCAATTTTTGGTTGAATACCTCATATCTTAAATAATTGATAGCCAATTGAGGGGGAGTTTATTAAAATTGTTATGCTCAAAAGATGTGGAAAGAGTTACATCCCAATGAGGAGTGTGAAAACTACCACCACATGGAGGAAAGAGCTACCACCTCGGTCGTCCGAGTACTGTGTGCAGCTACCACATGTATACAAAGCATGTTTTTTTTTTATGATTAGATAAAATGCTTTTTGGAATACTTGACTCTGTCGAATTCCAAGGTTGGTATAATGTGGAATTTTTATTGAAAAATGCTAAAAGAACCACTCCTTACAATAAATTGACTAGATATATTATCTAATCTATTTGGGATTTCAAACATCTATCGATCTTTGTACGTGGCATGGTGGCAGGCGGTGCGGCAGAGCCGCACGTGGGCGCGGTTGGGCGTGGGGACACGTGGCGCCCGATGATTTGCGGGCGCCACCTACCACGTTGACCGGGCGCGGGCCACGTGGCGCTTCTGGGTGGGCTTGCACACGCTGTCTCGTGTTCGGGACACGTGTCAAGCCCAGGAAGATCCGGGCGCTCTTCACCGAGACTTCGTGTGGAGATTCGGGTGCCCGAATCACCTCGGAGCGCCCGAATCTCGGCCCGAAATTGGGATTTTTGTTTTTCCGGGCTGGGCCTATAAATAGGCCCATTCTAGCCCCGTTTTCTCCTTTTCTGGATGTTTTCTCACCGGGCCTTCTACAGTAAACTTCTTCACCCCTGTGTGCAGCATCTTGTGGAGGATTTCTGGGATTTTAGGAAGCCACTACATCGACTTCTAAGGCGATTCGGCGCGCCTCGACGCTCCTTCTGCGGCAACTTTTTCCGTCGCGTTTCGGTGTGCGGACTCCCCTGGGCTACCCCGACGGAGTTTTTGGGCGATTCTTGCGCCTGTGTTTCCATGACAGGTAGGGCTACGACTTTTGTATTTCAGCTTCTTCTCATTCCGAGCTTTTCTTGGGTTTTGTGGATCATTTTGTGACCCCATTTTCTGGGGCGGAGTTTTGGACAGCATTGAAGTATTTGTGGGATATCTCGGCCCACAAGCATCAGAACGAGGAGTGAAAGTACTTGATCTTCATCTACTCGTCGCGAGGAACGTCGTCGTGATTTTTCTGGATTTTTCTGAGGACATCTCACAGGTGAAAATTTACCTTTTTGTGGACTGTTGCGCGGGCAGCGGCATAGTGTTGAATTGCGGGATTAATTGTGCACTGTTGTGGTTATTTTCGCAGTTTTAGCGGTGAGCCAGGGTTTTCTTTGTGAGAGGGCGAGCTTGGATTCATGCTTCGCGATCAAGGTGGGTAGTTGTTGTGGACCTCATCTTTTGACTTACCCACTAGGGATATTGTCACGCCCCGGGGTTTATAAAAGCGGAAAAAGGCGTGCAATAATTTTTTTTTTTGAAAAGGGACTACCTGCCGGGCACGTGCAAGACCCGCCACATACGCGAGTGTCCTCGATTTTAACATTCGAGCCACCCTTGCGTATGCACGGCGTAAAAATCACCACAACACTTTAACCACACCAGTCGCATAAAAGACTAGAAAAGAAACATCATACCATCGTATTGACAAACCGTTACTGTAAACTTGAAAGGATAAAACCACGGGTTTGTAAAATAGTGCCCACACGACACTTAGTTTTCAAAACAATTTCGAAATCTCTTTTCTGACGGCGATAAGAGTTTGAAAGGATCAATCCACGGGTTTATAAAATAGTGCCCACACGACACTTAGTTTTTAAAACAATTTCGCAATCCTTTTTCATTTTAAAAACAGTCATATGTAAAGCATAACTGAAGCATAAAGACAAACGGTTGATCACCGAGTCACAAGTCCATTCCAACATCCACATCATCCACAATGATAGAAATCACATGCTTACAACTAACTAACCGAAAATAATCAAGTG
Source organism: Tillandsia leiboldiana (assembly GCA_029204045.2). Taxonomy (NCBI): domain Eukaryota; kingdom Viridiplantae; phylum Streptophyta; class Magnoliopsida; order Poales; family Bromeliaceae; genus Tillandsia; species Tillandsia leiboldiana. Next base: position 24,822,148 of record CM055072.1, read on the forward strand.
CAAAAGGGGAAAAAGGTCACCAGCCCCAGAAGAGCTAAATCCCTCTAGTCGTAGCCTCACCGCCGTCCCGGATCCCACCCCTAACAGAACCTGCCACATAGTGGGAAGTCAGTGACACAAAGAGTAAAGGTAAAGCGTAGAAACAGGTATGATAACAAGAAGTACAGATATTCGATCAAACCGTAAACTCTAGAGCATCCACAACTCCCCCTCATGCAATCAATCATACTCCCATGTAAAAACCGTACCGAACAACTGCCTAATCGGTCCGTGGACCTCAAGCACAAGAACCACTGCCCCGCTCTCACCTTGGTGCATTTAACCCCCCACTGCACGAGTGCAGCACCGCAAATAGCCGCAAAGGGCCCCCACTAACGTCACCTCGTGGGGTTCACGGGTCCGCAGACCACTCCTCCGGAAAAGTACACCGACGCGGTGGCCAAACCGTTGGTGTGCGTGCAAGCGCCATGAGCATAATAAAGGAAACACCGACATTTGTCATAGGGTCTCGCGACCGACAGTCGCTCCAAATAGATAAGAACCGATGCATAATAGGGGTTAGTCAACAACTCACAATGTGGATCAAACGCAATACCATACACTTAACTCATGTGATTGCAACCAAGCGTGCACAAAGAAGTAAAGGTTACCCACCTCGGGGAACGTCGACCGCAGCCCTTGAAACTGTCCTGCGCTTTTGCACGACCCCCGGACCTAGAAAGTCCCCAAAAGAACACATCAGTAACACCACTAAGCCCCGCGAAGAAGGTAGACCCAACCTCTGTCCAGAAAGCACCGAAAACATTACAACCCCAAAAAGACGCGGCACGAACAACAACGCGGCGCAGCCAGTGTCACACCCCGGAACCCGGGCTCGCCAACAGATCCGCCGTGTACACGGGATTTCCCGAGTACACGAAGCGCTGGTAACCTGCTCCGATATAATATGAACAATAAAGGAGCATAATACAGAGCTGAAATAGAAGAACCACATAGTATCTCATACTGGAACTAAAAATAAACTGTAATATGTACAATAATCTCCCAGCTCACCAAAATAATACAACCAGCCGACGAAAGCCAGACTCAAAATAAAAGGAGAATATCACAGTCTGAGTGAAGGGTACAACGTCTATCTACAGCTCTCAGTCTCCCATGAGATCTATCTACTCAGCGATCCCCTTACCTTTATCAGCCGCTGATAGCCTAGCAGCTCCCGCAGACGACTCTGCAAAATAAAGAAGAAGAAAGAGAAAAACAGTAATGGGGGTGAGAACTACCAGATAAACCAGTAGCCTCCCCTAGTGGGCAAAACCTCAACTCTGACGCACCCACTAGGACTACTAGAGGCCCGAAAGGAAAAAGTGGTAAAGCTGTAAGCAGAACTGCTGAATAAAGGGGAAACCACCACTAGCATGCCTCTAAATGCAGTGCCAAAAGGAATGACTGTATGTATGCATCAGTATCTAACATGCCTGCCTGAATAAACCCAATCTTATGCCACCAGTAAAACTGGTACTGCCTGCTGCGCCTTGCCTGCCCAAATCGGGTATGCTGGCCAATGCATAACACCGATAGGGAATGAGAGTCTCAAGGACTCAAGCCTGCCTGTAACACACTCCGGAGTGGCACTCGAGGGGAGCGACCCACACGAGTAAAAGTACCTCGGTAATAAGTATCATAAGTGTCGTAAACAGCAGGACTGGATCATGACTATGATCAAAGTGGGAAAAGCCATCCACTAAGAAACCCTGATCTGATGCTATAGTACTCAATAAGTGGGAAAAACCATCCACTAGAGAAAAGCCCGATCCCCTGCTGATGCCAAAAATAGACCAGACTCAACCCCATTCTGATGCAAGGATAAATACCCGGCCGACCGCCTACAGTCCGCGGTCACCGCAACACCCCACAAGTTTATAATCTAACATAACCTTGGCTATACTATCCCAAACCTCTGCTCATACTCGAGCGACAAGCAACTGAAAGCAAAAGAGAGTAATAAAACATGTCAAGTCTTAATATGATAGTGTAGCAATAAATAGTGGCCCTACCTGATGTCCGGGCATGCATGCAACTGTCTTTATTTTAAAAGTTGTAAAATAGTGTCAAAGATTTAAAAAGATTGATTTACTGAATACAAGTCATTTGCATGCGAGATTATAGCCTTTGTCTCAATCACAGTGTCCCAATATAAGTCATCATATCATCTGTGGAATTATATTAAATTTTAGGAGAGTTTGTCCCAGCGGTTCTCATCAATTGTCCTGTTAGTAGTCCTGTTAGTAGTCCTGTTAGTAGTCCTGTTAGTAGTCCCAATAGTTCTCATCAATTTAGTTTGTCCCAATTGTTCTCATCAATTGTCATATTAAATTTTTAGGGGAGTTCCAGTAATCCCAGTGAGCTTGTCAAAAATGAGGTAAGCAACAACCGCCCACCTCGAACAGCTCAAATTACACCTCAGGTAGTCTCCTGGTTGTCCACAGTCCCCTAGAACTGCTGTATGCCGAAAACGGTGCCCTACAGCAACACACATTGCACAGGGTGTAACTATAGTATTCATAAAAATACAGCTTTTGCTGTTTTTCAAATGGCACGAAAAGAGAGGAGTTTTTCACCTCTGTATAGTGCTCAGAAAAATCCAGAAAAATTACGGTTGCGTTCCTCGCGAAGAGTAGATCAAAATCGACTCTTTAAACGTCTCGATCTGATGCTCCTACGCCAAGATAAAAATCGGAGAAGTTGACGCTGTCCAGAAATTTCCACAGCAAAAAGGGGGGTCAAAGAGACCTCGGGAAACGTGCCAAAAGTACGAAATGGAGCAAAATGATCAACACGGAAATCGAAGCCTTACCTCTTAGGAACACGCTGTCACGAAAATCGTCCAAAAATTCCTCCTGGTTAGCCCACAGGGAATTTTCGACGGAACTGCGACGGGAAATGGGCCGAAAAAGAAAACCGTCGCAGTGCGCCGCGTCGCAGATAACTCACTAACTGTAACTCCAAAAATTCTAAAATTCTGAGGAGAGAGAGAGGAGAGAGAGAGGAAGAATTTTTGTAGAGGGCACTTTCTCTGGTTCTCTCTCTAAAGGCTCGAAAACCGAGGTGCAAAGAGAGGGGGGTGGGGGACCTCTTATATAGTGGGCCAAAGGGAATATTCCCACACGGGATCCGGATCCGAACAGGAAACACCGAAATGGGCCAACCAGAAAGCGCCACGTGTCCACAAAACAGCAAACAGCCTGTGCAGGCCCAATGAAAAATCGCCACGTGGCCACGTGGTGCACGTGGCCGGTCCGCGCTCCGGGTCTTCCGGAAGATGTCGGCCAATAGGGGAGCGCCACGTGTCACCTTCCCACGTGCTTCTAGAAGTCGGCCGGCCAATGGGAAGCTGCCACGTGGCAGAAGGAGTCTTCGGTGCACCCGGTGCACGCCAGGCCCATGGACCGCGCACCCGAGCCCCCCGCCCGCGCCTGCGCCGCCGCCCTCTGCCGCTGTGCCGCCGCTGCGCCGCCGCCCGCCGCCGTGCGCCGCCGCCCGCCGCCGCTTGCCGGTCGCCGGAACAGTAATTCCGGCGGCCGGAGTTACTGTTCCGGCGTGAACAGTAATTTTGTGCCGAAAAAATAAAGTAAATATATCGTTTCGATCGTTTTCGCGCGCTGAGTCCAAATACGACGTCCATTTCGCCAAATTCTCATCCGAAATTTTGCCGAAAGCTCCCGGAAAATTCCATTTGCTCCGATTTTCGCGCAGAGTCTAAATTAAATGTCCAATTTTGATTCTACAAGTTCTGCTTCACCGAATAAGCTCCCTACAGTCACTGTTTAATGTTGCACAGTTCCTGCGGGAGTCCGGATCATCACAGCCAGCGCGACGCATGCGACGCAAGCGGCACGGCACGGCACGGCCCAGCGCGGGCACCTTCCCCGCACGGGCGCAAGCGGCGCGGCACAGCCCTGCGGGCACCTTCCCCGCATGGGCGCAAGCGGCGCGGCACAGCCCTGCACGGGCACCTTCCCCGAACGGGCGCAAGCGGCGCGGCACAGCCCTGCGCGGGCACCTCCCCCGCACGGGCGCAAGCGGCGCGACACAGTCCTGCAGGTCCCGCGCGCAGCGCGGCGCAGCCTGCAGCCCCGCGCGGGGCGCACCTTGCAAGTCCCGCGCGCGACGCGGCCTGCAGCCCGCGCGCGGCGCAGCCTGCAGCCCCGCGGGCTGCGCACCTTGCAAGTCCCGCGCGCAGCGCGGCCTGCAGCCCCACGCGCGGCGCACCTTGCAAGTCCCGCGCCCGGCGTGGCCTGCAGCCCCGCGCGCGGCGCACCTTGCAAGTCCCGCGCCCGGCGCGGCCTGCGCGGCCTACAGCCCCGCGCACGGCGCACCCTGCAATCCCCGCGCGCGGCGCGGTCTGCAGCCCCGCGCGCGGCGCAGGCTGCAGCCCCGCGCGCGGCGCACCTTGCAAGCCCTGCGCGCGGCGCGGCCTGTAGCCCCGTCCGCACGGCAGCAGCACGGCGGCGGCGCGGCAGCAGCAAGGAGGCGGCGCGGCAGCGGCTAGGGCTTCCTAGCGGCGCAAAGCGACAGGATGCGAACACCCAAAAACCCCAACGACTGAAAAACCCGAAAACGAAATTACAAAGACGAAAAGTAAACCGCTAACCTTGCTCTAACGGAGAAGACGACCTAAAGACGTTCCCCGCGGGTAGCGCGAAGACCGGATCCGCTCCCCGTCGACGGTGATGTCTCATTCCCCGCCTCCGGCACGTTGATCGGAGAAGATGGATGTCCGATCTCTTTTCTTTCGTCTCCCTCCCGAACTAGGGTTTCCCCGTTTCTTTAGAAAAATATAATTAAATATCCCGAAGTAATTCAATCCTCTTGTACGTAAGGAAAAACCCATATTCGGTATAAAGGAAAAGATTCCAATCTTCTCGAAAAGCGTGCCGATCGCCGAAACGTTCCGTAACATCCGGCACGGATCCCGATGCACACTACGGATGCCGAAACCCAGAAAACCCCATTCCGGGCAATCCGTAAGTCGGATTTCCGATCCGATCGCTTTGTCATTCTCCATATTCCGAGCTCTACCACAGAAAAATACCCGCAAGCACAAAAGTTCCACCCACGAAAACTCGGTAAATAACCCCAAACAACTAATTTTATTCAAAGGAAAAAAATAAAAAGAACACAAGAAGGGTCTGAATACTACAAATGTTAGAGTAATCCCCGATTTAAAAATGTTGATTAGCACATTGTGGTTAACTTGCATGCTTGTATGGATTTGATATATGCCCTGTTAGTGTTTAGCATTCCTATGAGATCGATCATTAAAATTGGGATATCATTCTCTAATAAATGCAAGAATACAGTTAGATATCTTTCTTTTATTCTTCATGAGGACAATTGCATGCTTGTATGGATATCTAGATAGGCCATCTTTTACTACTACACTATCATTGGGATTTGACTTAGGAGAAACCATGTTGGCCCCTTTTCTCCTTTTATTGAGATACATGTTGTTTATTGCTCAGGTTTGAACAGGGTTGTAGGATAGTGTAGCTGAGTTTATCGAGTCTGGATTGATCGTACTCGATTGTTGATTTATGGGGTATTGCGGCGACCGCAGATATTGGGCGGTTGACCGGATGTCGGTTGTTGTACTAGATTGTGGATTGTGGGGTATTGCGGCGACCGCGGACATTGGGCGGTTGACCGGACATTTTATTGTGCATCAGATTGGGGATCGGATTAACCTAGGGGATGGAGTTTCCCACTTATTGAGTACTATTGCATCAGATTGGGGGATCGGGTTTTCCTTAGTGGATGGATTTTTCCCACTTCGGTCATAGTCGTGATCCAGTCCTGCTATATCGTGATACTTGTGACAGAGATACTTTACTCGTGTGGGTCGCTCCCCTCGAGTGCCACTCCGGAGTAGGCGATTTACACAGCGGCCAGTGAGTACCGGACAGTGAGTTCCGGTCAGTGAGTGCCGATCTGTTAGCAGAAACTTGAGACAGTTTAGCAGGCAGTGCCAGTGTTTACTGGTCCATTGATTGGGTTTATTTAGGCAGATACTTTTACTGATGCATTCATATAGTTAGTCCTTCTAGCACCGCATTTAGAGGCATAGTAGTGGTAGCTTCATTTATCAGCAGTTCTGTTTATAGCTTACCACCTTTCTTTACTTTTTGCCTCTAGTAGACCTAGTGGGCACGTCAGAGTTTGAGGCTTAATCCACTAGGGGGGCTACTGGTTTTATAGTAGTTCTCACCCCTATTATCCTTTTTCCTTTTTCTCCCTTTGTTTTGCAGAGTCTTCTGCGGGAGTTGCTGGGCCGTCAGCGGCAGATCGAGGTAAGAGGATAGCTGATTAGATAGATCGTCTGCCTCGACTGTGAGTTAGCTGGACTTTTGATGTACCCCCCCCCCCCCCCCCCTTTATCTCAGGCTGTTGTACTTTTACTTTTGGGTCTGGCTTTAGCCAGCTAGTTGTATATATTTGGTGAGCTGGGAGAGACACTTGTATTTTATTTACAGTTGTACTTTATTTTATTTCCAGCTTCAGTCTGAGATGTATTAGTTTTAGTCCAGCTCTGTATTTACGCTCTTTTATTATATTTTTTATATCTGAGCAGGTTACCAGCGCTTTGTGCACACGGAAAATTCCGTGTGCACGGCGGATCTGTAGACGGGCCCGGATTCTGGTTTACACCCGGGGCGTGACAGACAGTGGGGCAACGAATAGTGAATTTTAAACGAAACTCTTCTCTTGTACAATTTGTTAAACGATACATTCTCGTCTCGAAACTAGTCTATGTAGAATCGGAACGTATCGCGATTTATTTTTTTCGACCGCCGATATATTTTGGACCATTCTCATCGATAACTAACTCTCCATCCCAATAAATACTTAGGGACATGCGACGATCAGCCATTTTAACTACAAAAAAAATTAACCACTTCAAAATACTAATTTGAACTTCACAGTAAGAGAGCGACAGTGAAACCTCTCACAGTAAGATCTCGCAACGTAATGCTAAGGGCGACAGTGAGCGATCTCGTGCGGACACAGTAAAACCTCTCTCATAGTGAGAGATCCCTCACTGTGAGAGACTCACAGTGAGCACAGTGAGGGATCTCTCACTATGAGAGAACTCTCACAGTGAGGTTCTCTTACAGTGAGAGAACTCTCTCATTGTGATACCTCACTGTGAGAGATCCCTCACTCTCACAGTGAGGGATCCCTCACTGTGAGAGACTCACAGTGAGGCTCACTGTGAGAGAGCTCACAGTGAAGGATCCCTTACTGTGAGCTTTCTCACAGTAAGGGAGATCCCTCACTGTGAGAGATCCCCTCACAGTGAGGGCATCGCTCACAGTGAGCGATCTCACTGTGAGGGGATCTCTCACAGCCCTCTCTCACAGTGAGAGGGAGAGAGAGAGAGAGAGAGAGAGGGAGAGGCTCACAGTGAGAAATCTAGAGAGCGAGAGAGACGGCGACGGCGACAATGGGCTTCCTCTAGGCGACGGCGACAATGGGATTCCTCTCGGCGACGCTCCTGCTTCGGCACTGTGCGGGTGTCACGCCCCGGAGGTTCTAAAAGAGCGGAAAACGTATCCATTTTTTTTTCTTAAATGAACCTCGCCTCCGGTGCGCACCAGACCCGCCACATGTACAAATTCACTTCCCAAACGGGCGGAGCCTCCTTTGTATATGCACGGCGTTCCGAGCACGACAAATACTTTAACCGTGCAAACAATGAACGACAACGAGGAGAGACTACACTTGACCATACAGTCACATTTATCAGATTGAAACTATAGCATAAACCCATAGGTTTGAAAGTCGGTGTCCACTCGACACCCGGTTTTACAAAACATTTTCGCAATCTCTTTTAAGCGGCCACCTTGCTTGAAAGGATAAATCCACAGGTTTTGAAATCAGTGTCCACACGACACTTGGTTTGAAAATGCTTTTGAAACCATGTTTGTATTTGAAACGAGCTGCATCCACACATCTCAAGATTCACATATATAGGTAGATATTCCTAGGCTAAGTCCTCAATCCAACATCCACAAGAAACCATACACAAGTAATTCACAATTATACTAACCAAACGATAAAAAATATAACCAAAAACTGTAACATTTACTAGCCACCATGGCTAGGGTCCTCTAACCGATGCCTCACCGTCGTCCCGGTTCCCACCCCTGCTCGGACCTGTCACAGCGTGGGTAGTCAGTGACTGATAAAGTAGATATAAACAGTAAATGCAATAACTGAAAAGACAAACCGATACACCGGAGCATTTACTTCCCCTTCATGTACCGCTAAATCCCTGTCATAAAAACAAGCTGGGCTCCAACCCCAGAATTTAAAAACAAGCTGGGCTCCAACCCCAGAATTTAAAAACAAGCTGGGCTCCAACCCCAGAATTTAAAAACAAGCTGGGCTCCAACCTCAGAATTTAAAAACAAGCTGGGCTCCAACCCCAGAATACCGTACTCATTTTCATGGTGCCACCAATCCCCTCGACTGCCCAAGTAGCAGCCGCCTTTCCTTGAGGGGTCCCCATCATCGCTAGTCGTGGGGTACACGGGTAATCATTACCATCTTTTCGGAAAAATACACCCTGTGCGGTGACCAAACCGCCGGTGTGCGTGTAAGCAATATGAGCATATGAACAATACTGCGACCTCAGTCGCCTTGGTTAGAATAATAAAACGATACTGCGACCTCAGCCGCCTCAATTAGATTAGTAAACGGGATTTACATGCAATGGGATTAGAAAGTTTACAAAAACATCTACTTTATCATGCAAAATACTCGGGAACGACATTACACCGAAAATAACCAAAGGTACCCACCTGAAACGAAGATAAACGACCGTGCTCGGGACCCTCCTAGGCAATCAGAACTTCACGCTGCCTAATAAAATAACCAAGAACACCATTTAACACTTTTACCCTAAACAGGCAAAATCAGTGGTCCCGACCACTATAACAATAGACCGACGAAAAACCAAAATCACTGTGCCAAGCGGACCGTGTCGTCAAACAAAAACCGCCGAACCAAAAACTGACCCGAAAGAACTACATCGTTGTTAAAAATATCGTCGTCATAAAAAACACTCAAAAACGAGGCGAAACGGGCCGAAAACGGAGCTACCAGACTCTTCCGTTGGGGGCTGGCGCACGGCTGAGGCGTGGACCGGGTTTACAGCATAGTGGAGGCGGCGGCGCAGACCGGGCTCACCCCGGGCGCGTGCACCAGGCGGTTTGGGCCGGGCCGGTGCACGGGCAAGGCGCGCACCGGGCTCACGCCCGCAGGGCGCGGTGGCGCGCACCGGGTGCACGCTGAAGGCGTGCACCACGCTACGAGGGCCGGGCTGGCGCACGGAGGCGTGCGCCGGGTCTGCGCCTTCGGGTTGCGGAGGCGTGCGCCGGGTGCACGCCCAGAGCGTGCACCGCGCAGCTGCGGGGCAGTGCTGGCGCACGGGCCCGTGCGCCGGGTCTGCGCCTCCAGGCTGCGGAGGCGTGCGCCGGGTGCACGCCCAGGCCGTGTACCGCGTGGCTGCAGGGCCGTACGGGATGAACAGTAACCTCTAGTTTCGCGTTTTCTTCTCCGTTTTCGCCCCCCCCCCCCCCCCCCCGCATCTCCGGTGATGACCCCGCGAACATGATAACGGCGGCAGCGGCCTCCCGTTTAACAACGGCGGCGGCGGCCTCCCGTTAAATCCCCCATGCTCCGACGAAACACTCAATTTACCCAACTAAAAACCCCGGATCGCTCCAACGATAAAACCATTGATCGGAGACCAAACGAAACATCGATCGGAAACCCGATCAAACCTCCGATCAAGACCGATTAAAAACCATCGATTAACCCGGTCAAGAACACGAACAAATCACCGATCAAAACCAATCAAAAACCCGTGATCAATTTACCGATTAACCCGATCTCAAAGAACACGGAAAAACCCACGATTAAACCGACGAATGAGAGATAACGATCACTAACCTTGCTCCGATGGAGGAGGCAACGCGATCCCGATCTTCGTTCTTTGCGGTGGTGAGAATCCGGATCCGCCCTCCGATGGCGGTGACGTCTCGTTCTCCGGTCTCCGGCACGTTGATCGGGAACGAGCAGGTTCCTTCGCTTCCTCCTTCTCTATTTCTTTTTCCTCCGGTTAGGGTTTCCTTTTCTTTTCTCTTTTCCCTCTTTTCGAACTAGGGTTTCGTTTGGTCTTCGGCACGCACAAGAGGGAAGGGTTTGAGGAGGCGATCTTTTAAAACTAGGGTTTTCCTTTCGGTATACGGGGAATAAATAAATCTTATTATTAATTTATTTCTTTTATTTTCCCTTTTCATATGTACGTACCATCAAAATCCACATCGGGTATTTAATCATTAATTATTATTATTCCTTAGAGATAATTCCTTAGAGATAATTCCTTATCTCCTCAAAAAGCGTGCACGATCACTTGCATGGATTTTGATGCACATCCCGGTTACCGCGATCCTAACAATCCCTTTCTGGGGGATCCGTAAGTCGGAATCCGGATCCGGTCGCACCGCCATTCACCGTTTTTCGAGCTCTATCACAGAAAAATACCCGCACCTCAAGATTATCAACTTAAGTAAACCCGTTAATTCAATTTCCCATAACTTAAACTTCATTAGCAGGAGGATAAAACGTTACATGAAAACTGTGATATTACACTACACACCCCTTACAAGAAGTTTCGTCCCCGAAACTTAACCTCAATCCTCGCTAAATAACTCAGGGAAACACTCCCTCATTTTCGTCTCAAGTTCCCAGGTCGCCTCACGCTCCTCATGGTTACCCCATTGCATCTTTACGTAGGGGATCGTCCGGTTGCGAAGTTTCTTTTCCTCTCGTGCCAATATCCGTATCGGCGTTTCCTCGGAGCTCAAGTCCTCACGCAACTCGACGGCAGAGGCATCGAGGACGTGAGACAAGTCGGGAAGGTACTTTCAGAGCATCGAGATGTGAAACACATTGTGTACCCGTTCGAGGTTTGGCGGTAAGGCCAACCGGTATGCCACCGGGCCCACGCGCTCCAAGATTTTGAACGGTCCCACGTACCGGGTAGGCTGTGGGATTGCATTGATAGAGTGAGCCAGTTTTGGCGGATGAGTCATCCCGATTTGTGGGATTGAGTATGGAGCCTTTGGAGACAGGGTCTTGTTCGGTGGGGGATGGAGAGTACTTGGAAGCCTCTTTGTGTCAAGAGTTAACACAGTTGCTGAACTGCACACTCCATGTGTAGAGGGATGGGGCGCATAGGATATGAGTGTCTGAGAGTGGATTGCGCCAGGATACCTTTTAACTCGTTGGGTCCCTCCATTACGGATTTGGGACGCCTCATTGGAGTAGGCGCCGGGTATGGAGCGTGGCATTGTAGTTCCTTAGGATTGGAATCTACCGCCTGAGGCGAGTTCTGATTGAGGCCCTTGGCGCCGGGTGATGGAGGACAGATCAGTCGGATGAGGCATTCCCGATTTCTTTTTCCAGGATAGTGGATTTTTGAGACTGTCAGAGCACATAGATTACAGCGGTCGGTGTGGTGGTAGGTTTGAGTTGCTCAGGGCTTTTGGGTTCGTATCTTTTTGATACGGGAGTATTCCCTTCTTGGTGGGTAGTACTTTTGCTTCATTGCTTGGGTTAGGGGTAGGATGGTCACCACGTGCACGGGAGGCTTATTTTCTCGATCACACTTGGCACGTGGAGGAGAGTTGTTGGTCCTGCCCGGTGCAGCTTGAGTCCTGGATTTTGCCGGTAGACCTGATGGTCTTGGCTCAGCTGCGGGATGTTGTTGTGGTACCCGCTGGGCTGGCTGGTTCAGTTTTTCTTTCGCGGCGGTTGATTATATCGCGAGGACGGTTTTCTTGGGGAGCCAGGCCTGGAGGTGTTGGTGTACCTGGGTTGCTTGAGGGTTATCTGTTACGAAATTTGAGTTGGCGTATTTCGTGAATTCGGTTAAGTCTTGAAGATTGAAGGTAAAGGAAGTTGGATCATATAACTCAATCTCAAGAAAGAAGAATTCAAAAGGATCAGGTATGTTTAACTTAATATCTTTGGTGATCCGAATACTTCTTATAGCGTAGAAACACTTGGATGGATTTGTTATTGCATAAATATCAAAAACTGGACATGGGACATGTTCAGGATCCGGATCAGACTGTTCGATCCGGATCCCGAAGGTGGTTCGTTCATACACCAGTTCAATCCGGATCGTAGCTTCCCTTGATCCGGATCCCGAACACTGAGTTTACCATTTTATTTGAACGATCCGGATCAGGCTTCGCAATCCGGATCCCGAACGTTGATGTTTGGTGAACTGTATGAACGATCCGGATCAAGCACTTCGATCCGGATCCCGAACCTTCGTTTTTCTGGAATCTGTTTTTCTCGCTACTGCAATCCGGATCGTCGATCTCCGATCCGGATCATCGTCATGAAAATTTCCAGAAAAAGATAGTTTTTGATCCTTATCTTCTTCCAAGGGTTTCTAACCTATAAATAGACCCTATGATTCTTTTTCTAGGGTTAGTCCAAAAAGTAGCCGTCATCTTTTATACGGCCTAAGATCCACATATAGAGAAGAAAGGAAATCATAGATTCTATCTTATGTTTCTTCATCTATATTGATTGATTTGATTCTTTGTTTTCATACTCACATTTTGAGTTGAATCAAATCAATGAATACTTAGATGGTATTTCCGATCTATTTCTAATCTAAGTATTCGGCGGATCATCACCACCCAAAAAACAACGATTTACCCCAAAATCGGCGCGTGGACTCGCGTGGCCTTGTGGATTCAAGGTGCAACCGCTCTCGTGGATTCGGAGCGAGGTACGTTCGTGGATTCGAAGCGTGCTACTGGGTGAAGACCGTGGATTCGGTCGGACGTCGTGGACTCGACGTTGGACGCCGTGGATTCGGCGTTGGACGCACATCGTGGATTCGAGAAGCGTCGTGGAGCGAGCAGAGAAGATCAACTAGGAGCGTATGGAAAAGGTTGAGTCGTCTGTGAGTACGGTATATCACCTTGTACGTGTTTAATTCTAGTGGATTTCACCGTGTTATCGGTCCCGTGGTTTTTTACTCCGGTTTGGAGTTTTCCACGTAAAAATCTCTGCGTGTTATTTATTTTTCCGCATTGGGTTTTTATATCGCAAAGATTTTTTGAGTGTTTATGGTTTACACCTATTCACCCCCCCTCTAGGTGTTTTTTCCCCTATTTAGATCCTATTATTCATATAACCCAACAAGTGGTATCGGAGCGGGAATAGGGTTGTAAACAATGGTTGAAGGTGGAAACATCAACAGACCCCCATTCTTCGATGGAACAAATTATGCGTACTGGAAAGTACAGATGAAAGCCTTTTGAATTTCCATCGACGAACGGGTGTAGCAATCAATTGAATTAGGATGGTCTAATCCAACTGAATTTATTGGTGATGTTCGCACCATCAAACCTAGGTCGAAATGGACCAAGGAAGAGATTGAGATATCTTCTTACAATGGCAAGGGAATAAATGCTTTATTTAATGCCTTATCACAAACAGAGTTCTCTCGCGTCTCGGCATGTGAGACTGCGAAAGAAATCTGGGATGTTTTTCAAGTTACGCATGAGGGAACTAACCTTGTGAAGATTCAGAAACTGCAAATGCTTACGAGCAAGTTTGACTCTATTTTCATGGCAGAAAATGAATCGTTCACTGACTATTACACACGATTGTAAGACATCGTAATCTCATGTGCTAACTTGGGAGAGAAGATTCCAGAATATAAAATTGTAAGAAAGATCTTAAGAACTCTTCCTGAAAGATTTCGTTCCAAGGTTACAGCCATTGAAACTATTAAACACCCGGACGAAATCCATGTAGAAGAATTAGTTGGTTCTTTACAAACTTATGAAATGACATTTCCTGCTAACTATTCTTCGGGAAAGGCATCATCTTCTAAGTCTTCAGGTTATGCTTTGAAAACAACAAAAGAAGAAGACGCGGATTCATCCTCCTCAGGCGATGACGAGAATTTATCTATGGAGGACTTTGAAAAGCAGCTCGCTCTCTTGACAAGGAAGTTTCGCCGAAATTTTCGAAGGGGTAATTCAAGCAAAACTCCATCCTTCGAAAAGTGGAAGAAAGGCAAGGGTTCTTCAAGTTACAAGTCAAGAAAGCAAGAAGGCTTTTCTAAGGATAAGAAAAGCACAGAAGGACAAGTCCAATGCTTCAAGTGCCGAGGGTACGGCCATATCTCAACGGAATGTCCAACTAAGAATCCGTCTAAGAAGAAGGCGATGCAAGCCGTCACTTGGGATGACACCTCATCGTCAAATGAGTCATCGTCAAGTGATGAAGAAGACAACGCAACTGCGTTCCACGCGTCCACATCTTCACCCTTCATGTGCTTAATGGCAAGTACATCCGACTCGATGTCCAACTCCACTGTTGAAAAGAATGCAACGGACAATGAATCGGATGATTCGGAAGGTGAAGATTTTGCTCTAGCCTACCATAGGCTTTTTAGGGATTCAAAGAAACTGGCTAAGCAAAACAAGGGGTTGAGAGGGAGATTGCAGGATCTCGAAGAAGAACTAAAAAGGGTAACTTCTCTCTCGACCGATCTTGAAGTGGAAAGGGATAATCTGATAAAAGCAAATGTTTCCCTTCAAGAGTCCAATGAGCAATTCGAGAAGAATTATATAGATATGGTTAACAAAGCGAATTACTTCTTGAAGCTCAACGGCGAGGCTCGACAGGAAAAATTGGAAATGACAGAGACCATTCTCCAACTCAAGGATGACTTACAGCGATTTTCATCAGGAAGGAGTAAGTTGGATAAGCTTCTTGGTCTTGGTCAATCAAACAAGTTCGGCCTCGGATACAATCGAACTAAAGACGATTTTAGTTCGGTTGGGATAGTTTTCGTGCCTCAGTCGGTATCTCCTCCTCCGACACCGGAATTCACGACAAGCAATGACAACAAGCCAACTTCACCCTCCTCGGGATCGTCAAGCACTAAGGTATGTTTTCGTTGTAATTTTGCAGGGCACATAAGGAGAAATTGCAAGATAGGAGCCAAACGCTCAACTCAAGCACTTCTTGCAACGACTACCAAAAGGGTAATTCCTCGGAAAGCAAATGCAAATTATTCGAAAGGAAAAAGCCTCGGTAGTTCATCAAACAAGACGACGACGTCAAGGAAAAGCGATGGATCAAACAAGACGCTTTCACCAAAGGTATCAACCTCACAATCACTTCCGACGTACACCAAAACTCGAAAGGTTTGGGTACGCAAAGGTGAAGTTTTCCCTTGTCTTGTTACAAATATTTCCTTGCATGCATATGATAATTCGTCTTGGTATCTGGATAGCGGCTGTTCCCGTCACATGACCGGTGACAAAAACTGCTTTCAAAATTTTGAGAAAATCTCCGGAGGACTTGTGGTTTTCGGAGACGGTCAGTCTTCCAAAATTGTTGGAAAAGGAACGGTAGCTATTCCAGATGGCCCGATTCTGAATAATGTATTATTTGTTGATGGGCTTAAGACTAACCTCATTAGCATCAGTCAACTTTGCGACAATGGTTTTTCTGTTAACTTTTCATCTGTTGAATGCATTGTAACTGATAAAGATCATGTTTTCATTTTAAAAGGGGTTAGATCTGAAAACAATTGTTATGTTGTTCCCAATAAAATTTCTGAAAATTGTAACTTAGCCTCTTTGAATAATGAAACGCTTTGGCATGAAAGGCTAGGACACATAAATTTTAAGGAACTTGCTAGAATTTCGAACAAAGACGTGGTCAAGGGGGTTCCTAAACTTTCACTTAATCAAAACATTGTGTGTGGTGGTTGTCAAAAGGGAAAACAATCTAGGACTGCACACAAGAACTTGAATCACGTCGGTACTAAACGGCCCTTGGAATTATTGCATATGGATCTTATGGGGCCAACACGTCAACCATCCTTGGGAGGTAAATGGTATATTTTTTTATTGGTTGATGATTTCTCTCGGTATTCATGGGTAGCATTTTTAAAAGAGAAAGCTGATACTTTTGATTCTTTTCACGAGATTTGCCTTCGTATTATGATTGAAAAGAATGAAAACATCATTCGTGTTAGAAGTGATAGAGGTGGAGAATTCATAAATTCTAAATTCATTGATTTTTGCACTTCCAACGGCATTAAGCATGAATTCTCAGCACCCTATACACCTCAACAGAATGGTGTTGTCGAGCGCAAAAACAGGGTTGTTCAAGAGAAGGCACGTGTTATGCTTCATAGTCGGAATTTACCGCTACATTTTTTGGCTGAAGCTGTGAACACTGCAATCTATGTTATTAATCGAGTTTATTTGCGCCCGGGAACGTTAAATACACCATATGAACTATGGTGTTGTAGAAAACCCAACATCAAATATTTTCGTATCTTCGGGAGTCGATGTTACATTTTACGTGACCGCGAAAATCTTGGAAAGTTTGACTCTCGAAGTGACGAAGGGATTTTCTTGGGGTATTCTACGAATAGTAGAGCATATCGGGTATTTAACTTGGAATCTAAGACGATCGTAGAATCTCTAAATGTTCAAGTAGATGAAGCTTTCCACTTTGCATCTGATAAATCTACCCCTGATATCTCTCTTGTTGATGATACTCCTATAAGTGCATCTTCTCATGATAATACTTCCAATATTAATGATGCATCTAATGGTTCTTCAAGTTTATCTGATGTGCAGGAATCATCTCATGTACCTCCGAGTACTCCATTACAACAAACGTTATGCATCTCCAAGGATCATCCTGAATCAAACATCATTGGAGACCCACAAGAAGGAGTCAAAACTCGGAGACAGTTGGTTTGTGGATTCGCCTGTTACGTTTCCATGATCGAACCAAAGAACATCGATGAAGCTCTTCAGGATGACTACTGGATTGAAGCAATGCAGGAAGAGCTCCATCAGTTTGAACGCAACAAAGTCTGGGAATTAACGACGCCTCCGAAGCAACACAATGTGATTGGTACTAAATGGATTTTCAAGAACAAGAAAAATGAGGATGGTACCATCATCAGGAACAAAGCACGTTTAGTTGCTCAAGGTACCATCATCAGGAACAAAGCACGTTTAGTTGCTCAAGGCTACTCTCAAATGGAAGGTATAGACTTTGATGAAACGTTCGCCCCTGTAGCTAGACTCGAGTCCATTCGTATCTTATTCGCTATTGCTTGTCACTTCAATATAAAACTCTTTCAAATGGACGTTAAGAGCGCGTTTTTAAATGGGTTTTTAAATGAGGAAGTTTATGTGGCTCAACCGAAAGGTTTTGTAGACTGTAAACTACCCAACCATGTTTTTCGTTTGAAAAAGGCTCTTTACGGTTTAAAACAAGCACCGCGAGCATGGTACGAAAGGTTGACAAAGTACCTTTTGGAGAAGGGCTATACTCGAGGGGGAGCAGATCGGACTCTCTTTGTGAAGCATTATCAAAATAACTTCATTGTTGCACAAATCTATGTCGATGACATTGTGTTTGGAGCAACAAAGGATAATGATGCTTCTAAATTCGCAGAAACCATGGAAAGCGAATTTGAGATGTCTATGATGGGCGAACTGACATACTTTCTTGGATTGCAAGTGAAACAAAATGGTGAAGGCATCCATCTATGTCAATCCAAGTACGCAAAGGAGTTGGTAAAGAAATTCGGATTAGAAGATTCTAAAGATTTTCCTACTCCTATGGGAACTAGCAATAAGGGATTAGGAAGTGAATCTTTTAGTGATAATGTAGACGAGAAACTCTATCGCAGCATGATTGGAAGTCTACTTTACCTCACAGCTAGTCGCCCGGATATATCCTTTAGTGTTGGGATTTGCGTGAGATATCAATCAGCACCAAAGGAGGTTCACCTGAAAGCGGTGAAACGGATCATCCGGTACGTCAAAGGAACTGTAAACTTCGGAATTTGGTATCCTATGGGAACAAGTTTAGATATTATTGGATACTCAGATGCCGATTGGGCAGGATCTGTGGATGATCGGAAAAGTACGAGTGGTGCATGTTTTTATCTTGGCCATTGTCTTGTTGCATGGCATAGTAAAAAGCAAAACTGCATTGCACTCTCGACTGCCGAAGCGGAATACATCTCAGCGGGTAGTTGTTCAACTCAACTTATTTGGATGAAAAGCGTGTTGAGCGACTTCCGGATTTCAGCAACTTCGGTAACTGTTTTATGTGACAACACAAGTGCTATAAACATTTCAAAAAACCCTGTGTTGCACTCTAGAACAAAACACATTAAACTTAGATATCATTTTCTTAGAGAGCTAGTTGAATCAGATATTCTTCAAATTTTCTACATTTCAACTGAAGATCAATTAGCTGACATTTTAACAAAACCTTTGGATCAAAAACGTTTTATTCATTTGCGTAAAGCAATTGGAATGCTTTCCTTGAAATAAACCCTTTTTTAAACTCTTGTTTAGGTTAGGTTTTGTTTTTGTGTTTTTGTTCATTATCTATGCTTAGACATAGAATATTAATTGAGCATTAGTTTTATCGACTTTGACTGCATCCTTTTATATATTTAGAAATCTATTATGCTTTAGATATCATAATATTTCATTTGATGCAATGATCATTTATGTCAATTAAATCATCTTTGTTTTGATCAAAGTCAATTTCTCTCTCGATGATCTCTTGGTATAGTTTTTATCTTATTTGACTGTTTAGTCGAGTATGAAATCGAGATCAATATTTGGCTGAATACTTTATATCTTAAATAATTGATAGCCAATTGAGGGGGAGTCAAAGAAAAAGTATTATGCTCAAAAAATGTGGAAAGAGTTACATCCCAATGAGGAGTGTGAAAACTACCACCACATGGAGGAAAGAGCTACCACCTCGGTCGTCCGAGTACTGTGTGCAGCTACCACATGTATACCAAGCAAGGTTTTTCAAGTTTGATTAATTAAAATGCATGTTGAAATACTTGACTCTGTCAAAATTTCAAGGTTGGTATAAGGTGGGATTTTTAATGAAAGATGCTCAAAGAGCCACTCTCTTCAATAAATTGACTAGATATATTATCTAATTTATCGGGGATGTTAGACATCTATTGATCTTTGTATTTCATTTTCTTTACCGAATTGATGATTTGATAAAGGCATTACTCATAAGATCAAGTTAGATGTAATTGAAGTTGTTCAACTTTAAGGGATTTAATTTTTATAAATTTTCGTTTCATTTGTTGTATGTTATTGATAGATTTGGTATAATCTATTTCTTGTTGTATGAAACGATGATTTTCGTTTAAAGTTGATACACAAAAGTGCTTACAATCTTTTTCTGGTTTTTCTAGAATCTCTCTGAAATTTTCTAAAGAAAAAGTTAGAGCCGATCCGGATTGGACCTGCCGATCCGGATCCCGAACGCAGATATTCTTCTGCGGGCAGACGATCCGGATTGGATCTGCCGATCCGGATCCCGAACGCAGTTTTTCACTGCGGGTAGCCGATCCGGATCGTAATCACGAACTGATCCGGATCGCGGCTAGGCTTTTATATAGAACAAAAGGGTTTTGATTTCTTTTACTCCAATCTTTTGTTCCAAAGTTTCCAGAGCTTCTCTCTCTAGATTTCATCCATCTTGGAAGCTTTCAAACTCAAGTTCTTCAATTCCAAGTAAGTTTTATTGATCAAAATCTCGGTTTTTCACAGTTTTTCTTATTCCTCCTCAAAACGTGATGATTTTCTTGTATCAATTTCATTTGTGGATGGTTTTTGATCAAATTTCTTTTGAAATAAGAACTCTGGGTAGATTAGTTTTGATTATATGCTAGGTATTCGCAAGATAAACGGATTTTTGGCCTTCGATTTCAAAAATTTCGGTTTTAGGGCATATAATGGAAATTTTCCAAAATCATGCAATTGATCTATTTTTAAAATTCTTTTTGCAAAACTAATTTGATTCCTAGTCTCTCTACACGATAATGATTGTTTGGGTACAATTTTTCTAATTTTTGAAAATTAACAAAATTTTCGTGGTCTTGAGTTGCTCTTCACAGGATTTCAATCCTCTTAAAGCACGCACAGCTATGGAATTCTCGTGGATCATCTTGCTGTTAGTCACAATGGTGCATACTCGAGCAACCAATAAACTGAAAAGAGCCAAGAAACTTCAACGAAAAGGTGAATTTGATCTGATTAGTGACTCGAAAACTGAAGCAAATAATGATGAAGTAGACTGGGACGTGTTAACGAATGAAGATGAATCAATGCCCGTTAAACCTGAACAAAAGGCTTCCAATGGATCAAAAGGAAAGGCACCCATTGACACAGGAAAAGCACCTATGATGTCACCGACCGTCTCGGTAAAAAGGAAACGACTTCCTCGACGCTTTGGACGAGCACGAGAGGCTAATGCTAGCAAGCCAATGGTTCCTGACTCCCCGCCTCGGGTGGAAGGAGTGTTCGTCAGCATTGATCGCCTTCGAGCTTTTGAACATCGTGAATGTATCGGTGAACGACATGTCAACATTGAAGCTCTCCGAAATCACTCACCAGAGTTTGGAACTTTAATTGAGCAAGCTAATCTCATCCAAGTCTGCCGATTCCCCGAATTACTTGGGTATTGCTTGTATCGTGTAAGAACCTTCTACACGAATGCAAGACATCTTCAAGAAGATGAACGTGGCTCAATGCATTTCTATACAAATATCCAAGGGATGAAACTTAAAATCACTCCGCAATTAATCGGCGAAGTCCTTGGAATGGAATTCAACACATCGGGGATCAACTATTTGACGGGAAGAAGTTTGACGAATGCCTTGTGGCAAACTGTGATAGGAAAAATTTGTTTGGAAGGAACTGAATCAGCTGATGGCAAAAGTGTAAAATCCAAACATCTTCGACTGGAGTACCGATTTCTTAATTTCATCACATGTTACAACATTCTTCCTAACATGCAGACCAAGTTAGTGAGATGGGATAGAATGCTGTTCTTATATCTCATAGGTCATCCCTCTGAGGCTATAGGATTGAACATGAACATCCCCAACATAATTTGGAATAGAATGTCAAGATATGTTGTGCATCCTCATCCTTCTGAGCGACTTCCATTTCCATTAATCATCATGAGGATCTTGCAAAAGTTTGAAATTGATATAAGCTCGACATCATATCAACACTGTTGGGGGATGATAGATGAGTCAACGATTGTGAAGTCACTTCACAAATTACCACATGTTACTCCGACACCCTCCACTGGAAAGAAACCCTGTGTCGGCACCTCTGCCTCACCGTCTCAACAAGCACCCGGCGTGGATGATCAAGCATCGGTAACTTCGATTTTCAAGCAACAACAGCGCCTATCTTTTCAACAAGAGCAAATCACCAAAGAGCAGAGGCGAATCTTCGAAGAACTCGAGATAATCACAGCATCCCAAATCACATTAACTAAGACGGTCTCGTCAATAAAGAAGTTAATGCAGAAAACGTTCTCGAAAATGGGATACACCGCCTCGGATGACTCAGATTCAGATGCTTGAATCGTTTTTCTAATAATTCTCTTGTGCAGGAACTTCATTTTTTTTTTTTTTTTTACTTTTTTGTGCAGGTCTTTTAAGTTTTAGTTTTAAGTTTTTGTTCTCAAACTTCTGGTACTTGAACTGTTAACTATTCTCTCCATTCTGGTAATTTTTTGGCTAACTTTTGTGACAAAAAGGGGGAGAGAGAAGTATAAACAATGGTTACTGAGAAAACTTGAAACTATAGAGGTAAGTATAACCTCAACTTGAAAGGTAAGTAGAACTTCAACTTTCGGTTTTCATTTGTGTTTGAGTGCATGCCTCGACTAACTATTCGACTAACTATTTGGGCATGTAATATAACTAACAAGTTGATGTTCACTAACATGACATTTGGTTTTTGATTGCATAGAAGATATGTTGGTGTTTTAACTATGATCAGTTTACATATCTGAATGTATAAATGTCATGGTAAGTATAAATGAGTATAAACTTCATCTCTGTATGTGATTTTTGAATGATATAAAATTCTTGAGGTATCTAACGATTTCTTTTTGTCAAGAATGATTTCTTTTGCAGAGAGTACAGATGTCTAAGTCTATAGTCTGTTTTAGGAGTTTAACTCATGTATTTTATTTTGGATCTCCATTGTAAATTTTTGTTGTATGGTGATAGCAACAAAAATATCTTTTTGAATTTTCTTGAGTGGATCTATGTTTTGTCACGAAACCGCCAAAGGGGGAGATTGTTACGGAATTTGAGTTGGCGTATTTCGTGAATTCGGTTAAGTCTTGAAGATTGAAGGTAAAGGAAGTTGGATCATATAACTCAATCTCAAGAAAGAAGAATTCAAAAGGATCAGGTATGTTTAACTTAATATCTTTGGTGATCTGAATACTTCTTATAGCGTAGAAACACTTGGATGGATTTGTTATTGCATAAATATCAAAAACTGGACATGGGACATGTTCAGGATCCGGATCAGACTGTTCGATCCGGATCCCGAAGGTGGTTCGTTCATACACCAGTTCAATCCGGATCGTAGCTTCCCTTGATCCGGATCCCGAACACTGAGTTTACCATTTTATTTGAACGATCCAGATCAGGCTTCGCAATCCGGATCCCGAACGTTGATGTTTGGTGAACTGTATGAACAATCCGGATCAAGCACTTCGATCCGGATCCCGAACCTTCGTTTTTCTGGAATCTGTTTTTCTCGCTACTGCAATCCGGATCGTCGATCTCCGATCCGGATCGTCGTCATGAAAATTTCCAGAAAAAGATAGTTTTTGATCCTTATCTTCTTCCAAGGGTTTCTAACCTATAAATAGACCCTATGATTCTTTTTCTAGGGTTAGTCCAAAAAGTAGCCGTCATCTTTTATACGGCCTAAGATCCACATATAGAGAAGAAAGGAAATCATAGATTCTATCTTATGTTTCTTCATCTATATTGATTGATTTGATTCTAGGTTTTCATACTCACATTTTGAGTTGAATCAAATCAATGAATACTTAGATGGTATTTCCGATCTATTTCTAATCTAAGTATTCGGCGGATCATCACCACCCAAAAAACAACGATTTACCCCAAAATCGGCGCGTGGACTCGCGTGGCCTTGTGGATTCAAGGTGCAACCGCTCTCGTGGATTCGGAGCGAGGTACGTTCGTGGATTCGAAGCGTGCTAGTGGGTGAAGACCGTGGATTCGGTCGGACGTCGTGGACTCAACGTTGGACGCCATGGATTCGGCGTTGGACGCACATCGTGGATTCGAGAAGCGTCGTGGAGCGAGCGGAGAAGATCAACTAGGAGCGTATGGAAAAGGTTGAGTCGTCTGTGAGTACGGTATATCACCTTGTACGTGTTTAATTCTAGTGGATTTCACCGTGTTATCGGTCCCGTGGTTTTTTACTCCGGTTTGGAGTTTTCCACGTAAAAATCTCTCCGTGTTATTTATTTTTCCGCATTGGGTTTTTATATCGCAAAGATTTTTTGAGTGTTTATGGTTTACACCTATTCACCCCCCCTCTAGGAGTTTTTTCCCCTATTTAGATCCTATTATTCATATAACCCAACATTATCTTCGCCTCTATAGTTTTGACTTCGTGAGCGAGGCGGATGTTTCGCAGTGGATGCGTAGCCTTTATGGCTGGTGTGGTTGAGGGACCTACGGCGGCGCCGGGACTCGGGGATACCCCCTTTGGTTGCGAGTTCCCGGTTGTTCTCCTATTGGAGTTGTCTATCATGTCACTAGTTTGGGAGTTGAGGACACAACTCCAGGATTCAATGTTTTGGGAATTTTGTTAGACCAAGTGTGTCGCCTTTGGTGGCGCCGGTGCTATTCGAGATGTGGAAGGTTGGTTCACTTCGGCTTTGTGTGGATCCCCGGGAATTAGGTGAAGTGACCATCTGGAGCTAGCACCCTTGTCGAGCATGGAGGATTTGATTTACCAGCTGTAAGGGTCACGGGTCTTCCTGAAGGTAGATTTGTAATCTGGTTTCCTCGACTGCATATGGCTGTGTGTTGATGCCGGAAAGTTGGGGAATTGCTTCTACACCCCGACGGTTTAAAGATTAGAGATCAGAGTCTACGTGATCAGTTGGGGGACTTATATTGGATACCTCGGGAGTACAGAGGTACTTGGATCGAGCTTTTGTGCCGATGGACTTATGGTTGGATTATCTGGGGCCCTGGGAGGAGCGGATGCATGTACCGATGCAGACTACTTGGTAGCCCGAGCGGTTAGCCCAGCTGTACTTGGTTGAGGTGGTGCAGTTTCTGGATTGCCCGCCTCTATTTTGTTCTAGTTAGAGACCCGAGGATTGCATCGCGTCTCTGGAGGAGGTATTAGACAGCCTTGGGAGCTTGAGTGGTGGATGATTGGATATTTACCCCCCTCTACTTGGTTGAGGTTACGGATTGAGGAATGACTTTAGTTTCGAGGACGAAACTTTCTTTTAGTGGGAGAGGATGTGAGGATCCGAATTTTCGCAAGAGGATTACTGTTGGATCAGCAGAGCTTCTACAGTGTGTTTGGCAGCTTCTGGGGGCCTGTACTGTGTATTGGAGGTGTTTGTGCACGAATTGGACATAAGTGATGGACTCTGGACTTAAAATGGATCACGTGGGTAATCGGAGGACCCCGTCGAATGTTTAGAAGTTGTTTCGCGTAAAACGGATATCAAAATTGGACTCAGCACAAAATTTGGGGTAAAAACACTTGTTTGGATGCATTCGGCAAATTTTGGAATTAGAATTTGGCAAAACGGACAGCGGATTTGGATTCAGCGTGCGAAAACGATGAAAATGGACTATTCATTTGTATTTTTCGAAGCCCGGATGCGAAAACACGGTTTTCGAGGCGCTTGGCACTGTTCCGACTGCCGGCGGGCAGCGGCGGAGCGCGGCGGACGGGCTCGGATAGGCGGCGGAGCGGCCGCGGGAAGCGCGCGGGCGCGGGCAGGCGCGCGGTGCACGGGAGCGCGTTGGACACGTGGCGGCGTGCGGTAGGGTCGGTTCAGTGGGCGCGGTTCACGGAGTGGCGCGGGGTGTACGGTGGACCGGGCGGGGCCACGTGGCGACCGTTGGTTGGCCGGTCCACGTGTTCCCGGTCCACGGAACTGGTGAGGCGGCCTCGGGATGCGGGCCTGGCAGGTGGCGCAGGCGGCGGGCGCGGCGCGCACATGGGGCTGTCGGCGCGCTGACCCGCGGTTTCCCACGTGTGGGCTTGCCACGCGTCGGCTTCCGCGGTGGGCCACGCGTCGCGCAGTGAGCGGTGGGTTTGGCTGTGCGGTGTTTGGCGATGACGTGGCGCGACGGGGAGTTTTCGGGCGCTCGCTGTTCGGCTTCACGCAGCGGATTCGGGCGCCCGAATCCGGTGTGGGCGCCCGAATCCAGGGACATTGAGGGAATTAATCGAATTGTTCTCCCAGCCTATAAATAGGCCGAGACCAACTGCAGAGAGCTCTTTTCCTGTTCCTCTTCTCACAGTGCGACCTTCACCAATGTTCTTCATCTTCCAAAGCTAGTTCCACCTGTGGATTCCCGGATTTTTCTGTCGCGCGCACTTCAAGGTTTTCATTTTTACGGCGCGGCGCGATGCTCGTTCATTTGTGATCCCCTTTGTCGCGTTTCGGTGCGAGGACTCCCCCGGCTTACTCCGACCTCCGTTTTCGTCGATTCTTGCACCGTTGGCTTCACGACAGGTAGGGATACAATCTTCGTGATTGAGCTTCCCAACATTTCGAGCTTATCTTGGAGTTTCCCGAGCTTTCTTTTGACCCATTTTCTTGGGCGGAGTTTTGGACAGCGCCACAGTGTTTTGGCGATAACTTTGCGCTCAAGCATCGGATTGAGACGTGCCAGTAGTCATTTTGCATCTACACATCGCAAGGAATGTCCTCGAATTTTTTTGGAATTTTTGGAGGTAAGCCCGAAGGTGAAAAATCCCATTTTCCAGAGCTTAGTGCTACAGATTTTGTTCTTGGGAATTTTGGGATGGTTATCTTGTTGATTTTGTAACTCGGCCTACAGGTATCGGATTTGGGTGTGCGAGTACTCATTTCGATCGTCTCGACGCGAGGATCGCAGGGGCAATTTTTTGGGAATTGTTGGTTTCCATCTCGCAGGTAAAAATAGGGCATCTTTGGGACTGAATTTTGGGACAGCATGTATTTCGGTACTTGTGTGTTTATTTGTGTGTATGTTGGGGATATTTTGTACAGTGATCGCGACGGATTATCTGTTTGGGCGAGAGCACTATTTGGACTTGGATTTAGCGATCGAGGTGGGTGGTTGCTATATCCCTCTTTTCTGACTTACCCACTAGGAGTATTAGAGTGATCATCCTTGGAGCATTATGATCGATAATTGCTATTCTTATGAGCCTATCATGTGAGACATATCATGTCGGGACTGTTATTGGGAAACTGCTAAGTTGGAATTATGATTGTATTTGGAACTTAAACATGCTGGCATGGACATAATAGTAGTACATAATCTTGCATGTGGTAGCTAGTGGCATGTTGGACAATGTGAAATATCTTGTTGGTAGGTAATACTTGGGGCTCTTTTGGACATGTATAGGTGGATGGTTATGAGAGCGTAGTCAGTGGATTTTTAGACATGTGTAAATGCTTAATGACTTTAGCATGATGGTTATATCTATGCAGAACTATTACCTAGTACACATGTCGGACTATTAGTTGTTATACTCCTTTCTATTTGCATGAGGACAATTACATGCTTGTATGGACATCTAGATAGGCCATCTTTTATCACTACACTTTCATGCTGGAACTTGACTTAGGAGAAACCTTGTTTGCTTCTTTCCTCCTTTTCGTTAGTCAGGTGGTTCATGTTGCTCGGGTTTGAGCAGGGGTTTGGGTTAGTGTAGCCGGGGCCTGGATTGTGGATTGTGGGATTTGCGGCAACCGCGGATATTGGGCGGTTGACCGGATGTCGGTTATAGGACATCGGTGGTAGGACATGATTATGGACTAGAGGGCTTTGTGGCAACCACGGATTTTGGGCAGTTGACCGGAGGTCAGGGGTTGGACTTCATGTCGTCGGTAGAGTTGCGGCTACCGCGGATAGTAGGCGGTTGACCGGATACATATTATTTTACCAGATTTTGGATTGGGGGATTATAGCGGCTACCGCGGATAGTAGGCGGTTGACCGGATGTCGGATGTGGGACATGATTGTGATTGTGGGTTATTCCGGCGACCGCGGATATTGGGCGGTTGACCGGAGGTCGGTTGTGAGACCTAGTTGTGGAGTGAGGTATTGCGGCGATCGCGGATTTTGGGCGATTGACCGGATGTTCATTTGTGCATCAGATTGGGGATCAGTCTCTTTTAGTGGAGGGGTGTGTTCCACTGGGGCTATATAGTTGTGATCCAGTCCTGCTTTTGATACTTATCACACCGGCGCGGTTATTGCCCGGTGATGCTTTCCTCGTGTAGGTCGCTCCCCTCGAGTTCCCCTCCGGAGGCCGGGGTCAGACAGTTATTGACAGTTTTGCTATCACATCGGCACGGCTTATTTGCCCGATGATGAGGGCGGCAGCAAGAGTTTTGCTATCACATCGGCGCGGCTTACTTGCCCGATGATGAGGGCGGTACAGATTGGGTTCATCTGGGACGGTTATTCCAGTCTAGGACTGCATTTTAGAGGCATAGTAGTGGTAGTTTCCTTTCTTCAGCAGCCATCATTGCTTACCACACTTCTTTCCTTTTTGCCTCTGGTAGACCTAGTGGGTGTGTCAGAGTTTGAGGTTTTACCCACTAGGGGAGGCTACTGGTTTACTAGTAGTTCTCACCCCCATTCTTCTTTCCTCATTTTCTTCTCCCTTGTTTTGCAGTGTCTTCTGCGAGTGCTGCTGGGCTTTCAGCGGCGGGTCGAGGAGAGAGGACGGCTGAGTAGATAGATCTCGAGGCAGGATGAGCGAGTTAGCTGGACTGTTGGTGTACCCATGTTTCCTCAGACGGTTGTACTTTTACTTTGGGACTGGCTTTTGCCAGCATGTTGTATTTATTTTAGTGAGCTGGGAGAGACATATGTATCATTTTTACAGATGTATTGTATTTTATTTCCAGCTTCAGTCTGAGATGTATTAGTTTTAGTTCAGCTCTGTTTTTATTGCTCTTTTATTATTATCTCTTATATCTGAGCAGGTTATTGGCGCTTCGTGTACGCGGGAAATACCGTGTGCATGGCGGATCTGTAGACGGGCCCGGATTCTGGTTTACACCCGGGGCGTGACACCTCCGCTATTCCCGATGCTGGGACTATGTGTCCCAACAAGTTTACCTCGCGGAGCCAGAACTCACACCTCTCGAGTTTGGCCTACGATCTCTAGTCCCGGAGGGTCCGGAGGATCACTCGCAAGTGTTCCTCATGCTCTTTGTCTGTGCGAGCGTAGATTGGGATGACATTTATAGAGACTACTACAAACTGGTTTAGAAAGGTTCCAAGATCCTGTTCATCATATTCATGAATACCGCTGGAGCGACTATGAGTCCAAACGGTATAACCGTAAACTCGTAATGACCATACCGAGTTTGAAAGACTGTTTTCGGTATGTCATCACTACGGACTCTAAACTGGCGATAGCCAGACTGCAAATCAATCTTTGAGGACGCCGTCGCTCCTGGTAGTTGATCGAATCAATCCGAGATGAGGGGTAATTGTTCTTTACTATGACCTTATCTATTCCCCGATTGTCGATGCACAATCGCAGACTTCCGTCCTTCTTCCGTACGAATAGAACGGGTGTGCCCCAAGACGGCACGCTTGGTTTCTCACAATCGACTAGCACCTGATACTCAGTAAGCCAATCCTTTCCGAGTATCCCCTCGAATCCTCTTAGCGGTGACACCACTAAGTCCCAAATGTCGGATCGTTGGCGCTAACCATTATTCCCAAAAGCTCGAGCTTTTAGAGATACGCAACTAATTCACTTAAAGCGTACAGACACAGCGCCCACGGATCTCGACCGGACTCAACCCACTTGGACGTTGGGTCTATTGTTGGGCCTCTTGCCGTTAGGTCTATTGTGGACCGCAGCCCCACTCAACCTATTGGGCTCACCCAACTCAACTTATTAGTCTCCTGGGCCTATTATCTCGAGGCAGGAAGTTGGACCTATTTAACCCATAAATAAATAGCCAACACCAAAGACAACTGAGTCTTCCCAACCTTATCGGGCAGGAAGGTACAAAATATTCGCTTCCAAGGGTCACCATGGGGTCAAGACCGACATTACTTAGAAAAGGGTCTTCCCTAAATAAATACGGATAGGAGCACAGAGCATGAAGTGGAGAGGTGGGATCTCCCAATATCTAACAAGGCCCTACTCGCAAAAGAAAACTAAGAGTAGGGTGCCACCTGCTACTACGCCCCTCGGGGCAGTTCGTCCTTTGTCGTGGCGTCGCGCAAGACCTCTCGTTCGGGTCGTGCCACTGAAGGAATTGTTCCTGGGTTCAGGGGCAGTTAAAGCGGGACTGCCCCTGTTAGTCACAACGGAAGTAATGGTCGTGCTCCCAGGGACAAATGATCACCCGGTGTGCTATTCCGCAGATGATGCATGGCCGGTCCCCCCCCCCGCCGGCTCCGATCCTCTCGCCGGCGGCTTCTGGTTCCTTGCTGCGTCTTCGGATCCCGAGGTGGTCGGCTCCCATTGGGAAAGTCATTCCCGGGTTAAGGCTGGGGTCATTTTCGACCCCCCGGCTGGGCTCATGATCCTTCTGCCGGGTGCGTGGAACAGCCTATACCCGCCCCACCACAGTGGTCCTGTCGATCACTTCTCGGTAAGCGGGTAAACCCACCGTCGGTATTACCCGAATAGTGTCGCTATGTAGACCATCCTCGTGAAGGCGAGCCGTGTGGGGTTCGTCTTCCCTAACAAAAAGGGAAAGCGCTCAGCCATGTCGCGTAACCGTTGTTGGAGTAGCCGATTCTCCACTGTTACCGGAACCGTCGTATCCACTTCTGCACCATCGATTGAAGAGCGGTTTCGAGCCATTAACCGTGCATACAATGAAATCAAGTTAGTCCTAGACTTAATTAGTCTAGCACCTTGACCTACGAACACTGGGACTCTATCCGTTTTTCCCGCACTCACGTTCGTACTTTACACACCTACACCCTGGGTTATCAATTTGGTTAGTTACTTGTGGTATTACACTCTATGGATGTTGGTCACTGACTGCAGTGGTTAAAGTCGTTTTTCTCTGATACCATATAATCTGTCACGCCCGGAGGTTCTAAAAGAGCGGAAAACGTATCCATTTTTTTTTCTTAAATGAACCTCGCCTCCGGTGCGCACCAGACCCGCCACATGTACAAATTCACTCCCCAAACGGGCGGAGCCTCCTTTGTATATGCACGGCGTTCCGAGCACGACAAATACTTTAACCGTGCAAACAATGAACGACAACGAGGAGAGACTACACTTGACCATACAATCACATTTATCATATTGAAACTACAGCATAAGCCCATAGGTTTGAAAGTCGGTGTCCACTCGACACCCGGTTTTACAAAACATTTTCGCAATCTCTTTTAAGCGGCCACATTGCGTGAAAGGATAAATCTACAGGTTTTGAAATCAGTGCCCACACGACACTCGGTTTGAAAATGCTTTTGAAACCATGTTTGTATTTGAAACGAGCTGCATCCACACATCTCAAGATTCACAGATATAGGTAGATATTCCTACGCTAAGTCCTCAATCCAACATCCACAAGAAACCATACACAAGTAATTCACAATTATACTAACCAAACGATAAAAGATATAACCAAAAACTGTAACATTTACTAGCCACCATGGCTAGGGTCCTCTAACCGATGCCTCACCGTCGTCCCGGTTCCCACCCCTGCTCGGACCTGTCACAGCGTGGGTAGTTAGTGTGACACCCCCGGAATTTGGATTAGTCCTCTATATAAATGATATAATAGGACTAAATCTCTAACCCGGCTATAGCATTTTGGATGGTAGCAAGATCCAAGAGGAACATGAGAGTTAAGCGTGCTAGAGCTAGAGTAGTTCTAGGATGGGTGACTCCCTGAGAAGTGGGGCGTCACAGTTGGTATCAGAGCCATTCACCAGCCGGAAATGTGAGATGAGTCTCGGCTGAGTCAGGGTTATATAGCGGGTAGAGCGAGGCTCCCCGGCTAATGACCGTTGTGAGTGGAGTGCAGCTCCGCACAAGATCGGCTAAGGCTAGCGAGACGAGTCTCACATCGCCTGGTGCTTGTGAGTGTGCTTGAGCCTGACGTGGACGTCAGGGCTTAAAGGGGGGAAGAATGTGACACCCCCGGAATTTGGATTAGTCCTCTATATAAATGATATAATAGGACTAAATCTCTAACCCGGCTATAGCATTTTGGATGGTAGCAAGATCCAAGAGGAACATGAGAGTTAAGCGTGCTAGAGCTAGAGTAGCTCTAGGATGGGTGACTCCCTGGGAAGTGGGGCGTCACAGTTAGTGACTTATAAAGTAGATATAAACAGTAAATGCAATAACTGAAAAGACAAACCGATACACCGGAGCATTTACTTCCCCCTCATGTACCGCTAAATCCATGTCATAAAAACAAGCTGGGCTCCAACTCCAGAATTTAAAAACAAGCTGGGCACCAACCCTAGAATTTAAAAACAAGCTGGGCTCCAACCCCAGAATTTAAAATCAAGCTGGGCTCCAATCCCAGAATTTAAAAACAAGCTGGGCTCCAACCCCAGAATACCGTACTCATTTTCTTAGTGCCACCAATCCCCTCGACTGCCCAAGTAGCAGCCGCCCCTCCTTGAGGGGTCCCCATCATCGCTAGTCGTGGGGTACACGGGTAATCATTACCATCTTTCCGAAAAAATACACCCTGTGCGGTGGCCAAACCACCGGTGTGCGTGTAAGCAATATGAGCATATGAAAATACTGCGACCTCAGTCGCCTTGGTTTGAATAATAAAACGATACTGCAACCTCAGCCGCCTCAATTAGATTAGTAAACGGGATTTACATGCAATGGGGTTAGACAGTTTACAAAAACATCTACTTTATCATGCAAAATACTCGGGAACGACATTACACCGAAAATAACCAAAGGTAACCACCTGAAACGAAGATAAACTGTGAGGACCTGGATCCCCACGATGTGATTACTGGTTGACCAGCAGCTTCTGGAGGCCTATGTGACATGTCGGTGGCATTTGTGCACCAATTGGACACTAGTGTTGGACTCGATGTGATTAATGGATCACGAGAGTAGTCTGATGACTCCGTCGAATGCTTAGAAGTGGTTTTGCGCGCAATGGATATTAAAATTGGGCTCAGTGCGAAGTTTGGACCAAGAACATCTTTCCGGATGCCTTCGGCGATTTTTTTGAGTTGGAATTTGAGCAAATCGGGCGAGAAACGAATGAGAATGGACGAAAACGGGCGAAACTGGGCTTGGGCCCAAGTTTCGGGTGCCCGAAAGTGAGTTCCGGGCGCCCGGAAAGTACTGTAGCATGTTGGTTTTTCGGGCTGCAGCGAACCGGGTCTTTGCACTGTAGCAAACCGGTTACTGTAGCAGCCCGGTCTAGAAGTGTGCGCCCGAAAGTTACTGTAGCAGCGCCCGAATCTCTGGTTGGCACGGATCCCGAGGCAGGTGGCACGGATCCCGAGGCATATGGCACGAATCCCGAGGCACGATAGCGCGCTGTGGCGCGCGGCCCGAGGCGCGCGTGGTAGGTGGGGGAACGCCACGTGGCGTCTCCCCATTGGTCGCGGCGGCCGAGGCGGCAAGCGTGCGCGGGGAAGGCGCGGCGGGCCTGGCGCGGTGTCAGCGGGGGTGGCCACGTGTCGGCCTCCCATTGGTCGGTCAGCGCGACGTGACGTGCTGACACGACGCGACACTGCAGGCGGGCGTCGGAGCAGGCGTGGGTGCGGTCCACGTGGCGGCCTCTGATTGGCCGCCGTAGCTCCGTGGTCACGGTGCACAGGTCCAGGGACACGTGTCACGCTCGGGTTGGCCGAGCGATGCTGACGTGGCGCCTAGCTCGCATGGTGTGGACCCGTGGACCTTGGTGGGCCGGTTACTGTAGCTGCCCGAAAGTTTTCGGGCGCTCGGAAGTTGTAGTGATCCGGCCTTTCGGGGTATTTTTGACTTACATGTAGTCATTTAAGCCTTTAAGTGAAATAAAATTATTCAATTCTTGAAGTTGGCCATTGTGAGATGCTAGTATTTTTCTGCGATAGAGCGCGGAAAAAGAAAGCCGACGGCGCGATCGGATCTGAAATCCGATATCGGGAACCCCCTGAACGGGATCCAAAGTGATATGGTAATTAGTCGTGCATCGGAATCCGTGCTAAATATCTTGCACCCGTTAGAGATAAGGTGGTTTATCTCGTGGGGGATAATTAATTAGTTAATTAATTATCCCAGACGGAAAATTAATTAATTCTCTTACGTACGAATTAAAGAGGAATTAATTAAAGGTAAAGTACGACTATATAAGGGATCCTGAGTATCGGAAAGGAAAAGAAAAGAAAATAAAAACCCTAATCGGAGAGAAGGGAAAAAAAAAAAAAAAAAAAAAGAAAAGACGGAACCCTAGCCGGAAGAAAGGGAAAGGAGAAAGAGAAGGAGCCCGATCTTCCCGGACACCGAACCGAAGGCAAGAACGCGACCGGACAACCTTCCCGTCGATCTTCGGTTAGTAAAATAATTTATTTAAATTATTTGGGAGTTTTCCGTCATCTCTTTCGTTGAGTTCTTGGTGGTCTTTAATCGAGTTCTTGTTATCGGACCTCCGACCGACGTTTTGGTTGTTCGTCGATCGTTGGTTTAGTCGTTAGAATTATCGTGTTTTTATTCGGAGATTTTTGGGATGTTTCGTTGGAACATAGTGGGTTAATGGGAGGCCGCCGCCGCCATTTTTAAACGGGAGGCCGCCGCCGCCGTTACCATGGTCGCGGGGTCTTCGCCGGAGTCGCACGGGAGCGAAAACGGAGAAGAAACCGCGAAACGGGAGCGCAAACGGAGAAGAAATCGCGAAACGGGAAGTTACTGTGCTTTTCCGTACAGCGCGGTCCACGGGTCCAGGCGTGCACCCGGTGCACGCCTGCGACATCGAAGGCCAAGAACCGGCGCACAAATCCGTGCGCCGGCCCGGCCCGTCCAGCACGGTGCACGCGCTGGGCGTGCACCCGGTGCGCGACGCCACGGCCGAATGCGTGAACCCGGCGCGCGCCAGCACCGTGCGCGGCCCGGCCCGTCCCGCCTGGTGCACGCTCCTGTGTGCACTCGGCGCATGCCGCCGCCGCCTGATGCCGTAAACCCGGTCCACGGTTGCTCCTGTGCACCACCCGACAGCCCAAAGATCGGTAGCTCCGTTTTTGTCCGTTTTTCCACCGTTTTGAACGCCGTTTTCGCCGTTGGGATCGTTATTTCCGTGGCTTTCTTGGCATGGCCACCTGGGACCTTCTTGGTCATTATTTTATTAGGTCGGGTGCTAATTTCGCCGACGCTCCGCGCCTCGACGAAATCGTCGGGGGCGTGCCGTCGGGTCTCTTTTCTCATCATTTCCGCCGTCGGGGCCTTCTTGGTCTAACCAGGGACGTCCCGAGTGGGCTACCGATTGAGGATTGAGTTTTGTTGGACTTTCCCGTCGAAAAGAGTAAAGTGGGTCTTGTGTTTTCAGATGTTAGTACACGCTTTTGACTATAGTTATCCGTGCGGACTTTCTTTAGGTCCAGACGCGCAGCGGGGGTGCGCGAAAGATTCGGGTGTTCCGATCTCTCTCCAAATAGGTGGGTACGGTTGCTGTAAATACAGCCAGTGCAGTAAGTGCATCTATCGTCATTAAAGTGCTCTCAATTTATCTAACAAAGTAGATGGACAGTTTAACCTTTCGCATAATCGTGTTTTTATCTAACAATTGAAGCGGCTGCGGTCGCATTGTTCATGACACGCCGATCTCGGCAAATCTGTTTTGGGATGCTGCACGTACACAGGCGGATTGGCCTCCGCATGGGTGTACTTTTCCGGAAGAGTGGTCTTGTATGACCCGTGTTCCTCACAAAAGTGTGGGTGCCGTGAGGACCCCTTCGCGCCCGCTGGGAATAGCACACCAGCACCGTGGAATGGGTAAATGCATCAAAGTAGGTACTTGTGCACGAGGGGAGACCTTTGTCTCTCCGACAGATAATCTGGGGTTGGTGCCCAATTTAATTGATAATTCTGGGGTTGGTGCCCAGCTTAACATGTGCAGGGTTGTAGCGAAATGGTTTTGGTGTTTCCGGTTTGCTCCTTATTCCTTATTGTTATTAGACATCTACTTTGTTTGTCACTGACATTACCCACTCCGTGACAGGCGCTACGAGAGGCGTTAGCCGGGAGTTTGTCGAGACTGCGTCGCGAGGGCCGTAGTCAGGACACTTGGTTATTATCATTATCTCATTTCTTTTACGCATTTAGTTAATTCGCTTGTGGGTAGTAATAATCGTGGACATGTATTATTTAGCACTGTGGATGAGTTGTACGTTTATAGTTTGGTTCTTTTGGAGATGTTTTTGTATGCGGCATGTTTTCATGATAAACCAAATGACTTCGAAAAGGTTTTCTCAAAATAAAGTGTCGTGTGGGCACGGGTTTTGCAACTGCTGGTTTTATCCTTTCTAAAACATTGATGCCGCTTTATTATTCCGCTTGATGTTGAATGTCTATTGTATGGTTGATGGTTGGTGTTGGATGTATGTTGTTGTAAGTGAGACACCGTGCATATACAAAGGAGACTCTGTCCGCGGACAGGGAGAAATTGTGTATGTGGCGGTCTGGCACGCACCGGGGATGAGGTTTAAATTACCTTGTTAAAAGAAAAAAAAATACACACGATTTTCCGCTTAAATAGACTCGAAAACCCCCGGGGGCGTGACAGATTAAATGGTATCAGAGAAAACAACCATAACCATAGTAGACGTGATCCACATCCACAGTGCAGGGTACCACAAGCAAATTAGACTTGAGATAACCAAGGTATAAGTGCGTAGTACGTGAGAGTACGGGAAAAAGGGGACGTAATGTAGGCGTAATCATAAGACAGGGTATTAGGGTTATAACCTTAGGGTTAACGTGGTTTCTTTGTCTATAGCGGACGATGGCCCGGACTAGATCGTCCACCGAGAATGCGGACGCAGACAGAGTGACCCCGACCACCGCAGAGAACCAGCTCCTCCGACAACAACTGCGGGAAATGGCCGGGCAACTAGCGACGCTGACGGAGCAGGTTCGTCACCTGACGCAGCGACAGGCAACCGCGCCAGCCGAGCGCGATCCAACCCCTCCGCCCGAAACCACCGCACCCACTACGGGACCGCAAGGGACGGGTGGTACGACGACGGAACAGCCCCATCCCCAAGGGACGTATCTACTCCGACGACCTCGGGGCCCGTGAAGGGAGCGACAGCAGGGGAGGCCGGAACGACCCCTACTCTCGGGGGGTCCGCCGCAGTAGAAGGGAACACGGAGCAACGAACGACGCGAGAAAGGGTCAGGACGAATTTGGCTGGGTTCAAGAAGCATGACCCTCCCATTTTTGAGGGAGAGACGACCGATCCATGGGTCGTCGAGAAATGGGTGGATACCATGGAAAAACTCTTCGAGGACCTACTGATGGAGGAACACGAGCGGGTTCCACTAGCCGTCCACTTCCTCGAGGGGAATGCACGCATCTGGTGGAAGACGGTACGCCCGGATTCAACTACGAACGACCCGCTACCGACATGGACGGCCTTTAGAGAGGAACTTTTTGACGCTTTCTTCTCCAATAGCGTCAAGCGACAACTGGAAGACGACCTGAAGAACATTAGACAAGGGAACCGCTCGGTCATGGAATATCAAAGGGAGTTTGTAAGATTGGTTAATTGCGTCCCGTTTGTTATACGAGATGAACCCCACAAGGCCCGTCTCTTTGTGGACGGGCTCCCCGGGATACTGCAGTGGAGGACGCGACGTCCCAGACCTAGTAACGGCAGGTAAAATTTTGGTTTCACTTTTCCCTCTTAGATTAGGAGCACCGGTCACACCTTAACCTGCTACCCCTGTTAGACTCTCTCTCTGGCTCCCTCTCTCTAGGATCCCTAAGTATTAGGCGAAGCCTCCCCCGGCCGATGTGCGCGGGCGAGCTTCGAAGCATAGGAGAACCTTGTGTACTCGGGGCCCGTTAAGGGCCATGCAAGGAATAAATAGGCTCCACCCTATGCCTTGCAGCCGAGAACCCAATGGGCCGATAGGTAGTTCAGGGCCGCTCCCCAGATAAGGATCAGCGGTCCCGTGGTAAGGGAATTTCTAGACGTATTTCCGGCAGAGCTCCCCGGAGCGCCGCCGGAACGAGAAGTCGACTTTCCCATCGAACTACTTCCCGGCACCAAACCCATCACCAAGGCACCGTACAGGATGGCCTTCGCGGAGTTGAAGGAACTCAAGGCACAGTTGGAGGACCTTTTGGATAAGGGCTTCATCAGACCTAGCGCGTCGCCCTGGGGCGCGCCCGTCCTGTTTGTGAGAAAGAATGACGGAAGTCTCCGGTTGTGTATCGACTACCGGGAGATAAATAAGGTCACCGTTAAGAACAAGTACCCCCTGCCAAGGATCGACGACCTTTTTCGACCAATTACAGGGGGCGACGGTGTTTTCAAAGATTGACCTGCAGTCGGGCTATCATCAGGTCCAAGTCAAGGGGGAGGACATCCCCAAAACGGCTTTTCGGACTCGCTACGGTCATTACGAATTTACTGTAATGCCGTTCGGGCTCACGAATGCCCCGGCAGTGTTCATGGACATGATGAACAGGGTATTCAAACCCTTTCTGGATTTATTCGTGGTGGTCTTCATCGACGATATCCTCATCTATTCCCGTACAGATGAGGAACATGAAGAACATCTGCGCACAGTCCTCCAGACCCTACGGGAACAGAAACTCTACGCCAAACTCAAAAAGTGTGAGTTTTGGCTCCGAGAGGTTGGCTTCTTGGGGCACGTAATCTCGGCGGCTGGGGTCGCAGTCGATCCGAAGAAGATAGATTCGGTGACGGACTGGTCCCAACCGACGACGGCGACGGAGGTTCGAAGCTTTCTAGGATTAGCCGGGTACTACCGGCGCTTCGTGGAGGGTTTCTCCAAGATAGCCACCCCCTTAAACCGTTTGACTAAAAAGGGGGAAAAGTTCATCTGGACGGACAAATGTCAGAGGAGCTTCGAGGAGCTCAAGGATAGATTGACGCGAGCTCCGATTCTCGCCCTGCCGGAACCAGGGGAGGATTATGAAGTGTATTGCGATGCGTCGCGAAACGGACTGGGTGGAGTGCTCATGCAACGGGGGAAGGTTATAGCCTATGCGTCAAGGCAGCTCAAAGAATACGAGCGAAACTACCCCGTGCACGATTTGGAACTCGCAGCGGTTGCGTTCGTCCTCAAGCTTTGGAGACACTACCTGTATGGGGCACACTGCAATGTGTACTCAGATCATAAAAGTCTTAAGTATCTTTTCACCCAAAAGGAGTTAAATTTGCGACAAAGACGGTGGCTCGAGCTATTGAAGGATTACGATTTAACGATCCACTACCACCCGGGAAAGGCAAATGTGGTGGCCGACGCCCTGAGCCGTAAGGGTCAGGCCGAGAAGGCAGGGGTAAGTGCCATCACCCAGCAAGATAGTCTGATTGTGGAATTTTCGCGATTAAGACTAGAAGTAGTACCAGCGGGTACAGTCGAACGACTTCTGACACTGGTGGTCAGACCTACCCTGCTTGACAGAATTCTCGAGGGGCAGTCGACTGATGACCAACTCCAGCTGGTGCGAAGTAGAGTAACTGCCGACCCAGGAGGTGATTTCACAGTAAACTCCGACGGCACGATACGATTTCGGGGACGAATCTGCGTGCCGGATCTACCGGAACTCAAAGAGAAAATCCTGCGGGAGGCGCATGCAGCTCCATATACAGCGCATCCCGGGGGAACGAAGATGTACAAGGACGTCAATCAGACCTTCTGGTGGCCCAAAATGAAGGGAGACGTGACTCGGTTTGTGGCACACTGCCTGGTGTGCCAACGAGTGAAGGCCGAGCACCAGCGTCCAGCAGGAAAATTGCAACCCTTACCGGTGCCCGTGTGGAAGTGGGACATGATTACCATGGATTTTGTGACCGGGTCCCCGAGATCGTCACAGGGACACGATGCAATATGGGTAATCGTGGACCGTCTGACGAAATCGGCCCACTTTCTGCCCATACACACGACGTGGGCGCGGGAACGACTGGCGCAAACCTACATCAGCGAGATAGTAAGGTTGCATGGGGTGCCGACATCCATCACGTCGGACAGGGACACGCGATTTGTGTCAAACTTTTAGCAGAGCCTGCAACGAGCAATGGGAACCAAGTTGCACTTCAGTACGGCTTTTCACCCGTAGACCGATGGACAATCAGAGCGGGTGATACAAATTGTGGAGGACATGCTTCGGGCATGCGTTTTAGACCTGGGCGAAGGGTGGGCACGGTGTTTGCCCTAGTGGAATTTGCCTACAATAACAGTTACCAGGCCAGCATTCAGATGGCACCATACGAGGCCCTGTACGGGCGCCGCTGTCGGTCTCCAATATGCTGGGACGACTTGGGTGAGCGTAAGTTTCTGGGCCCAGATTTGGTG
The DNA here is from genome assembly GCA_029204045.2 of Tillandsia leiboldiana. Lineage (NCBI taxonomy): Eukaryota > Viridiplantae > Streptophyta > Magnoliopsida > Poales > Bromeliaceae > Tillandsia > Tillandsia leiboldiana. The sequence goes on from CM055072.1 coordinate 24,861,897, forward strand.
GAGGAGACCGAAGCAAAGGCGCGATTGATTAGACAAAGGCTGCTGACCGCCCAGAGCAGACAGAAAAGCTACGCGGTCAACAGACGCCGAGACTTAGAGTTCATGGTGGGTGAGCATGCGTTACTCCGAGTTTCGCCCTCCAAGGGGAACAGACGCTTCGGCTTACGAGGGAGGTAGTAGCAAGGAAGACCTCTTACAAAGAGTAATTTTGGCCACGACCCCAGAGGAACCCTTAGAAGTAATGCTTTGTACCTTCCTGCCCAGTAAGGAGATGAAGACTTAGTTGTCTTATTTGTTGGCTATTTAGTTAAGGGTTAAATAGGTCCAACTTCCGGCCTTGCGACAATAGACCCGAGGCGTTGTAACAGTATGCCTTGGACGTCCAGGTGAGGTGAGTCGGGCCAAGACCCGAGGCGTTGTAACAGTACGCCTTAGACGTCCAGGTGGGTTGAGTCAGGTCAAGACCGGTGGCATACCGGTTGTCGTTACTGCCAAACCTCGATACGGAGGCTGGCATGGGAGGGAAAGAAACTCCGCAACTGGACAATCCCTTACGTAAGGGTGTAATGGAGTAACCATGAGGAGCGCGAAGCGGCTTGGGGACCCAAGACGAAAATGAAGGAAGTTTTCCCAAAAATGTTAGCGAGGGTTGAGTTTAAGTTTCGGGACGAAACTTTTTATAAAGTGTGAGTGGAGTAGTGATCCGGCCTTTCGGGGTATTTTTGACTTACGTGTAGTCATTTAAGCCTTTAAGTGAAATAAAATTATTCAATTCTTGAAGTTGGCCATTGTGAGATGCTAGTATTTTTCTGCGATAGAGCGCGGAAAAAGAAAGCCGACGGCGCGATCGGATCTGAAATCCGATATCGGGAACCCCCTGAACGGGATCCAAAGTGATATGGTAATTAGTCGTGCATCGGAATCCGTGCTAAATATCTTGCACCCGTTAGAGATAAGGTGGTTTATCTCGTGGGGGATAATTAATTAGTTAATTAATTATCCCAGACGGAAAATTAATTAATTCTCTTACGTACGAATTAAAGAGGAATTAATTAAAGGTAAAGTACGACTATATAAGGGATCCTGAGTATCGGAAAGGAAAAGAAAAGAAAATAAAAACCCTAATCGGAGAGAAGGGAAAAAAAAAAAAAAAAAGAAAAGACGGAACCCTAGCCGGAAGAAAGGGAAAGGAGAAAGAGAAGGAGCCCGATCTTCCCGGACACCGAACCGAAGGCAAGAACGCGACCGGACAACCTTCCCGTCGATCTTCGGTTAGTAAAATAATTTATTTAAATTATTTGGGAGTTTTCCGTCATCTCTTTCGTTGAGTTCTTGGTGGTCTTTAATCGAGTTCTTGTTATCGGACCTCCGACCGACGTTTTGGTTGTTCGTCGATCGTTGGTTTAGTCGTTAGAATTATCGTGTTTTTATTCGGAGATTTTTGGGATGTTTCGTTGGAACATAGTGGGTTAACGGGAGGCCGCCGCCGCCGTTTTTAAACGGGAGGCCGCCGCCGCCGTTACCATGGTCGCGGGGTCTTCGCCGGAGTCGCACGGGAGCGAAAACGGAGAAGAAACCGCGAAACGGGAGCGCAAACGGAGAAGAAATCGCGAAACGGGAAGTTACTGTGCTTTTCCGTACAGCGCGGTCCACAGGTCCAGGCGTGCACCCGGTGCACGCCTGCGACATCGAAGGCCAAGAACCGGCGCACAAATCCGTGCGCCGGCCCGGCCCGTCCAGCACGGTGCACGCGCTGGGCGTGCACCCGGTGCGCGACGCCACGGCCGAATGCGTGAACCCGGCGCGCGCCAGCACCGTGCGCGTCCCGGCCCGTCCCGCCTGGTGCACGCTCCTGTGTGCACTCGGCGCATGCCGCCGCCGCCTGATGCCGTAAACCCGGTCCACGGTTGCTCCTGTGCACCACCCGACAGCCCAAAGATCGGTAGCTCCGTTTTTGTCCGTTTTTCCACCGTTTTGAACGCCGTTTTCGCCGTTGGGATCGTTATTTCCGTGGCTTTCTTGGCATGGCCACCTGGGACCTTCTTGGTCATTATTTTATTAGGTCGGGTGCTAATTTCGCCGACGCTCCGCCCCTCGACGAAATCGTCGGGGGCGTGCCGTCGGGTCTCTTTTCTCATCATTTCCGCCGTCGGGGCCTTCTTGGTCTAACCAGGGACGTCCCGAGTGGGCTACTGATTGAGGATTGAGTTTTGTTGGACTTTCCCGTCGAAAAGAGTAAAGTGGGTCTTGTGTTTTCAGATGTTAGTACACGCTTTTGACTATAGTTATCCGTGCGGACTTTCTTTAGGTCCAGACGCGCAGCGGGGGGTGCGCGAAAGATTCGGGTGTTCCGATCTCTCTCCAAATAGGTGGGTACGGTTGCTGTAAATACAGCCAGTGCAGTAAGTGCATCTATCGTCATTAAAGTGCTCTCAATTTATCTAACAAAGTAGATGGACAGTTTAACCTTTCGCATAATCGTGTTTTTATCTAACAATTGAAGCGGCTGCGGTCGCATTGTTCATGACACGCCGATCTCGGCAAATCTGTTTTGGGATGCTGCACGTACACAGGCGGATTGGCCTCCGCATGGGTGTACTTTTCCGGAAGAGTGGTCTTGTATGACCCGTGTTCCTCACAAAAGTGTGGGTGCCGTGAGGACCCCTTCGCGCCCGCTAGGAATAGCACACCAGCACCGTGGAAGGGGTAAATGCATCAAAGTAGGTACTTGTGCACGAGGGGAGACCTTTGTCTCTCCGACAGATAATCTGGGGTTGGTGCCCAATTTAATTGATAATTCTGGGGTTGGTGCCCAGCTTAACATGTGCAGGGTTGTAGCGAAATGGTTTTGGTGTTTCCGGTTTGCTCCTTATTCCTTATTGTTATTAGACATCTACTTTGTTTGTCACTGACATTACCCACTCCGTGACAGGCGCTACGAGAGGCGTTAGCCGGGAGTTTGTCGAGACTGCGTCGCGAGGGCCGTAGTCAGGACACTTGGTTATTATCATTATCTCATTTCTTTTACGCATTTAGTTAATTCGCTTGTGGGTAGTAATAATCGTGGACATGTATTATTTAGCACTGTGGATGAGTTGTACGTTTATAGTTTGGTTCTTTTGGAGATGTTTTTGTATGCGGCATGTTTTCATGATAAACCAAATGACTTCGAAAAGGTTTTCTCAAAACAAAGTGTCGTGTGGGCACGGGTTTTGCAACTGCTGGTTTTATCCTTTCTAAAACATTGATGCCGCTTTATTATTCCGCTTGATGTTGAATGTCTATTGTATGGTTGATGGTTGGTGTTGGATGTATGTTGTTGTAAGTGAGACGCCGTGCATATACAAAGGAGACTCTGTCCGCGGACAGGGAGAAATTGTGTATGTGGCGGTCTGGCACGCACCGGGGATGAGGTTTAAATTACCTTGTTAAAAGAAAAAAAAATACACACGATTTTCCGCTTAAATAGACTCAAAAACCCCCGGGGGCGTGACAGAAGTTGCGCCCGAAAGTCGTTTTTTGGCCTTTAAGTGCTCGAAAGGCCCCTTTTTCCTCCTTTTTCCCTTTCTGGCTTCGCCCGAGCACACCAGGAGAGGGAGAGGGCGATTCGTGGCGGGGTTTTCGAGGGCGCACCAGCGCGCCGTGGACTCCGTGGAGCGCGCAAGGTGCTCCAAAGAGGCTAATGGGCGCGATGGACATCACGGCGTTGTCGAGGTAGGCCCCGTTTGTTGTTTTGCGGTATTTGTGGCACAGTTTTGAGTTTTCCTTTTTGGATTTTGGATTTGACCCCACGCCCTCATGCGTGTTAGGGACTGTGTTTTACTGTGCCGTTTTACTGCGCGGACTGTTGCTAGCGTTTTGGATGCGCCTCGTTTTGCGTGCAACCTTAGGAGAAGCATGCTCCGTTTTGCGTGCAGATTCGAGGTACGTGCTCCGTTTCGTGTGCAGGTCATGTTGGCGCGCACCGTTTTGCGTGCAGGTTTTAATGGCGTGCATCATTTTGCGTACAGGTTTGGTGGCCGCGCATCGTTTTGCGCGCGGACTCGTAAAGTGTGCACCGTTTTGCGTGCAACTTGTTGTATGAGCATCGGATCGAGGCGAGCCTTTACACTTTTTTCATCTACTCGACGCGAGGATCATCACCGTATTTTTCTGGGATTTTTCCGGGATTGCCCGAAGGTATACTTTTCCCGTTCTCTGGTGCAATGTGATACAGTTGTGTATGTTATGGACTTTCGCGCTCACCGCGTTGTGGAATTTGTAACTCGGCCATCGGGACTCGGATTTTGACGTGCAGGTACTCGTTTCGAAGGTCTCGACGCGACGATCGCGATAGTATTTTTGATGGATTTTTCAGAGTCCGTTCTGCAGGTAAAAATTGCACATCTTCGGGACTAGTTTCAGCAGATGTTGTACACTTAGATATTATAGCATAAAGTGTAACTTTGGACCTTTTGTTGTACCCAGGAGGGTTCGCGAGTGTTTTTGGAACACTGCTAGGAGCCTAGGTTTGCGCGACGTGTACCGTGGATACGGATTCAGCGAATTGTTCGTGCAAGTGGCCACGCTCTTCACCGACCCCAGGTTTGCCTTGGATTGAGCTCTTCAGGTGGGTAAACTTATTAATGGTAACTGTTTAAGGGAATGGCAGGGTTTATATGCATGTTATGCCTTATGGGAGCTGCAATAGTGGATGTTCATGTATGGTTAAGATAAATTTACCGGTGGGAATGTCACCCTCTATGATTGATAGCATGCCTAATTTAATGTACAATCACTATAAGCGAGAGGTAAGCATGGAAACGGCCTAGATCATGTGGATTGATGCTTACCTGATAATTGTACATGTTTGTTGAACTAGGGACTTTGCATGTGGTAGACATGTTACATTTATTCCACACTAGATGATATAGAGATCATACATGGTTATTCATTGGCCTATTTATACGAGATTGGCATATCATAGTAGGAATACTATAGTATGATTCGCTACTATATGTTTTACTCTCTTATCGTTTCCGAGGACAAAAGCATGTTTGAATGGACATGTAGTTAGGCCATCTTTTACTGCTGCACTACTTATTGGAACTTGACTTAGGAGAAACCATGCTTTTCCTTTTCTCCTTCTTTATGAGTCAGGCGGTCTATGTTGCTCGGGTGCGAGCAGGGGTTTGGGGTAGTATAGCCAGGACATTGGTGTTAGGGACGGGTTGTGCTGGATTGCGGTTGGCAGGGTTTTGCGGCGACCGCGGACTTTAGGTATTTTGCATCTGATTGAGGACCAGGGTCTTCTTTAGTGGTTGGGCTTTCCCACTTTGATCATAATCATGATCTAGTCCTGCTATATAGAGATACTTGTGATATTGATGACAGAGATACTTTACTCGTGTGGGTCGCTCCCCTCGAGTGCCACTCCGGAGTAGGCTTTAGACCGTGTTGGGTTCCGGTCAGACCGTGTTGGGTTCCGATTATTTGGACAGTGGAGATACTGAGTTCGTGAGATTGATGACAGAGCAGGCAGTACCGGGTTTTATACCGGTTCATTTGATTGGGTTTATTATTACGGAATTTGAGTTGGCGTAGTTTCGTGAAAGTCTCAAGTCTTGAAGATTGAAGGTGAAGAAAGTTGGATCGTTTAACTCAATCTCAAGAAAGAAGAATTCAAAAGGATCAGGTATGTTTAACTAAATATTTTGTGTGATCCGAATACTTCTTGTAGTGTAGAAACACTTGGAAGAATCTTTCATTGCATAAAAATCAAAAACTGGACTTGGGACATGTTCAGGATCCGGATCAGGTTGTTCGATCCGGATCCCGAAGGTTGTTCGTTCATACATCAGTTCAATCCGGATCGTAGTCTCTTGATCCGGATCCCGAACAGTGAGTTTACCATTTTCCTTGAACGATCCGGATCATGCTTCGCAATCCGGATCCCGAACGTTGATGTTTGGTAAACTGTATGAACGATCCGGATCGTGCACTTCGATCCGGATCCCGAACCTTTGTTTTTCTGGAACTGGCTGTCTCGTTACGACGATCCGGATCCTAGCTAGTCCGATCCGGATCGCCGTCCGTAAAATTTCCAGAAATGTTAGGTTTTTGATTCTTATCTCCTTCCTAGGGTTTCTAACCTATAAATAGACCCTATGACTCTTTTTCTAGGGTTAATCCACATAGCCGTCATTTTCATATATCATTTCATACGGCTATAGATCCACCTATAGAGAAGAAAGGAAATCATTAGAGAATACTCTATGTTTCTTCATCTATATTGATTAGTTTGATTCTAGGTTTTCATACTCACATCTCGAGTTGAATCAAACTAATGAATACTTAGATGGTATTTCCGATCTATCTTTGATCTAAGTATTCGGCGGATCATCACCACCCAAAACAACGATTTACCCCAAAAATCGGCGCGTGGATTCGCGTGTCCTTGTGGATTCAAGGTTCAACCGCTCTCGTGGATTCGGAGCGAGGCACGTTCGTGGATTCGAAGGGTGCTATTGGGTGAAGACCGTGGATTCGGTCGGACGTCGTGGATTCGACGTTGGACGCCGTGGATTCGGCGTTGGGCGCAGATCGTGGATTCGAGAAGCGTCGCGGAGCGAGCGGAGAAGATCCTCTAGGAGCGTATGAAAAGGTTGAGTCGTAAGTGTGTACGGTAAATCACCTTGTACGTGGTTTAATTCTAGTGGATTTCTGCCGTGTTATCGGTCCCGTGGTTTTTTACTCCGGTGATGGAGTTTTCCACGTAAAAATCTTGCGTATTATTTTTATTTCCGCATTGGGTTTTATCGCAACGATTTTTTTTTGAGTGTTTATACGTTTACACCTATTCACCCCCCTCTAGGTGTTTTTTCCCCTATTTAGATCCGTATTACTTATAACCCAACAAGTGGTATCAGAGCGGGAATAGGGTTGTAAACAATGGTTGAAGGTGGAAACATCAACCGACCCCCATTCTTCGATGGAACTAATTATGCGTACTGGAAAGTATGGATGAAAGCCTTTTTAATTTCCATCGACGAACGGGTGTGGCAATCAATTGAATTAGGATGGTCTAATCCAACTGAATTTAATGGTGATGTTTGCACCTTAAAACCTAGGTCGAAATGGACCAAGGAAGAGTTAGATTCATCTTCTTACAATGGCAAGGGAATTAATGCTATTTTTAATGCCTTATCTCAAACTGAATTCTCTCGCGTCTCGGCATGTGAGACTGCGAAAGAAATCTGGGATGTTCTTCAGGTTACACATGAGGGAACTAACCTCGTGAAGATTCAGAAACTGCAAATGCTTACGAGCAAGTTTGACTCTATCTTAATGGCAGAAAATGAATCTTTCACGGACTACTATACACGATTGCAAGACATCGTAAACTCATGTGCTAATCTGGGAGAGAAGATTCCAGAATTTAAGATTGTAAGAAAAATCTTAAGAACTCTTCCTGAACGTTTTCGCCCAAAGGTTACTGCCATTGAAACTATTAAGCACCCGGACGAAATACGTGTAGAAGAATTAGTTGGTTCATTACAAACTTATGAAATGACATTTACTACTAACAATTCTTCTGGAAAGGCATCCACTTCTAAGTCTTCAGGTTATGCGTTGAAAACAACTAAGGAAGAAGACGCGGATACATCCTCCTCAGACGATGACGAGAACCTTTCTATGGAGGAATTTGAGAAGCAGCTCGCTCTCTTGACAAGGAAGTTTCGCCGCAACTTTCGAAGGGGTAATTCAAGAAAATCTCCATCCTTCGGAAAGTCGAACAGAGGCAAGGGTACTTTAGGATACAAGTCAAGAAAGCAAGAGAACTTCTCAAAGGATAAGAAAAGCTCAGAAGGACAACTACAATGCTTCAAATGTCGAGGCTACGGCCACATTGCAACGGAATGTCCTAACAAGTATCCGGCAAAGAAGAAGGCGATGCAAGTCGTCACTTGGGATGACAACTCAACGTCAAATGAGTCGTCTTCGAGTGATGAAGAAAAGAGCTCCACCGCATTCCACGCGTCCGTATCTTCACCCTTCATGTGCTTTATGGCAAGTACATCTGAGTCGTTGTCCAACTCCACTGTTGAAAAGAACGCAACGGACAACGAATCGGATGATTCGGAAGGTGAAGATTTTGCTCTAGCCTACCACAGACTTTTGAGGGACTCAAAGAAAGTGGCTAAGCAAAACAAGAGTTTGAGAGGGAGAGTGCATGATCTCGAAGAAGAAGCAAAAAGAGCGACTTCTCTCTCAAACGCTCTTGAAGTGGAAAGGGAAAACCTGATAAAAGAAAATGCTTCCCTTCAAGAGTCCAATGAGCAACTTGAGAAGGAACATACAAATCTGGTGGATAACGCGAATCACTTCTCAAAGCTCTACAACGAGGCTCGACAGGATAACCTGGAAATGACAAAGACCATTTTCCAACTCAAGAATGACTTACAGCGATTCTCTTCAGGAAGGAGTAAGTTGGATAGACTTCTTGGTCTTGGTCAATCAAATAGGTTCGGCCTCGGATACACTCAAACTGGAAACAGTCCAAGTTCGAGTGAGACAGTTTTTGTGCCTCAGTCGGTATCTCCTCCTCCGACACCGGAATTCAAGACAAACAACGACAACAAACCTACTTCATCCTCTTTGGGATCGTCAAGATCTAAGGTATGTTTTCGTTGTGGTGTTTCAGGGCACATAAGAAGATATTGCAAGACGGGAGTCGAACGCTCATCTCAAAGACCTCTTGCAACAACTACCAAAACGGCTCCTCCCCGAAAATCAAAGCAAAACTTTTCAAATGAAAAGAGATTTGGTAGTTCATCGCGCAAGACGATTACATCAAGGAACAACAATCGCTATAACAAGACGCCTTCACCTAGGCATATAACTTCTCGACCATTACCGACGCACTCCAAAAGGGTTTGGGTGCGCAAAGGTGAAATTTTCCCTTGTCTTGTTTCCAATGTTTCCTTGCATGCATATGATAGTTCGTCTTGGTATCTGGATAGCGGGTGTTCCCGTCACATGACCGGTGACAAAAATAGTTTTCAAAGTCTTGAGAAAATCTCCGGAGGACACGTTGTTTTCGGAGACGGTCGATCTTCCAAAATTGTTGGAAAAGGGACGGTAGCTATTCCAGATGGCCCGATTTTGAAAAACGTCTTATTTGTTGATGGCCTTAAGACTAACCTCATAAGCATAAGTCAACTTTGCGACAATGGTTTTTCAGTTAACTTTTCATCGGTTGAATGCGTTGTAACTGATAAGGACCATGTCTTCTTTCTAAAAGGGGTTAGATCTGAAAACAATTGTTATGTTGTTCCTAATAAATTTTTTGAAAATTGTAACTTAGCCGCTTTGAATAATGAAACTCTTTGGCATGAAAGGCTAGGTCACTTAAATTTTAAGGAACTTACTAGAATTTCAAACAAGGACGTGGTCAAGGGGATTCCAAAGCTTTTATTTAAACAAAACGTTGTGTGTGGTGGTTGCCAAAAGGGAAAACAGTCTAGGACTGCACACAAGAACTTGAACCACGTTGGTACAAAACGGCCCTTGGAACTTTTGCACATGGACTTAATGGGGCCGACCCGTCAACCATCTTTGGGAGGTAAATGGTACATCTTTTTATTGGTTGATGATTTCTCTCGGTTTTCATGGGTAGCATTTTTGAAAGAGAAAGCTGATACGTTTGACTCTTTTCATGAGATTTGCCATCGTATTATGATTGAAAAGAATGAAAAGATCATTCGTGTTAGAAGTGATAGAGGTGGAGAATTCATAAATTCAAAATTCATTGATTTTTGCACTTCAAATGGAATCAAACATGAATTCTCGGCACCCTATACACCTCAGCAGAATGGTGTTGTTGAGCGCAAGAACAGGGTTGTTCAAGAGATGGCGCGTGTGATGCTTCATAGCCGGAATTTGCCGCTACATTTTTGGGCTGAAGCTGTGAACACCGCTGTCTATGTCATTAATAGAGTTTACTTGCGCCCAGGAACTTTAAATACACCATATGAGCTGTGGTTTAGTAGAAAACCCAATATCAAATATTTTCGTGTCTTCGGGAGTCGATGTTACATTTTACGTGACCGTGAAAATCTTGGAAAGTTCGACTCTCGAAGTGATGAAGGGATCTTTCTGGGTTATTCTACGAATAGCAGAGCATATCGAGTATTTAACATTGAATCTAAGACGATCGTAGAATCTATAAATGTTAAAGTAGATGAAGCTTTTCACTTTGAAACTGGAAAATCTACCCTCGATTTCTCTCTAGATGATGATTCTCCTGCTAGTGCATCTTCTCATAATAATACTTCAAATATTAATGATGCATCTAATGGTTCTTCTAGTCTATCTGATTTGCAGGAATCGTCTCATATATCTCCGAGTACTCCGCTTCAACAAACGTTACGAATCTCCAAGGATCATCCGGAATCGAATATTATTGGAGATCCACAAGAAGGAGTCAGAACTCGGAGGCAGTTGGTTTGTGGATTCGCTTGCTACGTATCTTTAATCGAACCAAAGAACATAGATGAAGCTCTTCAGGATGACTACTGGATTAAAGCAATGCAGGAAGAGCTCCATCAATTTGAGCGAAACAAAGTCTGGGAATTAACGAAGCCTCCAAAGCAACACAATGTGATAGGTACCAAATGGATCTTCAAGAACAAGAAAAATGAGGATGGTACTATCATCAGGAACAAGGCACGATTAGTTGCTCAAGGCTACTCTCAAGTAGAAGGTATAGACTTTGACGAAACATTCGCCCCTGTAGCTAGACTCGAGTCTATTCGTATACTGTTTGCTATTGCTTGTCATTTTAAAATCAAATTATTTCAAATGGACGTTAAGAGCGCATTTCTAAATGGGTTTTTAAATGAGGAAGTTTATGTGGCTCAACCGAAAGGTTTTGTAGATCATAAACAACCTAACCATGTTTTTCGTTTGAAAAAGGCTCTTTACGGTCTGAAACAAGCACCGCGAGCATGGTACGAAAGGTTAACAAAGCACCTTTTGGAGAAGGGCTATACTCGAGGGGGAGCTGATAGGACTCTCTTTGTGAAGCATTATCAAAACAATTTCATTGTAGCACAAATATATGTCGATGACATAGTATTCGGCGCAACAAGAGATAACGATGCTACTAAATTCGCGGAGACCATGGAAAGCGAATTTGAGATGTCCATGATGGGCGAATTGACTTATTTTCTTGGATTGCAAATTAAACAAAATGATGAAGGTATTCACTTGAGTCAATCCAAGTATGCTATGGAGTTGGTCAAAAAGTTTGATCTAGAAAATTGTAAAGATTTTCCTACTCCAATGGGAACTAGCCACAAGGGACTTGGAAGTGAATCACATAGTGAGAATGTAGACGAGAAATTGTATCGAAGTATGATTGGAAGTCTACTTTACCTCACGGCTAGTCGCCCGGATATATCTTTTGGTGTTGGGATTTGCGCGAGATATCAATCAGCACCAAAGGAGGTTCACCTGAAAGCGGTGAAAAGGATCATCCGGTATATCAAAGGATCAATTAATTTCGGAATTTGGTATCCTATGGGAACAAGTTTGGATATTGTTGGATACTCAGATGCCGATTGGGCAGGATCAGTGGATGATCGGAAAAGCACGAGTGGTGCATGCTTCTATCTTGGCCATTGCCTTGTTGCATGGCACAGTAAAAAGCAGAATTGCATAGCACTCTCGACTGCCGAAGCGGAATACATTTCAGCTGGAAGTTGCTCAACTCAACTCATTTGGATGAAAAGCGTACTGAGCGACTTCCGCATTTCAGCATCTTCGGTAACAATACTTTGTGACAACACTAGTGCTATTAACATTTCTAAAAACCCTGTGTTGCACTCTAGAACAAAACATATTGAACTTAGATATCATTTTCTTAGAGAGCTAGTTGAATCAAATACTTTTCAACTTTCATATATTTCAACTGAGGATCAATTAGCTGACATTCTAACAAAACCTTTGGATCAAAAACGTTTTATTCATTTACGAAAAGCAATTGGCATGCTTTCTTTGAAGTAACCTTCTTTTTGAAATCTTTGCTTAGGATAGGTTTTGTATTTGTTTTTGTTTTGTTCATTATCTATGTTTGTACATAGGACATTAATTGAGCATAGATCTTAATTGACTTTAATTGCATCTTTTCGCACATTTAGAAATTTATTATGCTTTTGCCATCATAATATTTCACTGTTGCAATGATCATTTATGTTAATTAAATCATCTTCTAAAGTGATCAAAGTCAATTTCTCTCTCTATGATCTCTTGGTATAGTCATTATCTTATTTGACTGCTTAGTCGAGTATGAAATCGAGATCAATATTTGGTTGAATACTTTATATCTTAAATAATTGATAGCCAATTGAGGGGGAGTCTTAGAAAAGGTAAAATGCTCAAAAGATGTGGAAAGAGTTACATCCCAATGAGGAGTGTGAAAACTACCACCACATGGAGGAAAGAGCTACCACCTCGGTCGTCCGAGTATTGTGTGCAGCTACCACATGTATACCAAGCATGGTTGTTCAAATTTTTGATTAAGTAAAATGCATGTTGAAATACTTGACTCTGTCAAATTTCAAGGTTGGTATAAGGTGGGTTTTTAATGAAAGATGCTCAAAGAGCCACTCTCTTCAACAGATTGTCTAGATATATTATCTACTATATTTGGGATTTCAAACATCTATTGATCTTTGTATTTCATTTTCTTTACTGAATTGATGATTTGATAAAGGCATTACTCATAAGATCAAGTTAGATGTAATTGAAGGTGTTCAACTTTAAGGGATTTAATTTTTGTAAATTTTCGTTTCATTTTTGGATATTATTGATAGATTTGGCATAATCTAATTCTTGTTGTATGAAACGATGATTCTTGTTTAAAGTTGATACACATTTGTGCTTACAATCTTCTTCTGGATTTTCCTGAATTTCTCTGAAATTTTCTAAAGAAAAAGTTGGGGCCGATCCGGATCGGGCTAGATGATCCGGATCCCGAACGCAGGAATTCTTCTGCGGGCTGACGATCCGGATTGTATCTGCCGATCCGGATCCCGAACGCAGTTTCTCACTGCGGGTAGCCGATCCGGATCGCAGTTATGAACTGATCCGGATCGCGGCTAGGTTTTATAAGGAACGAAAGGGGTTTTTGATTTCTTTACTCCAATCTTTTGTTCCGAAGTTTCCAGAGCCTCTCTCTCTAGATTTCATCCTTCCTGGAAGCTTTCAAACTCAGGTTCTTCAACTCCAAGTAAGTTTTATTGATCAAAATCTCGGTTTTTCATCGTTTTTCTCTTTTCCTCCTCAAACGTGATGAATTTCTTGGATCAACTTTGTTTGTGGATGGTTTTTGATCAAATTTCTTTTGAAATAAGAACTCTGGGTAGATTAGTTTTGATTATATGCTAGGTATTCTCCTGATTAACGGATTTTTAGGCTTCGATTTCTAAAATTTCGGTTTTAGGGCATATAATAGGGATTTTCGAAAATCATGCAATTGATCTAATTTTAAAAGTCCTTTTGCAAAACTAATTTGATTCTTAGTCTCTCTACATGATAATGATTCTTTGGATACAATTTTTTCAATTTTTGAAAACTAAGAATTTTTGTGTTCTTGAGTTGGTTTTCACAGGACACCTTCTTAACTCAAGCACTTTGATCAATGGCACTCTCTTGGTTAATCCTTCTCCTGGTCTCAATGGTACACACTCGCCCAACAAATAAACTGAAGAGAGCCAAGAACCTCCAACAAAAAGGTGAATTTGTCGAGGTCAGTGACACAGAGGTAGATTGTCATGAGATTGACTCGGCGGCATTGACGGATGATGATGACTCAATGTATGAACAAGAACCGTCTGATGATTCAAGGAGAAAGGCGTCTGTTAAATCAAAAGAAAAGGCAACTAAGGTACCAGGAAAAGCATCAGTGGCAGCACCAACCATCTCCTTGAAAAGAAAGAGAATAACTAGACGCCGTGGGCTACGACAGGACAATAATGTTGACACGCCGATAGCTCCTGACTCCCCACATCGCTTGGAAGAAGTATTCGTTAACACTGATCGTCTTCGAGCCTTTGCACATCGCGAATGCATTGGTGAAAGGCATGTTAACATTAAGGCTCTGCAAGGTCACTCCCCTGGATTTGGTCTTCTGATTGAACAAGCCAACCTTATTCAAGTATGTCGTTTCCCAGAAACTCTTGGCTACTGTTTGCATCTTGTGAGGACCTTCTATACTAATGCACGGCATCTTCGAGAGTCTGAGAACGGTCCTATGGAGTTCTACACGAATATCCAAGGCACAAGGTTTAAGATTACTCCAGAATTGATTGGCGAGGTTTTGGAAATGGAAGCCAGCAAGAAAGGAGTTCACTACTTGAAGGGGGTAAATTTGACAAACACATTATGGCGAAAAGTTATAGAGGGAATTTGTCTCGAGGGAACACAATCAACCGAAAAATCTGTTCGGTCTAAAGAACTTCGTCTTGAATATCGCTTCTTAAACTTCATCACATGTTACAATATACTTCCAAATATGCAGACAAAGGTTGTGAGATGGGACCGGTTGTTGTTTTTGTATCTTATAGGACATCCATCAGAGGCAACGGCATTGAATATCAACATTCCGTACATTATCTGGAATAGAATGGCGCGATATGTTGAGCATCCTCATCCCACTGAGAGAATTCCATTTCCCTTGATTATAATGAGGATTTTAAAGAAATTTCAGGTTGACATTACTTCAACAACTTATCATCAATGTCTGAGCATGATAGATGAGTCTACTATTGTCAAATCCCTCCATAAGTTGCCGCATGTCACTCCAGTTCCTGCATCTGGAACGAAGCACAGTACAAGCACTAACGCATCACCATCTCGACAAGCACCCAGCACAGATGATGAAGCATCAATGACATCGATTATCAAGGAACAACAGCGACTATCTGTTAAGCAAGAACAAATTTTGAAGGAACAACAAAGAATTACCAATGAGCTTGAGATTACCACGGCAGCTCACATTACAATAACGAAGAAGATCAATTCAATGGACAAGCGGATGCGAAAGATACTCTCTAAGATGGGTTGCACAAGCTCTGAAGACTCAGATTCTGACAACTGATTACTTTTGACTCATTTTTTTCTTTTCTTTTTGTGCAGGATTTTGATTTTAGGATTTAGTTTTATACTTACTTTAGCTTAGTTCTCAGGTTTTACGTTTTATTAGAACTTTTCACTCTCCTAACATTTCGTAGTCTTAACTACATTTTGGCTTTGTTTTGTGACAAAAAGGGGGAGAGAGTTAGAGAGAACTTTGAACAATGATTGTGAACAATGATTGTGAAAATCTTGATGATGAAGATTTTGTATACATCAAGGTAAGTATGATCTCAACTTCAACTTTGGTTTTCATCTTGTGATTGTTTGCATGTCTCGACTAACTATTCGACTAACTATTTGGGCATGTAATATAACTAACAAGGTGATGTTGGACTAACATTTTGACATTTGATTTTTGAATGCATAGAAGATATGTTGGTTTTTAACTTTGATTCTCTTTACATATCTGAATTCTCAAATGTCATGTTGATTAGATAAACTCTGTCTCTGTACTAGGTTTTGTATGCTAAATATTCTTGAGGTATCTAACGATCTCCTTTTGTCAAGAATGATTTTTTTGTGCAGAGAGTACAGATGTCTAAGTCTAGAGTCTGTTTTAGGAGTTTATCTCATGTTTTAAATTTTTTGGATCTCCATTGTAAATTTTTGTTGTATGGTGATAGCAACAAAAATATCTTTTTGAATTTTCTTTAGTGGATCTATGTTTTGTCACGAAACCGCCAAAGGGGGAGATTGTTACGGAATTTGAGTTGGCGTAGTTTCGTGAAAGTCTCAAGTCTTGAAGATTGAAGGTGAAGAAAGTTGGATCGTTTAACTCAATCTCAAGAAAGAAGAATTCAAAAGGATCAGGTATGTTTAACTAAATATTTTGTGTGATCCGAATACTTCTTGTAGTGTAGAAACACTTGGAAGAATCTTTCATTGCATAAAAATCAAAAACTGGACTTGGGACATGTTCAGGATCCGGATCAGGTTGTTCGATCCGGATCCCGAAGGTGGTTCGTTCATACATCAGTTCAATCCGGATCGTAGTCTCTTGATCCGGATCCCGAACAGTGAGTTTACCATTTTCCTTGAACGATCCGGATCATGCTTCGCAATCCGGATCCCGAACGTTGATGTTTGGTAAACTGTATGAACGATCCGGATCGTGCACTTCGATCCGGATCCCGAACCTTTGTTTTTCTGGAACTGGCTGTCTCGTTACGACGATCCGGATCCTAGCTAGTCCGATCCGGATCGCCGTCCGTAAAATTTCCAGAAATGTTAGGTTTTTGATTCTTATCTCCTTCCTAGGGTTTCTAACCTATAAATAGACCCTATGACTCTTTTTCTAGGGTTAATCCACATAGCCGTCATTTTCATATATCATTTCATACGGCTATAGATCCACCTATAGAGAAGAAAGGAAATCATTAGAGAATACTCTATGTTTCTTCATCTATATTGATTAGTTTGATTCTAGGTTTTCATACTCACATCTCGAGTTGAATCAAACTAATGAATACTTAGATGGTATTTCCGATCTATCTTTGATCTAAGTATTCGGCGGATCATCACCACCCAAAACAACGATTTACCCCAAAAATCGGCGTGTGGATTCGCGTGTCCTTGTGGATTCAAGGTTCAACCGCTCTCGTGGATTCGGAGCGAGGCACGTTCGTGGATTCGAAGGGTGCTATTGGGTGAAGACCGTGGATTCGGTCGGACGTCGTGGATTCGACGTTGGACGCCGTGGATTCGGCGTTGGGCGCAGATCGTGGATTCGAGAAGCGTCGCGGAGCGAGCGGAGAAGATCCTCTAGGAGCGTATGAAAAGGTTGAGTCGTAAGTGTGTACGGTAAATCACCTTGTACGTGGTTTAATTCTAGTGGATTTCTGCCGTGTTATCGGTCCCGTGGTTTTTTACTCCGGTGATGGAGTTTTCCACGTAAAAATCTTGCGTATTATTTTTATTTCCGCATTGGGTTTTATCGCAACGATTTTTTTTTGAGTGTTTATACGTTTACACCTATTCACCCCCCTCTAGGTATTTTTTCCCCTATTTAGATCCGTATTACTTTGTAGTAACCATGATTTTAAAATCCAGAATTCAGGTTTAAATAATTTCCAGAATTATTTAAATAGCAAAAATTTGTAGATAATAGTGCAGCAGTGGCCCTAAAATATCGACTTTTGATCGGGGTCTGATCTGGAAAATCTGAGATCACCATTGCGATCGTCTCGTCGAAACATAGAAGTTTCATATTCATATGTTTTCGATCCGACGGTCGGATCTTCCAGAAATCAGAAATCAAAAAGCGGGCCCCGCGACTTAAAGTGAATAGTAACCCTCGGTTTTTAATCCCTCGCTTTCACTAATGGCCGAACCACTATCTAGAGTTTTAACCTAGAGGTATGAGTAATGGATCCTAGCTATTTTCGACGTTCTGAGCGCAATGGCACTGACGGATTTCGCGTTTGGCGACCCGGGTGCATCGAAGTGCGTGCCACGCGCTATATTGAGTCGAACTTTATGGAACGACTTTTAATCCGGGCGTCGAACGAACCAAACAAATACGCTACCTGACAGGTCTCGACGAGCCGGACGTCGTGGCGAAGTCCATTTCGCAATTCGTCGAACGAATTTTCTTGAAATGCGTGAAATGCACCAAAAAAATGGAGTGTTTTCAATAAAATGTTAATATTTTATGTACCAAAAATTAAGGGGCTTAAACCATAAGGTGTTGGGAGCGTTTTGTATCTCCTGTGAAGATCCCAGAGGCTGGGGTTGAGTGTGAACAGAGTTTGAGGATAATTTACAAAGAATCTTGCATTAATGAAATAAGTGACTCTTGATCTTCATGGGTGCATGCACGAGGGGTCAGGCGGGGGAGTCCGAGGCATCACTTGATCCTCTGCATCTCCCAAACTAATTCCCGAAGTGCTGGGTGACTGGGACATAAACTCCATTAGAAAAGAACTCGAGAGAGAGAGAGAGAGAGAGAGAGAAGGAGTTGGACCAAAACTCTTCTAAGGTGGAGTTGTAGTGATCTGAGGATTTCTCTGGTGACTGTGGACTCTGCTGGAGTTGGCTGAGGTCGCGCGAGGAAGAGGAAGAAGGAACCCGGCTTCTTCCTATCTTCCCCGAATCCGGCAAAGGTGAGTGCACTTAACCAAAGGTTATTTGTACCCTAGACCCCTAGAAGTAGGTTAATTAGAACCTTAGGATACTCCCTGCAAAGTCTGAGTCTCCCATGCAAGTTGGTTGGCCGGCGGGAGCAAAGTCTCGCCGGAAACCTAGATGTGCTCCGCCTCGGGAGAACTCGGCAACAAGTGGATCAAACGGGCTCAAACTTGGGGTGCTTGGACTGTAGGTGGAAGGGACCAACTCCACCAAATTTGGTGGAGTATGGTTAACCCAGTGAGTGGCAGTTTTATGCCCTAGCTTTCGGGATTTTTGCATGTTGGCCGAACTTGCAACTCCGGCGCCGGCGAGCCTCTCCGACGCCGGCCGTCTACCCAGAGGAGATGATGGGACCCAAGGGGGTCCATCCATGCCATTGCATGGCTCCCATGCATCATGAAAAATCATGATGTCATGGATGACCCGAAAGTGCCCATGTAGCCGCCGCCGGCGCTCCGGCCACCTCCGGCCGGGAAGGAAGGGTTGGGAAGCTTCGTGTGGGGCAGAGGAACCTTTCCATCCATGTTGGAGAGCTTCATGTTGCCTCTGGAAAATTCCACCATTAGAGGTGGAGGAGCTCCAAACCGAGCTCACTCCAGCCGCGCCGCCGCCGTGCCCTGTCGCCGGGCACGGGTTCAGGAAGCATCACCTTGAGGTTTGGGGAGGTTTGGTGCAATTGGATTGGTTCCAGAACCTCTGGATCAATGGTCACGATTTTCAAAGTTTTAGTCTTCTTCTTCCTCCTTGAGCCCGACGAACCTTGAGTATTTGGTCTGCTCCAAGATGAGGAGAAAGACTCCAGACACTTAGTAGAATATTTTGCTTCAAAACATATTGCCCCAGATACCCTCTGTGCAGAGAATCGAAATCGAAAAATGGCTTATGTGAATGTTAACAAGTTATGCACACCACCTGTTTGATTAAATGCCTCAAAGAACTTTGAATTAGAATTTGATAAAACTGTAAATATGAAACTTGCTCCAAATAGTCCCCTGAGCTCTGTGCTCACTTCAGTTCAAACAGAAACTGAGTGGATTAAAGTTTGGTGCATTGTGAATTAGGGTGTAAGCTTGACCTTGGTTCTGCTTGAACCAGCACCCCTGGGCCTCAACCAGGGTGAGCACTGAGGTCCTGGCAGTGCCCAGACCAACTTTGATATACAAAATGTTCTTGTTTGAAGTTTAAATTAAAAGATATAGTAGAAACAACATAAAACAATAATGTTGGAGCAAAACCTTATTCTAGACTGTTAGCGAAGCCGCGACAGTGCATTCCTAGCTAATTTGGGGTCACTGAACGCGATGCTCGCGTTAGAAACAGTGTTTGAAGTCTCGGAGAAACAAAAATTCATTTTGGGCTATGTTAGAGAGGGTTTTCATGACCCAAAGTTTTCCTCGGGCACCGTGCTGCTGCAAATTGGTGAGCACGGTGTTCAGCAAGACATAAGTAACCTGCTGGAAGTGACGGAATGTTAAAATGATTTTCCAGTTGAAAGAACGAGCGAAAACAGTGCTAAAAAGGCACTAAAGTGTAATTTTGGAAACTTTAGGGGTTTTAATGCAAAATAGACAATGTGTACTGGTTAGTAAAATGTTTAAATGATTTCTAAGCTTTTCGTTGGGAATCCATCGGCTTTCGTTGAGCGGAAATCGGATAACAGTTCGAGAATCGGCAAAATCGTCGATTTAACGGTATCCGGGTGACAATTGAAATAACTAAGAGGGTTTCAAATTGATCTGGGTTTAGGTTAGAGTTAGCGGGACTGAATTGATCCCTGATTGGTGATTTTTGATCCAGGTTGATTCAGTTTGCCCCTGGAGTTGAGCATTTAGAGAATTACAGATTAATTGCCTGCGCATTGACAGGTGGGTTTAACTTCGGTCCGAGATCTTTTCGGCCCTCGGTGTACGGTATTGGTTGGACTCCTGTTTTTGGTACCTAGTTTATCTTGAGCCTGTCTGCCTTTGGTTACAATATATTACTGTTAGTTGCTTTGACTGATTGGCCATTTCGTAGTTGCACTCCTATGCTTGATTATTATATTGATCTACCAATGCTTGAGCCTACCTTCCTTTGATTCAGTTATTTGCTACGTCATACCTGCTTTATGCCTGATTATGATCTTCTTTAGTGATCTTTACCATATCTGCTGATTAGTTGTTTCCAGTGGTTATATTATTGCTCTACATATTGCCATGCCTGTTTGGTCATCTGATAGTTGAGCTACGCCTGTTATCAGTTCTATTCTGCCTTACATGATTATTCTTAGTGCCTCTGGTATTTATATCTTATCTTGGAACATTTCCATGGTTGATGAGTAAGCCTGTTTGTCCTGTCGATCAAATGATACACTGCTGAGCACATAGATTTGTTTAACTGATGTTTTTACCGAGCTTCGTAGGGTCGCCGGAGTCTGTTCTTGTTTGATAGGACAAAGGCAATTGCTCTGCGAGGTTTGGAAACCCAAGCTTCGTAGTGTCGCCTGAGTCTGTTCTTGTTTGATAGGACGAGGGCAATGCTCTTCGGGGTTTGGACTTTTCAAAACAGTTTTCTTAAAAATATGTGTTTAAGTTTTGTATCAATTGGTTGGTCTGCATGATTGAGTTGAGTTTTTCGGTTGAGCTTATGCTGAGTTGAGATTTGCCTTGGTCTTGCATATGAGTTGAGATTCAGTTGATTTGGTTATTGCATCCCAGTGGGGATTTCCCGGCTTGTTGCCGATTACCCGGTCAGTGGACCGCCAGTTTGAGCATTTGCACATGATTCGCCCGCACCGTTGTTCTTCACGTACACTAGCGGACTGATCCCCCGTAGCGGTGTACTTTACCGGTAAAGTGGTTAGCTGAGGCAACCCGTGACCCTAGTTTGGGGAATGTCAACCAGGTGGTGCCAAGAGGGCAGCCTCGCCTGAGGTCTTTGCGAAGACCAAAATGGTAGCTTGTGATTGGGTCTTTGCGTTTTCATCTATTTGATGCATGTGTTGATTCTTTGATTCTTTGATCTGGCTTCTAGTTATCTACTTCTTTTATGATTCTATGTGATGCCTCTGATTATAGTTCCATTGTTATCTTGCTGATTGTCCTAACTCCTTGATGTGTTGATTATCCTGATACATGTTTTAAATTCTGCTAAAATTATCTCCTATGCTTGTACCCAGATTATGAGTTTTGCCTTCTTTATAGCACCAGTTATATATCTGCTTTACCCTAACCCATGGTCTATTGCATATGTTGCCTGTTCAGCCTGCTTTTATCATAACTCATGATTTTGCTATCCTCGAATTAAATACAGTTCCATGATTATATTTCTGCACAACCTAACTGGGATTATATATCTGTTAATCTTCATGATTGCCTATCTGATTATTCTAACCCCTGATTATTACTATCCTCTAGTATTGTATACCAGTAGGTACGATCTGCTATTTCTCGGCTCGTCGTGCCCACTGGGATACACTCCGGTGTATCTCACACCCTCGGGTGACTGTGTTTCAGGCCGAGCGGGTGCTGGGATGTCGGGACGTGTTGGTGAGATTCCGTGTTAGATGTTGACCCTGGACAGCCGAAAGTTCATGTATTATTTGATGTTAAAGGAAAGAGTTGTAATTCAGATGTAAATAATTGTAAAGTTAATTGTAACTTTTGCATGTAGTTGTACGTAGTTAGTACTCTGATGATTGTTGCCAAGCTAGCCGTGCATATATAGAAAAGGCTCAATTCCATTGGGGATTGGGACTCTTCTATATATGTGGCGGTCTGTCATTGCCCTGGTTGTTTTTGCAACTCTGATTTAAAAAAAAAAAAAAAAAAAAAAAAAAAAAAAAATTATACACTAGTTTTTGGACTCGGGGCGTGACAGATTAGATGGTATCAGAGCAATAGGAATACGATGTCTAGGTTTGGCTAGGAACGAACCCTAGGATGACTTGTGGTCACGTGAGAGCGCTGGGTTTTGGTACAGTAAGTTGGGAACTTAGAGGTTATATCATCGGCAAAGAGACTGTAAAGGAAGGTATGTGATGTACCTTCAGATGTGAGTTGTGTCCCCAACTAGTGGTTGGCGACAGATCTATGGTATTTCGCCTTTCTTTTGGTAAGCACGTTGGCGGCCGACAACGTACTTCCGAAAGAACCGAGAAATACTCTGCCCTGTAAACGGGGAATATTCAGATTGGGTCTAAATGAGTAGCCTGAGAGTTAACGACGCTTTGTGACTGATTGTCACTACTGTGAACCTGTTAGAGGCGTAATAGTGGATTAGTTAAGTTTAAGTTTCGGGGACGAAACTTCTTAAAGTGGTGAGTGATGTAGTAACCATGATTTTAAAATCCAGAATTCAGGTTTAAATAATTTCCAGAATTATTTAAATAGCAAAAATTTGTAGATAATAGTGCAGCAGTGGCCCTAAAATATCGACTTTTGATCGGGGTCTGATCTGGAAAATCTGAGATCACCATTGCGATCGTCTCGTCGAAACATAGAAGTTTCATATTCATATGTTTTCGATCCGACGGTCGGATCTTCCAGAAATCAGAAATCAAAAAGCGGGCCCCGCGACTTAAAGTGAATAGTAACCCTCGGTTTTTAATCCCTCGCTTTCACTAATGGCCGAACCACTATCTAGAGTTTTAACCTAGAGGTATGAGTAATGGATCCTAGCTATTTTCGACGTTCTGAGCGCAATGGCACTGACGGATTTCGCGTTTGGCGACCCGGGTGCATCGAAGTGCGTGCCACGCGCTATATTGAGTCGAACTTTATGGAACGACTTTTAATCCGGGCGTCGAACGAACCAAACAAATACGCTACCTGACAGGTCTCGA
This sequence comes from Tillandsia leiboldiana, assembly GCA_029204045.2. NCBI lineage: Eukaryota > Viridiplantae > Streptophyta > Magnoliopsida > Poales > Bromeliaceae > Tillandsia > Tillandsia leiboldiana. The sequence goes on from CM055072.1 coordinate 24,885,025, forward strand.
CGAGCCGGACGTCGTGGCGAAGTCCATTTCGCAATTCGTCGAACGAATTTTCTTGAAATGCGTGAAATGCACCAAAAAAATGGAGTGTTTTCAATAAAATGTTAATATTTTATGTACCAAAAATTAAGGGGCTTAAACCATAAGGTGTTGGGAGCGTTTTGTATCTCCTGTGAAGATCCCAGAGGCTGGGGTTGAGTGTGAACAGAGTTTGAGGATAATTTACAAAGAATCTTGCATTAATGAAATAAGTGACTCTTGATCTTCATGGGTGCATGCACGAGGGGTCAGGCGGGGGAGTCCGAGGCATCACTTGATCCTCTGCATCTCCCAAACTAATTCCCGAAGTGCTGGGTGACTGGGACATAAACTCCATTAGAAAAGAACTCGAGAGAGAGAGAGAGAGAGAAAGAAGGAGTTGGACCAAAACTCTTCTAAGGTGGAGTTGTAGTGATCTGAGGATTTCTCTGGTGACTGTGGACTCTGCTGGAGTTGGCTGAGGTCGCGCGAGGAAGAGGAAGAAGGAACCCGGCTTCTTCCTATCTTCCCCGAATCCGGCAAAGGTGAGTGCACTTAACCAAAGGTTATTTGTGTCACGCCCCGGGTGTAAACCAGAACCCGGGCCCGTCTACAGATCCGCCGTATACACAGAATTTCCCGTGTATACGAAGCGCTGGTAACCTGCTCAAGTATGGATGATATAATAAAAGAGCATAAACAGAGCTAAACAGTAACTAATACATCTCAGATAAAGCAGAAAAGCAAGGTACAGAAAGTAACTCTCAATAATACATAAGTCTCTCCCAGCTCACTAATCAAATACAACCAGCTGGCCGAAGCCAGACCCAAAAAGAAATGAATAGTAGAGTATCTGAGAGTATCGGGGTACATCTAATAATAGAACTGGTGCCTGGGTGGACCGCTATCTAGTCCGCGATTCTCTTACCTCGGTCCGCAGTGGAGGGTCCTGCAACAGCCGCAGACGACTCTGCAAAACAAAGGGGAATAGAAGAAGAAAAGCAGTGGGGAGTGAGAACTACTATAAAACAGTAGCCTCCTCCTAGTGGGTAGACCTCAACACAAATGTGCCCACTAGGACTATAAGAGGCAGAAAAGATGAACAGAGGTGGTAAGCTGTAATTAAAACTGCTGATGATGAATAGAGCTACCACTACATGCCTCTAATGAGCTAACTGATAGATTAGCTATATGTATGCATCAGAATGTCAACGCCTGCCTGTCTAGGCCCAATCGATACACCAGTAAGCACTGGTACTGCCTGCTCTGCCTGCCAAATCGGGTATGCCAGCCTACGCATAACACCGATAGGAAAAGGGAGTCTCGAAGACTCGAAGCCTGTAAAAAACGCACACTCCGGAGTGGCACTCGAGGGGAGCGACCCACACGAGTATAATGCCTGGGTAACAAGTACCAAATCAGCAGGACTGGATCATGACTCTGATCACGGTGGAAAACCCATCCACTAAAAGAAATCCAAATCCTCTATCCCAATCTGATGCAATAACTACTGTCCGGTCAACCGCCAAAGATCCGCGGTTGCCGCAATGCCCGGCCCTCACAGCCTGCCTGTCCCAAAGCCCACAACTGTCTGACTACACTATCCCAGTCCCTGCTCGAACCCGAGCGCACTATCCCCCGAATATAAATAAAAGAAGAGAAAAGCATGGTTTCTCCTAAGTCAATTCCAGCATGATAGTGTAGCAGAAAAAGGTGGCCTAACTAGATGTCCATTTAAGCATGCAAAGTCCTTTATATAAAAACAGGGTTTAAATATTATTATCCTTCCCAATAGAGAGGTATGCCACTAGTTAAACTTTCATTTGCTAAGTTATCTCATATCCATTTATCACATAAGCATAAGAGGTCCCAAAGTGTACGAGTAAGATAGTCCTTTATAGCAAAACTCCCCCCCCCCGTGAGGTTTAAACGACATATTAATATAAGAATCATCCATTCATTAATACTTAGTCCATTTTAAGATGTAGCCCAAGCAATAAGTCCAATTCTCAACCAAGATGCCATTTTAACTTATTCCGGTTCATTTAGCAACATAACAGTGAAGCACTCCAATAGGCCTAGTGGGGACATCATAAGTAGGAGGTAAACAACGGTACCCACCTCGAGCGCTAAATCCGGTCCTCAAAGGCTAAGTCCGCGCTCGCTCCGGAAAAACCCCGCAACACTGTGCCAAAGATCCCAAAGAACACACACAAATTACAATTCAAGTTTAACCCAAAATCTGTCTCCCAAATTCAGATTTACTGTTCAGCCATTTTTACCTGTGACACGTGCCCACAAAATTCCCAGAAAATATACACTGCGATCTACGCGACGATCCGGTCGAAACAAGTACCTGCACGTTTTCCCACGATTTTTCTGTGCTGAGAACGAAAATCGACAAGAGGACCACCTCAAACAATACATTCATCCCAAAACAGCGATATAAAATTCTGTAAAAAGGGATTCCTCACCTTCAGGGAAATTCCACAAAAATCCACGAAAATTCCAGGAGATTCCTCGTGACGCGTAGATGCAAATCCCCTTTTGAATCGCCCTGTTTCGATGCTCGAGCGCGAAGTTATCGCCAAAACGAGATGGTGCTGTCCCAAAACTCCGCGACGGAAAAAGGGTCAGAAAGAAGCCACAGAATCACCATCAAAACCTCTGAATCAAGAGAAACTCATAAAAGAGAAAGTGAAGCCCTACCTGTCAAGAATCCGACGGCGCAAAAATCGTAAAAACAGGATGTCGGGGTGAGCCGGGGGAGCTAGAACACCGAAATGCGACGAATCTGGTAGCCGTAGAACGATCGTCGCGCCGCGCCGGATAAATGCAAACCTTGGGATCCGAGCCTTCAAAATTCTTGAGATTTCTACAGTGGATGGAGGATTGGGAGAGGAAGAAATGTCTAAGAGGGGGCTCGGAGTGGTTCCAAACAGAAAGGGAGAAATCGGGCTCCCAATGCCCTAAAAGAATCAAGAAGGAGAAAAAAACAAACCCGCGTTATTGGATTCGGGCCGCGTTTGGGCCCGGATCCGCCAGGGCGGGTCGGACGCGTTCCGTCCGACCGGGCGGAACCAACCAGCACGCGACGCGCGTCCCCACAGGAGATCGGCGCGCATCCCGCACAGCGAACAGCCGTGCGGGGCGCGCCAGCGGCCGACGCGCGTCCCGACCGCGCGGTCAGCCCCGCAGGCGCTCGCCAATGGCGAGGCGACGCGCGTCCCACGCACTGTGCGGTCAGGCGCGGGGGCAGGCGTTGTCCCCTGCGCCGAGTCCCATGAGCCCGCCAGTAGCCATGCGCCACGTGTCGGTGCGCCGGGTCCGTGCACCCCGCCGAGCCGTTCCATGCACCGGGCGCCGCGGGCCGGCCAATGAGGGCCCGCCACGTGGCATCCGGCGGTCCACGGCCTTCCCCCATGCACCAGGAGACACTAGAAACTTCCGGGAGTCCGTTTTTGGGCATCCGGACTCCAAATCCGGCAAATAAATAGCCGTTTTCAAGCGTTTTTCCGCGCTGAATCCAAATACGCCATCCGTTTGGCCTAGAAACTTTTCTAAAATTCGGCAAACCCCGCCGAAGGCCAAACTAACAATAAACACTGCCACGGACCCACCTGTGCTGTCCCTTTGACACACTGTGGATCAAACACCATCATTAGGTGTTTCACACTTGGATTCACGGGAAAACAGTGCATGGAAACCTGGATCATCACATCCTCCCCTACTAAAAGAAAGTTTCGTCCTCGAAACTAAAATCATACCTCAAGTCGGGGCCTCAAACAATTGGGGGTGGGCATCCAACATCGCTGACTCCAGCTCCCACGTAGCTTCGCGCTCGCCCTGGTTGCTCCACAGAACCTTCACATAAGGGATGGCCCGGCTGCGCAGCTCTCTAACCTCGCGGTCCAAAATCCGCAGTGGCCGCTCGACATAGCTCAAGTCCTCCGCAACCTCCAGTGGGACGAAATCAATGATGTGCGACGGGTCATGAACATATCTCCTCAGGGTGGATACATGAAACACGTCGTGAACACTAGCCAATCTGGGAGGAAGTGCAAGCCGGTAGGCAACTGGCCCGATGCGCTCCAATACCTCAAAAGGTCCGATATAACGAGGGCTCAGTTTTCCACGAATCCCAAATCTCCGAATCCCTTTCGACGGCGAGACTTTCAAAAAGACATGATCGCCCACCTGAAACTCCAAGTCTCGTCGTCGGGTGTCAGCATAACTCTTCTGCCGGCTCTGAGCTGTCTCCAGATGTCGTCGAATCAGTCTGACCTTCTCCTCTGCCTCCAATAGTAGATCAGGACCCAAGGTCTTCTTCTCGCCCACATCACTCCAATATAGGGGTGACCGACACTTGCGCCCATACAACGCTTCAAACGGGGCCATCTGGATGCTCGCTTGATAGCTGTTGTTGTACGCAAACTCGACCAATCCCAGATGTCGGTGCCACCCGCCCCCAAAGTCCAGAACGCATGCTCGTAGCATATCCTCGAGAGTCTGAATGGTGCGCTCTGACTGTCCGTCCGTCTGTGGGTGAAAAGCTGTGCTGAAGTGAAGCCGTGTCCCTAGGGCCGCCTGTAAACTCCTCCAAAAGTGCGAGACAAACCTCGAGTCCCTATCCGACACGATGGAAATGGGTATCCCGTGCAATCTGACCACCTCGGCCAAGTACACCTGTGCCAGTCGATCCAATGGCCAAGTCATCTGAACTGGTATAAAGTGAGCGGATTTGGTGAGTCTGTCCACGACCACCCAGATCGCATCCGCTCCAGCCTGAGCTCTCGGCAATCCCGTGACAAAATCCATAGTGATATGATCCCACTTCCATTCAGGGATCGGGAGGCTCTGCAACTTGCCAGCAGGTACACGATGCTCAGCCTTTACTTGCTGACAAGTTAAGCAGTGCGCCACAAATCTGCCAATATCTCTTTTCATGCCGCTCCACCAGAACTGTGCCTTGAGGTCCTTATACATCTTAGTCCACCAGGATGGATGGTATAAGGTGTATAATGAGCCTCCCGCAAGATCTGCTCTCGAGTCTCCGAGTCCATAGGCACGCAAGCTCGGTCCCTGTACCGTAGTATTCCCGAAGCATCAACTGAGAAATCCCCTGCCTCTCCAGCCGGAATCTGCTCTCGAATCCTCATCAGATGGGGGTCCTCACTCTGTTTCTCCCGAATCCTGTCCAACAGAGTGGGCTGCACGACCAAGGACAATAGTCTAGCGGAAACCCCCGGGGACACCACCTCAAGCTCTAACCGCCTCATCTGCTCCAATAATGGCGCCTGATCGGTGATCATCATAGATAAGCTCTGCACTGCTCTCCTGCTCAGGGCATCAGCGACCACGTTTGCCTTGCCAGGATGGTAAAGTATGTCCACATCGTAATCCTTTAACAGCTCCAACCATCTGCGCTGCCTCAGATTGAGCTCCTTCTGCGTGAACAGATACTTCAGGCTCTTGTGGTCGGTGTAAATCTCGCAGTGTTCCCCATACAGATAGTGGCGCCACAACTTCAGTGCGAAGATCACAGCCGCTAGCTCCAAGTCATGGGTAGGGTAATTTTTCTCATAATCCTTGAGTTGTCGCGAAGCATAAGCGATTACCTTACCCTCCTGCATCAGCACGCACCCGAGTCCACTATGCGATGCGTCACTGTAGATCACGTATCCTTTTCCCATAACAGGGAGGGAAAGGATAGGAGCTGACATCAATCTGGTCTTCAGTTCCTCGAAGCTTCTCTGGCAATCCTCACTCCAGATGAACTTAATTCCTTTGCGCGTCAGACGAGTGAGGGGTGCGGAAAGTTTCGCAAAACCTTCCACAAACCGACGGTAATAACCTGCCAAGCCCATAAAACTGCGAACCTCTGCTACCGTCGTCGGTCGGGGCCAATCCCGGATCGCCTCAATCTTCGCCGGGTCTACCGCCACTCCCGCGGCTGAAATCACATGGCCCAAAAAGGCAACCTCTCGAAGCCAAAACTCGCACTTAGACAACTTGGCATACAACTTCTTCTCCCTCAGAAGTTGCAGCACTATCCTCAGATGCTCCTCGTGCTCCACATCGCTCCGAGAGTAAATCAGGATGTCATCGATGAACACTACCACAAACCGGTCCAGATAAGGTCGAAAGACCCTGTTCATCAAATCCATAAATGCGGCAGGGGCATTAGTCAATCCAAAAGGCATGACGGTGAACTCGTAATGCCCGTACCGAGTCCTGAATGCTGTCTTAGGAACATCCTCGGTCTTCACCTTCAGTTGGTGGTAACCAGACTGTAAATCAATCTTAGAGAAGACACAAGACCCTTGCAGCTGATCAAATAAGTCGTCGATGCGCGGCAAAGGGTACTTGTTCTTGATGGTCACTTTATTCAGCTCTCGGTAATCCACACAAAGACGAAGTGAACCATCCTTCTTCTTCACGAACAGCACCGGTGCTCCCCAAGGTGATACACTCGGCCTCACAAAACCCTTATCCAATAAATCCTGGAGTTGCGCCTTCAACTCCCGCAGCTCCGCCGGTGCCATTCGGTAAGGGGCCTTAGAGATTGGCGCAGTTCCTGGGACTACGTCAATCAAAAACTCGATCTCCCTATCCGGCGGCATACAAGTCAGCTCTGGTGGGAAAACATCCGGGAACTCGTGGACTATAGGGATATCCGCGAGTCCCGGTGCCGCCGCAGGCCCCTCAACCACACTGGCCAAAAAGGCCACGCATCCGCTGCGCATCATCTGCCTCGCACGAGAAGTCGAAACTATCGCGGCGAAGAAGGTACTCTGGCATCCTCTGTACACAATCACCTCCTGGCCTGGCTCGCTAAAAGTCACCGTCCTCGCGGCACAATCAATAGTCGCATAATAGCGAGTCAGCCAGTCCATCCCAAGTACCATATCAAAGTCTCGCAGCTGACTCAGGACCATCAGGTCCGCTGGCAAGATCCACGACTCGATCTGTACAGGGCAAGACCAACAACACTCCTCTACAAGTAAAGTATGCTCGGGAACCCGTACCTCTAACGCACGTGGCAACCGACCTAACTCTAGTCCATGAGATGATGCAAATGCTCTACTGATGAAAGAATGTGATGCCCCGGTATCAAATAAGGTGCGAGCTCTACTGCCAGAAAGTAAAACGATACCTGCCACCACGTGGTCGGCTGCCAGGGAGTCCGCAACCTGGGCGGCATAAACCCGCCCGCTCTGTGCCGGTGGTCGGTGATCTGCCGGGTGGGAAGAAGGGGCCCTGCTTGCCGGAGCATAGGACCGCTGCTGGGGCGCCGGTGGGGCGGATGCCGAGGAAGGAGCCGGTGCTGGCGCATAAGGGCAAGTAGCTCGAACGTGGCCCGACTGTCCGCACCGGTAACAGCGGCCAAACCTCTGGTCACAAGTATCAGGAGAGTGCTGTCCCTGGCAGAAAATGCACCTGGCTGGGGTCTGGGGCTGCCTCCCCTGCTGCTGCTGCCTCTGCCGCTGAGATCCCTGGTGCCGGGACTGCGACCTCTGCTGCTGAGAATGCTGCTGCTGTCGTGAGTGCTGCTGCTGGTGCTGTGGGGGCCTCGGAGATCCACCATGCCCTCGCCGCTCCGAACGCCCGCGGCCTGAGAACTGAGGCGGCGGGGGTCGGGGCGGCCTCCAGGAGCTGGCCTGTCCCCCATCATCCTGCGCTGGCCGCTTCCTGTCCGATCCCTGAGCGGCCAGGCCCCCACGTCTGGCAACAACGTGGTCTCCTCTCTCGATCCACTGTGCATGCTCGGCCGCCTCCTCCAGGGTCTGTAATCTCTGTGCATGCACCAAGGTATAGAGCTCCGGGCGCAGGCCCGACTCGAAGAGCTCCACCTGATGTGGTCCATCCCTCGCGACGTAGGGAACGCAGCTGAGCAGTCGCGAAAACTCCTGAAAGTAGTCCCATGCCGACCGGTCGCCCAGCTGGAGATTCTTCAGGTCATCCTCTACCTTTTTCTTCACGCTGGTGGAAAAGTAAGTGTCCAGGACCATCCTCTTGAACTCTGCCCAAGGTAGCTGCCGGGTGATCTGAAACTCCAGGGGCTCCACCCGACGCCACCACGTGTCCGCATCTCCATCCAGACAATGCACAGCCATGTGTACCCGGTACTTCTGATCGATAAGAAGTCTCGGAACAACTTCTCCATTGCTGAAAGCCACGTCCCAACCTCCCAAGGGTGAGTGCTCCGCCCCGAGAATCTAGGCGGTCCCCGCTTGCAGAAATGGGTGAGTTTATCAGTAAACTCCTGCTCCTCCTCGGGAGCCAAGGTCGGATCGCTCCCGGGGCCCCGCTGCTCGAAGATGGTGCCGTAGGCACAAGCGGTATAGCCGGTGGTACAACAGGTGGTGCGGGGGCCTCAGTAGTAGTAGGGGGAGGGCCCCAACCTGAGCAAGCAGCTGCTCAAACCTCTGCTCCTGCCGGCGGTGACCCTCCGCCAGCTGGGCCACCATGGCCCTCAACTCAGCAATCTCTGAAGGTCCGGACTGCTCCGGCCCCTCCGGGGGTGTAGGGGGTACCCCGGGTAGGAATCCGCCGCCTGGGAGGCATCCTGTCACACAAGAAACCACGAATCAGAACCGAAAACCACACACGACCCAATCTAGCGAAAGTCAAAGGCATCCTCCTATTTCTGTAACCTTATGTTGTCTGCAGCCAACATAATAGTTCGCCAGAAACAGGACATGCCAATCCCTCTTCACTCCCTGGAAGAGTCAAAATAATATATGACCAAATTGCCGACTTTCGCATAATGTCACGTCACTCACGCCCTGCCTTCCTAGGGTCTGCCAAAAGCCTAGGGTTTCCTAAGTCCCAATTGACCTATCCCTAAGCTCTGATACCAACTTAATCTGTCACGCCCCGGGTGTAAACCAGAACCCGGGCCCGTCTACAGATCCGCCGTATACACAGAATTTCCCGTGTATACGAAGCGCTGGTAACCTGCTCAAGTATGGATGATATAATAAAAGAGCATAAACAGAGCTAAACAGTAACTAATACATCTCAGATAAAGCAGAAAAGCAAGTGCAGAAAGTAACTCTCAATAATACATATGTCTCTCCCAGCTCACTAATCAAATACAACCAGCTGGCCGAAGCCAGACCCAAAAAGAAATGAATAGTAGAGTATCTGAGAGTATCGGGGTACATCTAATAATAGAACTGGTGCCTGGGTGGACCGCTATCTAGTCCGCGATTCTCTTACCTCGGTCCGCAGTGGAGGGTCCTGCAACAGCCGCAGACGACTCTGCAAAACAAAGGGGAATAGAAGAAGAAAAGCAGTGGGGAGTGAGAACTACTATAAAACAGTAGCCTCCTCCTAGTGGGTAGACCTCAACACAAATGTGCCCACTAGGACTATAAGAGGCAGAAAAGATGAACAGAGGTGGTAAGCTGTAATTAAAACTGCTGATGATGAATAGAGCTACCACTACATGCCTCTAATGAGCTAACTGATAGATTAGCTATATGTATGCATCAGAATGTCAACGCCTGCCTGTCTAGACCCAATCGATACACCAGTAAGCACTGGTACTGCCTGCTCTGCCTGCCAAATCGGGTATGCCAGCCTACGCATAACACCGATAGGAAAAGGGAGTCTCGAAGACTCGAAGCCTGTAAAAACGCACACTCCGGAGTGGCACTCGAGGGGAGCGACCCACACGAGTATAATGCCTGGGTAACAAGTACCAAATCAGCAGGACTGGATCATGACTCTGATCACGGTGGAAAACCCATCCACTAAAAGAAATCCAAATCCTCTATCCCAATCTGATGCAATAACTACTGTCCGGTCAACCGCCAAAGATCCGCGGTTGCCGCAATGCCCGGCCCTCACAGCCTGCCTGTCCCAAAGCCCACAACTGTCTGACTACACTATCCCAGTCCCTGCTCGAACCCGAGCGCACTATCCCCCGAATATAAATAAAAGAAGAGAAAAGCATGGTTTCTCCTAAGTCAATTCCAGCATGATAGTGTAGCAGAAAAAGGTGGCCTAACTAGATGTCCATTTAAGCATGCAAAGTCCTTTATATAAAAACAGGGTTTAAATATTATTATCCTTCCCAATAGAGAGGTATGCCACTAGTTAAACTTTCATTTGCTAAGTTATCTCATATCCATTTATCACATAAGCATAAGAGGTCCCAAAGTGTACGAGTAAGATAGTCCTTTATAGCAAAACTCCCCCCCCCCCGTGAGGTTTAAACGACATATTAATATAAGAATCATCCATTCATTAATACTTAGTCCATTTTAAGATGTAGCCCAAGCAATAAGTCCAATTCTCAACCAAGATGCCATTTTAACTTATTCCGGTTCATTTAGCAACATAACAGTGAAGCACTCCAATAGGCCTAGTGGGGACATCATAAGTAGGAGGTAAACAACGGTACCCACCTCGAGCGCTAAATCCGGTCCTCAAAGGCTAAGTCCGCGCTCGCTCCGGAAAAACCCCGCAACACTGTGCCAAAGATCCCAAAGAACACACACAAATTACAATTCAAGTTTAACCCAAAATCTGTCTCCCAAATTCAGATTTACTGTTCAGCCATTTTTACCTGTGACACGTGCCCACAAAATTCCCAGAAAATATACACTGCGATCTACGCGACGATCCGGTCGAAACAAGTACCTGCACGTTTTCCCACGATTTTTCTGTGCTGAGAACGAAAATCGACAAGAGGACCACCTCAAACAATACATTCATCCCAAAACAGCGATATAAAATTCTGTAAAAAGGGATTCCTCACCTTCAGGGAAATTCCACAAAAATCCACGAAAATTCCAGGAGATTCCTCGTGACGCGTAGATGCAAATCCCCTTTTGAGTCGCCCTGTTTCGATGCTCGAGCGCGAAGTTATCGCCAAAACGAGATGGTGCTGTCCCAAAACTCCGCGACGGAAAAAGGGTCAGAAAGAAGCCACAGAATCACCATCAAAACCTCTGAATCAAGAGAAACTCATAAAAGAGAAAGTGAAGCCCTACCTGTCAAGAATCCGACGGCGCAAAAATCGTAAAAACAGGATGTCGGGGTGAGCCGGGGGAGCTAGAACACCGAAATGCGACGAATCTGGTAGCCGTAGAACGATCGTCGCGCCGCGCCGGATAAATGCAAACCTTGGGATCCGAGCCTTCAAAATTCTTGAGATTACTACAGTGGATGGAGGATTGGGAGAGGAAGAAATGTCTAAGAGGGGGCTCGGAGTGGTTCCAAACAGAAAGGGAGAAATCGGGCTTCCAATGCCCTAAAAGAATAAGAAGGAGAAAAAAACAAACCCGCGTTATTGGATTCGGGCCACGTTTGGGCCCGGATCCGCCAGGGCGGGTCGGACGCGTCCCGTCCGACCGGGCGGAACCAACCAGCACGCGACGCGCGTCCCCACAGGAGATCGGCGCGCATCCCGCACAGCGAACAGCCGTGCGGGGCGCGCCAGCGGCCGACGCGCGTCCCGACCGCGCGGTCAGCCCCGCAGGCGCTCGCCAATGGCGAGGCGACGCGCGTCCCACGCACTGTGCGGTCAGGCGCGGGGGCAGGCGTTGTCCCCTGCGCCGAGTCCCATGAGCCCGCCAGTAGCCATGCGCCACGTGTCGTGCGCCGGGTCCGTGCACCCCGCCGAGCCGTTCCATGCACCGGGCGCCGCGGGCCGGCCAATGAGGGCCCGCCACGTGGCATCCGGCGGTCCACGGCCTTCCCCCATGCACCAGGAGACACTAGAAACTTCCGGGAGTCCGTTTTTGGGCATCCGGACTCCAAATCCGGCAAATAAATAGCCGTTTTCAAGCGTTTTTCCGCGCTGAATCCAAATACGCCATCCGTTTGGCCTAGAAACTTTTCTAAAATTCGGCAAACCCCGCCGAAGGCCAAACTAACAATAAACACTGCCACGGACCCACCTGTGCTGTCCCTTTGACACACTGTGGATCAAACACCATCATTAGGTGTTTCACACTTGGATTCACGGGAAAACAGTGCATGGAAACCTGGATCATCACATTGTACCCCCTTAGACCCCTAGAGTAGGTTAATTAGAACCTTAGGATACTCCTGCACAAGTCTGAGTTCTCACATGCAGGTGGTTGGCCGGCGGGAGCACACAGTCTCGCCGGAAACTAGGTGCTCCGCCTAGGGAGAACGGCGGAACATAGTGGATCCAACGGGCTCAAACTTGGGGTGTTGGACCTGTAGGTGGAAGGACCAACTCCACCAAAATTGGTGGGGAGTAGTTAACCCAGTGAGTGGCAGTTTTATGCCCTAGCTTTCGGGATTTTTGCATGTTGGGCGAACTTGCAACTCCGGCGCCGGCGAGCCTCTCCGACGCCGGCCGTCTACAGAGGAGATGATGGGACCCAGGGGGTCCATCCATGCCATTGCATGGCTCCCATGCATCATGAAAATCATGATGTCATGGATGACGAAAGTGCCCATGTAGCCGCCGCCGGCGCTCCGGCCACCTCCGGCGGGGAAGGAAGGGTGGGAAGCTTCGTGTGGGGCAGAGGAACCTTTCCATCATGTTGGGAGCTTCATGTTGCCTCTGGAAATTCCACCATTAGAGGGTGGAGGAGCTCCAAACCGAGCTCACTCCAGCCGCGCCGCCGCCGTGCCCTGTCGCCGGCAGGGTTCAGGAAGCATCACCTGGAGGTTTGGGGAGGTTTGGTGCAATTGGATTGGTTCCAGAACCTCTGGATCAATGGTCGGGATTTTCAAAGTTTTAGTCTTCTTCTTCCTCTTGAGCCCGACGAACCTTGAGTATTTGGTCTGCTCCAAGATGAGGAGAAAGATCCAGACACTTAGTAGAATATTTTGCTTCAAAACATATTGCCCAGATTACCCTCTGTGCAGAGAATCGAAATCGAAAAATGGCTTATGTGAATGTTAACAAGTTATGCACAACACCTGTTTGATTAAATGCCTCAAAGAACTTTGAATTAGAAATTTGATAAAACTGTAAATATGAAAC